>JAZKJV010004502.1:0-433386 GCA_037367405.1 Ottelia alismoides
TACATGATGTATTTCATGTATCAAATCTGAGAAAGTACATTAGGGATCCAGAGCATAAGATAAGTTATGATGATTTACATGTTGAGCCAGATTTGACATACCAAGAGATACCTGTGCAAATACTTGAAAGGGATATCAAGAAGTTGAGAAACAAAGAGGTGCCTCTAGTTAAAATATTATGGCGGAACCAAGAGTTTGAAGAAGCCACATGGGAACCTGAGGCAAAAATGAGAGAGAAATACCCGTACTTGTTTGAATGATAAAATTATGTATTATGTATATGTTCATTTTAAATGACATGACGTTCATTCTCTTTAAGGTTGTTATGGTTTCAATCCTCTTTAAGGATGTTATGCCTACATTTCTAGTCTCGAGGACGAGACTTCCTTTAAGGTTTTTATAATTGTAAAGCCTTGAACTTGGCATATCTCGGATCCTATATAATAAGATCCCGCTCGTAAAGAGGAAACCGGCAGAATTTGTTTCGTGTGAATCGGACTTCGTTTCGATTTGTTATGAATTTCAGAAGAAAGAGAAGTAAGGAAGGCTAAGATGTCATTAATCCATAATGACTTTCATTAAGACTAATTAAACATGATTAAAGAAATTAATGACGATTGAAAGCCGTTAATGATCATTAGTAAACACTAATCAATAGTTAACAAAAGATATGCGTAAGCCGCGAAAGTTAAATCGCGATTAGTGTAAGTTAATCACGATTAGTGTTAATTAAGCGTCATTAGCGAATCTAGAATCCTCTAGAATGTTCTAACTTAAGCTCCAAGTTTGGGATAAGTTTTGACTAAAACCATGGGCCAAAACCATGGGCCGCTAAACCATGGTTAAGGTCTAAACCATGGTTTTCTACCATGGTTAGTGGTTTTCTGGGGCCTATAAATAGACCCCCCTACCCATTCATTCTCCACGACTTCCACTACCACCACCACCCTAAGGGCTAGGGTCGAGAGGTCGGGAGGAGGAGTGGGAGGCGAGGGAGGAGCGCTAGCAAAGCGCTGCCGGGAGAACGAGGAGAAGAAAGGTATGATCCTCTCTTAGTTGCTTCGTAAGCTAGCCTTTCAATTCATACTCTTGTTCTTCCAAGTTTTGTTTTTGATTCATATTTCTTTCCGATTCGTTTTCCTGTTGTGGTTCGAGGAGAAATCTGTGTAACACCCTACTTAGGTGCGGGCGGCTATGCACGTCAGTGACCCTGTGATTCGTCACACGTTCACTCATCTAAGAAGCGTGGTGTCTACCAATTCTCCATCGTTTATGTTTCTATTCTTCGTATTATGCTTTTATAATTATTTCGATGGAGAAATCTGTGTAATACTCTACTTAGGTGCGGGCGGCTGTGCACGTCAGTGACCCTGTGATTCGTCACACGTTCACTCACCTAAGATGTGTGGTGTCTACCGGTTCTTCATCTCTTGTTGTTGAGTATATTCTTTCAGTTTCATTGTTATTTTCCTCTCGATTGATTTTATAGAGGAAACTCTTTTCGTTTTTATTTTGAAATATGTCCCGATATAAGGGGAAACTCTGCCGAAATTTTCCGAGAAATATGTCCCGATATAAGGGGAAACTCTGCTGAAATTTTCCGAGAAATATATCCCGATATAAGGGGAAACTCTGCCGAAATTTTCCGAGAAATATATCCCGATATAAGGGGAAACTCTGCCGAATTTCTAAGAGAAAATATGTTCTTGACGTTCTTCGCGTTCTTCGCGTTCTTCGTTCGTTCTTCGCGTTCTTAACATGTTCTTAGCGTTTTGATACGAAAAATGAAATTCGATCTTTTCAGGAGCCTTAAATTAGCCTTTCTAAAAACGAAACTCGATAAAGCCTTGCATACACGAGAGAGAGATCGATTAGGTAACGAAATCCTTCTTTTTGTTGTTGGGTTTTCATACGAAATTATTGAAATTCTTGATTTAGTGTTCTTTGCTACGAAGAACCCTAATTTTGGCTATTTTTGAAAAAGTCTGAAGAATTGCTTTGTAATTCCCACTAAAATAAGATTTACACATCAAATTGATGCGTTGGCTCTGAAAGTTAGGGTTTGGGAGTTAAAATAGGCATAAATAGGAGTATACATATGGTTATGAATAATATATATGTGAGTCGATACCAAGTATTGCGGTTTATGCAAATCAAAGACTTAACGAAAGAATTACATCATGTGAATTGGTGTGATTTGAGTTGGATCCTGAAAAGGATCATGTGTCACGATAAGGATGACTGGGAGTAGTACTACAGGTCGGGCATGCAACCTGTAGGTTGTCGGAAGGAACCCGTATTGGCATTTCCCTACCTAGGTGGTACACGGTTGCCCTGTTATGATAAGTGCGCACAAATTGAATGTTTTACAACGCGTGGTACCGGGAGCCAATATATTCGGGTTGGAACGACGGAAGATGTGGTCGTGTCATGTGGAGGCACGAGTGGTTCAATAGCGGCTGGGTCACAATAACATGTATTTAAAGCCGCTAGGTTATATGATTAAATGTTAGCCTGAGGTTTTAAGCAACCGAGTCCTCGAGGACGGTGTGCTCATTTGATTTTCCAGGCCGAGAGTTGAGACCCTATTTAATAAAAGAAAAGGAAATTGTCAGGGTAGTATTGGAGGATTGGTTGAGGCGACGTGCAGCGGCATAAGCTTACCAAGATCAACACAATCTCCAATCCCGAAGCATCCACAGCTTCGGAGTCCAAGAATGGTGGGGTTCCCCTGGACTAATCCCTGATGTGGAATAGAAAGGAATATGACTTAAATTAATAAAAAGGAATGAAATATTGTGATATCAAGTTTTGAAAAAAAAATTACACAATTTATTTGCTTTCCTATTCTTCGTTACTTAGCATTCGCTAATTTTTATCCTATGATTTATGGAAAACCCAACAGGTATCGGTGAGCCATAGCAAGGACTTTAAAAATTCATCCGGCTTACATACTAGACATCCAGCCAGCCACAGTAGCTTTACTCTTTAAGGTAGTTAGTAATCTTTTGTATATTTTCCTTTCAAGCTGATGTACATGTAATGGTTATAGTGGGACAATGTATCCTCTAAACTTTATTTTGTGAATGGAAAAGTGTTGAAATACTTTCTTCCGAGTATTTTTTATTTGCAGTATATTTCTGAATGTTAGTTGTGATTGCTGAATAAATTATTGCTGAGTAACCAGATCCGGATATGGGAGGATCCGACGGCCCAGGAAACGGGGTCGTTACAATTACTGCTGAAATGGGTTGTGAGAATCTGGGGCGACAATGAGGACTTATATACAAGACTCATACGCTGCATCTACAGGGTCGAGGTCCGCTCTATCAATGCTATACGTAACATTCGTTTTGAGACGTCATTGTGGAAGGGTATTTGTGCAACTGTCCCAGATCTTCCCCAACGCCTTCGTCCGAGCTTTGATGATGGCAACACTTTTTCCTTCCGGACAGATGGCTGGATGAACAACGAACCTCTAGCTTCCCACTTCCCACGTTTGTATGCTATAGTTGTGTACAAAAGAGCTCGTGTCGCAGATCTCTGGGATAACGGTTGTTGGCGACTTAATTTTGCAGGTGCACTCTCTGAACGACGTATGCAGGAACATCGCGACTTGATGGAGTCTCTTTCTAGGTCTGAGGGGCCCAGTATTGGTAAGGATCATTGGGTTTGGAGAGATGGTGGTTTCTCTATCAAGAAGGCCTACACTGTGCTGATCAAGGGAACAGAACCGCTTGAAGAGGACCTTGCTAGGGATTGTAGGATGATTTGGGAGTGGAGACTTCCATCACATATCCGAGTGTTCATATGGCTCCTGAGACATGGTAGATTACTCACCGAGGGAAGACATGCCCACATCTTCCATTCTGATGATAACTCATGTGTTCTTTGCTGCTCAACTTTGGAACCCGCAGAGCACCTATTCCTGGATTGTGATAAGACGAAGGATTTTCGGTAGAGGTTAGATATACCTTGGGTTGATCTTAGCAGCATGACATCCTTCTGGGAATCTCTCTTCAACTCCAGATTTCGTCCAACTGCCATGAGATTAATGCCCATTGTGAGCTTATGGGCTTTATGGGTTATTAGAAATGGTGTAATTTTTCGTGCTGAGAGGTTCTATGTTGAAAATGTAGTCCACCTTGCTCGGACTCTCCTCGAGTCCTGGTTGTTTTAATCCTCTTTTATTAATATACAGGGGCGGGCACTAACGCGTGTTTCCCCCTTTTTTGACTCAAAAAAAACTATGGAGGCTGCTACCATGACCACATGGCCCATAAGGGACCTTCTGGATATTGCAAATCGCAATGGAGTTCATATAAACGATATTCGAATGCATCACCATGAATATGCTTCATTTCAAGTATATGTATTCACTACATATTAGACACTATCAATAGTCTCTAATGACATGCAGACATTTTAATGAGCCCCTTTTTTCTCCATACTAAAAACGGGAGAACGGTTTTGATCTTGACCTATTCTTGCAATAGATCCTATCCAGATCCAGATGCTTAATTTCCATGTTATGTTCTTGTATAATTATTGAATGTATCTGCTTTAGATACTTTTCTCTACTGCATAGAGTTCTTCGCCAATTTCAATCTCCATATTAGAAATGATTCAACACATGGCGACCACGATTTAGTCCAACTTTATGGAAAGACTAGAACATAGGGATCATAAGCAAGCACAGCAAATGAAATCACGTTAATTTGAATTAAATTGACTTGAAATAGAATTGAACAGAGAAAAAAAATCTAGAAATGAAAGATCCACAGTACTTTCCTGGCAGAAAATTTTAAACATGTATTGATGAACGTCATTGCCACAATTAATATATAGGATTTCTTTAACATATACTTCCTAGGTCTTAGACTAGAAACACCAACACCAAAAAGGAGGGGTATTTAATTATTTACTTATTCTCATGTGATGCATATCGAAGCATTCAGTCCTTTTGGTCACTCATTATTGGAGGTAGCCATTTCTGGTGAACAACCTGTAGCAAGAGAATGACACTACATATGTTGTCTACATTTCAAATAAACCAAATGCCACGTGTAAACAAAAAAAATGACTTTTATTGACAAGTTATTTTTACTGACGTAAGTATAACTATTAAACTTAGCAATTATATAGTCTAGAAATGAAAGAAAAATTATGCAGATGAATTAATGCTGGCATAATTCGTCGAGGATCAGTAAAATCTGCTTGCTTATTTAAGTTCTATTGGAGTTACTTCAACTCCCTTGCTCGATACTTCATGATCATTAAGTTTCTAAAAGAAGTGACCATTATTATGGATTCAATGGTTGCAACTATAGTGATTCCTAACATTCCATTAACTGCTTCAAATGGGTCTACATAGTTCCGTATTAAGAAAGATGCAAGATACACTTTAAAAAAAGGATGTTGCACAATATATAGATCTGGATTATAAGACAAAAAAATACATTATGAGCCGTATGACGAAAAGAAATCGACCAACCAAACAAATCACTAGTAACACTTATATATGCTAACCTCAATAATATATTCAACCATACTAATCTAGCAGGTCAAAATTTGCACATTATAATAAGATCAAAAAAGTATCACATTTAGGCATACACACATTCACATATTGATGAGAGCACATACACAAACTTACACATTGGTACATTCTCATTGGCATACAAGTCCACATTCAAACATACATAGACAAATATACGCACCCTCATAGTCTCATACACACATTAACACAAACACACATTTATGCATGGTCATATTCCTAAACATTCATACACATACACATTGCACATGCACACAAACAAACATTTTCACATGAATACAAATTCACATACACAATCACACAAACAAAGATTTATGCACAGAAATTAACCCACATACACACATTCATACAAACATAGATATACACAAATTAACGCACATACACATCCGTACGCACATGACACATGCATGCTATACACATTAATGCACATGCACTTGCACAAACAAACAAACAAACAAACACACACACACACACACACACACACACACACACACAAATGCACAAATACAAAAACACACAAATGCAAATATAGATAGGCAGTTAGTCGTGCATCAAGAAGAATAATATAATAAAACATAGAATATATATGAAATAGTCTTCCACCTACATATCACAGTTCAACGATTAATATTCTCGATAGAAAAGAATATATGATATTACCCACTGGCATTCTTCATATCATATAAGCTGAAACTGGATCTGTTAATGAGCATGACCTTTAATGAGAACCACTAAATACAAAGAATGCTCTTTCCCATAGAAACAACCGGAATGTAATAGATTTGTATTTCAAAGTCACTACTCCCTTGTCTAAGGGAGAGGAATTTGTTGAAACTTTACCGACATTTTTAATCCCTCTCTTAACAAAAAGATTTTTAAGTGGTTATATTTATATATTTATATATATATATATATAAATATATACAGTTATTTCCCTCTGATCCCTAACTGGTTGGGGGAATGGCGTGACATTCTCATAGATCCTATTGAATCTATTTCTTAGAAAAGTGATTTGCACTGTGAACAATTCAAGTAAACCTATTGACTCATCTCGACAGAGATACTATCCACGGCATATCCTTTAATATGAGATGGTGTGTACACAACCTGTTCTTCCTCTTCAAACATTGTTAGGTTGTGTAATACCTAGCAATAAAATTTACATAATTCCCAGTGCGACATATCCCAAACACATCAAATAGATGGCATATAACAACAGGTTTAACCCATCAGCAATCGAGGAGGTAGTTGTGAGGTCACACAAGGCAGAGATCCCAGACGCTGCGATGGTCGCTTACGACGATCGACAAATAAAACAACAATCAACCCACAATATAAAAATGAAGCAATAAAAGCAAGTGTGACGTGGATACAAATTTATTATAACACTACAATAAAATGTGTACAATGAAAAGTATGGTAAGGTGCTGAACACAGGGAGCAATACGCGGTAGCACTAATTAGTATTTATAAATAAATAATGAATAAATAATAATGTGTATTTGTACAATATTTGATTAATTAAAAAATTAATATTTTTATTGGTTTTTAATAAATACAATAATTTATTTTTAATTATATATTTTTAAATTTTTTATTTTTTGATTTCTAGTTTCTTTTTAATATAATAATATCTAGATATATATTAAAGGAATAGTAAGGACCATATATAATATAAATACTATATAGTATAATATATATATTAAATGTGCAAAAACAAGAAAATAATCAAAGAGAACATCCCTTTATTTTCTAAAAGGATTTAAAATATTTATAAAGTATTTATAGTAATTATAATGAATATAATAGATATATAGTATTATATATATGCTATTTATAGTATATTATATACAAATATAATAATAAATAGGCAAAATCAGAAAATAAAGTGTTTTTTATTTTTCAAATTTTCCTCTATATTTATGATTTTTAGCGAATTTTCTTAACTTTTTGGTATTTTTAAATTAAAAGAATAAAAATAATGCCTTTTTAAAAGAGGTCGAATTGAATTGATACTAAAAGATCAAAATTTTCCCAAATAAATTTCATTATATAGATAATAACATATATAAATATAGAATAAAAACTAATATTTTTGGATTTTTCCAAAATATTTTGCAAATTTTTTAGGGTTAGAGGAGGTTTTTATTTTTAGGGTTTTCTTTTGTACTTTTTTGTGATTTTTGGTCTAGAGTTATAAAATACTATAATAAACACTATGTAATGTTTTGGAATTTTTAATGGTGTTTTTTCTATTTTTTCTATTTTTATTTCTAAATAGGGATTGAATAACACGCAAATAATTTTTAATAAATAGAAAGTGCTATGAAATGGAAAATAAAAATGACACCATGAATGGATATCATTCAAAGAACATTTAGTGATTTTACACAATTTTTATTGCAAAATAGTTATTTAATACAAAATGAAATACCTAAAATAAAATACATAGAAATTGCAAGGGTATTTTTGTAATTTAAATAAAATACAAAGGGTGCAATGCAAAATATCCCAAAGCTTTAAACTAAATACATAATTTTTAATAATAAATCCTAAATATATAAAGTTGGAGGGGCTTAAGTGAAAATGTTCAACTCACGTAGGGTAGCTGACGTGTCACATGACTCTGATGTAATATACACAAAGTACGGGGGACCTTATGCAACGTGTACACAAATTTTGTAACTGAAACAAATATTTACATGATTAGAAAATAATTACAAAAAGATGGAGAGGTTACTTAGTAGTTTATCCCTTTAATCACTTGCTAACGGAGGGCTCATGGCCTTACACGTAGCGATCTAGACGATTTCTGTTGATGATGGTTCGCCTTGGATTGGACAACCCATATTAGATCTGGGATGAGGTTCTGATCTAATGATTCTCGAGGGTTTACGGAGAACTCTTGAGAACAAAATTTTGTTGAACTTTGGTCTCCTCTATCTCCTTGATGAATCTCGTATTAATCATGCTAAAAGACGCAAATTAAACCCCTGGCTTAATCAATCCAATAAAAATCACCATCAATTCTTTATTATTATCCTGTATTATATTGTGTATAATTAACCTTAATTAATTATATTTAATTTCCTTTATTATTCTCTCATCAAAAAACCCCTAAGAATTAGGTAGAATAATTGTCAATAATTCACTGACCTTTAAAAAGACTAAAAAATACAAAAACAACTCAAAAACAAAAAGTCGGTGTTTTTATCCCCCTTAAAAATACCCTTAAAAATACCTTTTGTACAAATGACCTCTTTTGGATTTTCATCCAACATGAGACTTGTAGATTTTATTGAGACGAGCAACTTACATGTTTTGACTTTTTCCTAATTTTGCCTCTAACTATTTATTCCATATTTATCTTTGTATTTAGACTTCCGAATTTTCTGATTGGGCCACGTGGCGCTCTCTAGAGCCGCCACGTGGCCGCTAATCCTTCTGCCACCCGATGGCCTCCTGGTTCGTCAGATCCTCTCTTCCCTGCCTCCATCTCAGCCCTCCATTACCGCCTCATTTTTAGCTGTTGGATCTGACTCCCAGATCAAATCGGAACTGTCCACTCGCGCCTAAATACCAACCATTCGATCATCCAACCATCCAACACTTCTCCATGTGCCACATTGCCTCATCACATCAGCCATCAGATCCATCTCCTCCTGCCTCATCTCACCCGTCCATCTCTACTTCACTCCCAGCTGTACGATCTGTCTCCAAATCTAATCTAACCATCCATCACCACCTGGATCCGAACCGCTCGGTCAGATACCTGATCTGACCTCAGTTGTCCGCATGCACTACCATCCTAGCCATTGGATCATATGATCCAACGTCTCACACTTCATCTTCCTCCTTCGTAACCTCCCCCTCCCCAGTCGTTTCACCTCGCTCGCCAGTTGTCCGCTTCCATTTTTGGCCCTCGCCTCCGGCCACCTCTCCACCACCTAACGCTCGTCTCGAGTAACCCTAACACCAGCCATCCTCGCGTAACACCCAAACCCCTCCTCCATTACTCTCCTTCGCTTTCAATACTCATGCAAAAATGCCCTATCACCACGTAACTCCCGGCTGCCCCCTCCTATAAAACCACCACCCCTCTTCTCCGAGAAACCGGTCAACCATTTATAGGCATAAGCCCAGCTTCCCCCGCCCCTCCGGTGACAACGGAGGGGCGGATCGTCGAGGAGACGACGACTTCTTGCCCGGAGTCGACCCTCGGCTCCTCTACCGTGTCGCGGCACCTCTGGCATCCGCTAAGCTCCGAGGCCCATCTGACCTCGCTGGGAGATGATCGGAGCGCCTCCAAGGAGCTCATCCCAAGCTCCTCCTCCACCGGATTCCCCTCTCCGACGAGGTATTTCTTCCCCTTCTTTTTCTTGTGTTTTCTCCCATTTATACCTCCGCCGACAGTCATCCTCACCATCGTCTAATCACTCTAACACTTCCACCACTCATCGAACACCCTCGCCGACCACCTTCCTCTTCTCCAGAACTTCCCTCGCTCGACCCATCTCCTCCTCCATTTCGCGAGAGAAGGAGCTCCAGGGCCACCATCTCCCAACGCCTCCACAGCCCCCGCTCACTCACCATTCACCTTGCACACACTCGCACAAGCTTCAGATATGACTAACCCTTGTAGGTATCTTGATTTGCCGGAGTTTACGTCGGAGCACCTTCAAGCCTTTCTCCTCCGGCGAAACTTCATCGACTGTCACCTCCAACCATCTCCAGAGCTTTGCAACACCTCCAGGTCTCTCGCCATGATCCTAGCGATCTTTCTCGACCCTCTGGCGAGGGCTTGGAGCACGGAGGAGCCAAAGGCAGGTCGCCGGAGCCCCGCCTTCTCCGATGACCTATGGAGTAGCACGAAGACACAGTTGCCGTCTAATCAGTTGGATCGGACGGCGTTAATGACGACACATGGCACCCGAGCCTCTTCTCCAGACCTATAGGCTTGGGTCTCTCCAAACCTCGATCCAAGCCTCACCATGCTGCCATGTAGCCCGAACCTAAGACGGCCTCCGAGCCTAGGATCCTCACGTGCACTGCACGTGAGGTCCTGGGTAAATTGCATGAAGGACCCATGAGTTTTTGATAATTTCATAATAGTCCCCAGGCGCATGCCGTATGTATCTGGGTAAATTACAGGGATGCCCTCGCAGTTTTGGAGATTTGCAAAAAGGTCCCTGTGCATGGAAAATTTATAGAGGACCCTGGGTGATTTTTGGTATTTTCATTTAGGTCCCTCCAGGGACCTAAATGTAATAGTTATCCTTTTTATTTATTGCATTTTTATTACAATTATACCCCTGCATTGTTTAACTTGAGCATCGTAGGTCCAAATTGCATGATTTTAGTGTCGTTTTGATCCTTGTTTCGTCTTCTACATCATGACATGTTTAATTTTCTCATCTGCCACTATATTAAATGAAGTGAATGTTTGCGATAGATGATGACCCTGCTCTCTTGGTCCTTGCTCTGATTTTATGACTGTTCTTCATGTTGTGATTAAAACAACCCTGATTTCCATTTTTATTATGTTGCTCGTATTTTTATGGTATATTTGTAACTGCACATCTTTAACCTTGCATAATTGCTCATTCATCACTTTATAACTGCATAAAAATCAACTAGAACTTGCATACATCATATTATTGCATTATAAAATGCATAGTTCACCATGTATTTTCATAAAGACCTGAAATTGAGAAATACTTCACACATGTGATTCATTAATCAAAATTCGATAAAGAGATTAAGTAGATGTGTCCTTGTGTTCGACCTTGGTAGACATACCAAGAATAAATACTCCACAACATTCAAAGATTATGGTGCCTCATATACTACGACAATTCCTGATTATTAAAGAGGTAAAATCGACGTTCATCACTCCTCCGTCTGGCTCCCTCTGTCTGATATGGTCAGATCCTTAGCTTCTTGGAAGCTTCTCACTTACGACAGGTACCTCCACGAGATCTAGAACTTGCTGAGAGAGCCCTGAAGGTCAGATTACCTAGATCTCATGTTCAAAGCTTCGTGTAGGGCTCTAGGTTCTCATTGTGATAACGGACATGTCCTATAATATTAAGGGGGTCGAGGGCTATCCCCTCGACCCTCTATTGAAGCTATAGATGCAAAGGGGCTACCAGATGGTGGGATTCCGATGAAGGAGGTGGAGGTGGAGCCTGATGATCTGATTCCGTGCAGGAATCATGTGGAAAATAAAGGACTTTTGCAAATAAGTGTTGGGGGAAGCGAATGGAGGTGGAAGGGAGTCGAAACCAAGTTGATACATGATGGACTTGGGGCTCGAGCTAAAGCTCCGATAATTTTTTATTTTTAAAATTACATTAAGGGTGCGATTAAAAGCAATGATTAAAGCTAAGTCTATGTTACTAGAAATAAAAAGGAACTAGGGAAACTAACCTAGCAGCTCAACGAGCTTTGGAGCTTAGAGCAGAAGAGGTCGCTGGAGGGGGGAAGTTGGTGGACCTGGATCTGGCTCTCCACCAACTTGTCCACGCTGCAATTGGCTGGAGCGGACCCTACTATCACCAGGAGCTCAATGGTGGGTTCAAATGTGGGTTACAATGGGTGGAGAGAGATCAAAATAGAAATAAAGATTGGGAGTGAATATTTATGGGAACTTCCGACCAAAAGGATGGAGACGTGGCAGGAGGATCAAATGCGGTTGGTGGAGATGCTTGCATGGGCGAGGGAGAAGGACAACATGGCTCAAGATTGGTGAGGGTCTCGAGGAAGATGAAAGCATAAGAAATAGGAGAAGAGAGCCCGCCCATGATTCTGACACGGTGGCTTCAAAGGATGTACAATTGACCAAGGATCAATGAAGAGTGATCTCTAGTTGGTTCACATGGACCAACTAGATAAATCCGGCCCGAAAATACACCGTAAAATGAATAAAAATATCAAAATTTTAATTATTTTTTATTAAAACATAATTTTTTTCTAATTTAATGTTTATTTATCACCTATTTTTACTTATTTTTCGAAATAGTTTATTGCAAATAACTATTTACATGTATAAATATAGGTAAATATACATGTATATGGGGTATTTGATTTTAATTTGTATTATGCATTTTATTAATATTTACAAAATTTTATATATTTTGGATTTTTTATACACATTTAAATATTTATTATATTTTTAAAATTTTTATGTATACTAATTAATTAGGTATATTTATATTATATACATATAAAGTTATATTTCATCTATATATTAGGGAGATTGATTTTATTTAATTTTATTTTAAATGGTTTTATTTTATTTTAATTGTGGTATGTGTCTCAAAAAATATGTACAATTATATAAAAATAAAATAATTTGAAAAACACAAAGAATAAATACATTGATTAAAAGATGCATGTGTAAACATTTCCAAATCGATCTTTAACACCTGGGCCCACTACCCATAAGGCAACGTTGATCCATTGTTAATTGAACCAACCATCAATAAAAATAGCACTCACTATGCACATTTCAATGTCACCGCAGTAATATAAGGAACCGATATTGGAGTCATTATTCATGCAGCCTTACACTTTCGAGAAGCAAAGAGCCCGATTTAGATGCGCTTGTATGCAGGAACTGTCACTTGGACATGTGTCTCCTACATACAATCCTTGACGATGGAACCCTTCACCTTGACAGGAGACCATGGATGTCACTTATGTGATCCTCTGTATCATATTCAAATTCTAATTAATCATTATGTTTCATATTCACATGATTAATTCTTCCACGGGAAATACAACTCTATTCATGATAGAGTATTTTTAATTAGATATTATTTATTTAATCATATTAAATCAATCATCAATCTAATTTAATCAACCAACAAATAAAATTTATTGTTACTTGAAAAGAAATATATAATTTCCAATTTACGTACTATTAAAATTTTAATAATAAGAAAAATACACCATGATTTCTTCAAAAATTATCCATTCCTACCGGTTGGCATAGCCAGTACGCACAGGATGTGGAACAGACTGCTCACAGAGCAACCTGCTACAACAACGATTCCTAACTAGAAATCATATCCGCCTCAGGTCAAGATAATGTGATTTAATCATATTGTATTTGAGATGTTATTCGATATCACAATGGAAGTTATACCATATAATATTTATAAAATACCTTTTTATTAATATTATAAATATTTACTAAATAAATCCCCAATCCTATTCAAGTAACAATGTTTTGCATGTAGAGAATGTCCTACAACTATTGTAGGATAAACTAGGATTTCATGAAACATTCATTCATGGCCTATGATGATTAATCAATTATTTTCATAACTATTAGGAATCATATTTAATCAAGGAAAATTCATAATTTCATGTATTGAATTATAAGAACATTAAGTAAAGATATTTGATGATATAATCACCTTCAGACCCATCTCCACTAAATATAGAATATATAGGGCAAACGAAGTCAGAATCATGCGAAGTAAATTCAAGAAATTTTATGATTTGATTATCTAGATAATCCCAGTGTTTATTTCAAATTTAATGACAGGAAACATTAAGCACAAATAATTTTCTTATAGATCCGTTAAACATGCAAAATAATTTTTTATGGTAGGAACTATTCCAATCACTTTCAGGCACTTTTGATACCAATTAAAGGTTATTATTTTTGGGACTATTTATACTTTATAAATATATTTTACTAACTAAAAAACACGTCCAAACAGAGCAAAATAGTAGGTTTTTAATCAATTGAAAACTGATTCGAATCTTACATCCAATGTAAAAAAACAATGATTCCCCGCATCTGAAACATGAACCTCGAACGCCTAGGATTTTGGATCATATACAAGACTTAGAAAAAGGTTATGATACCACTTTAAGGATATGGAGAGATCCTTAAGCACATCACGGGAGCATGAAAATCGCATCATATGCGATCGGAGCGACTAGTCGCACTAGTTGCTCGGTGCAACGGAATTAAAAATTTAATTCCGACCAATCTCCATCGTCGAATCCCTTCTCCTAACAACCACCTCCATCGCCGGCCGTCGATTTCACCTTGGAGACCAAGTAAACTACCTATAAAAGCCCCTCAAAGTCTGCCATCGCCAACCAACTCTCCAACCACCCAAGAGCCCAGCTCCAGGTGTTCCGACCCCCCAACTTCCTAGCCTTATTCCAGCCAACCTACGGTGGTGACAGCACCAAGGAGGAGCCCGCGAGGAGGAGGAGTCGACGGAGGAGGTTCCAAGGAGGTCCGC
This sequence comes from Ottelia alismoides, assembly GCA_037367405.1. Lineage (NCBI taxonomy): Eukaryota > Viridiplantae > Streptophyta > Magnoliopsida > Alismatales > Hydrocharitaceae > Ottelia > Ottelia alismoides. The sequence continues at coordinate 14,827 of JAZKJV010004502.1, forward strand.
CGCCTTGCATCGCCGCCAAGCGCCGTGTAGAGCTCCGGTTAAAGCCGCCATCGAGCATCTCGTCCAGGTCATACACGTCGACTTTCCCCAGGCTTTTTCCTTCATTTTTTCGATTCAGTTTCTCGATAGACGTGCCACGATTAGCGTGGCTAATCCGTGATTTAGGTAGCTTAATCACCTATCTTCGACGTACATTCGAATTTCCCTTTCGATTCGTTTTGAATTCATCTCAAATCGATTTCAAATCATCATCTTCTTCACGCAACTGGATATTTGGCTGGAAACTTAAGATTTTTTAACAACTTTGGAGCTTGAGATCCTTAATCCTCGGCCGATTCGACACGAATCGAGCATACACTCTTCTTGTTTGCAGATCCATCTTCATCGCTAAGCATTTCTTCGCCACTGGAATCATCAATCGCCATCAGAAATTCAATTCAAAAGATGGACTTCAGAACTGCATCAGCTCCAGGTGGACGAGACCACCCATTTTGACACGCCGCCACCGCTGCTCGAAGCATCCTCCGCCGCCACCCTACCGCGGGCGAGCTCGAGGGGTGGAGGAGCCACCCCTCTGGCCCCGCCGTAGTGCCCAAGTCATCGGAGATCGGCAGGAGTAAATCAGAGAAGAAGGTTCATCGCCAGCAGCTACAACAACTTCAAGAACAGCGGAAGTACAGGCTTGCGACACGTGGCAGAGTCTGAAGCGTCTGATCGCAGCGCGCGTCTTCTAATCTCGGCCGTCAAACGCGAACCGGTGAAAAATTTGCAACTTAAACCCAGCCAGGTCTCCAGAATTTCAGTCCGCCCCCAGGTTTTCTTTATTTATATTTAGGTCCCTCCGCGGGGACCTAAATGTAAATATTTGTTTACGTTTTTTTAGAACAGTCCTTGAGGACCAAATTGCAAACATTTTAATTATTTTTTCTTGCGCTTATGCCCCTGGACTATAGGGGTTGTTTCTTCTTCTTATGACCTCGGTTTTTGACGATTTCTTGAGGGTAGTTACACAATTACCCCAGCTACTTAGTATAAAGATTTCGTGGATTTTTGACGTGTTTTCGACGTGTTTTGATTTTATCGAAAGCCGTCTTGTTTTGGTTTGTTTTCTTGTATAGTTCGAGCTCGCGTCTCGACCCTCGATCACTTTAGTATATAGTATCACCTATATAATATCCACCTATTATATAATAAGTAAATCTTTTGAAAAATCTCCCTTTTTGAAAATTAAATAAAAATTTGAAAATAATAAAATCAAATAAAAATAATAAAAATAAAAAATCAATAAAAAGAGGTTTGACTTGACCACTTAGAGAAGAATTAAAAATAAAATTATGAGGACAAAAATCTAGGGAATTTATTCTGCCTCCTTGAGTTCGAACCAGGAACACTTGCCTGGTAAAATATTAGTGAACAGTTTTCCGACCGAAAACCGTAATTGTTTGATAGGTTTAAGAATCGTTCTTATTTCGTGGCTTTCTGCTACAACCGACCACTTGCTTCAATAAAAGAAAGCCGCGAAACCGATTTTTAGCCTTATCAAAATGGCGCCGTTGTCGGGGCTCCGACGCACGCTGGGCGGCGATGCAAGGCCACGGAAGCCTTGGAACAATCCTCCGACGTGCCCTCCTCCTCGCGAGCTCCTCCACGGTGCTGTCACCGCCTTCGTTTGGCCGGAACAAGACTTGGAAGTAGAGGGGTCGAACAACCTGGAGCTGGGGCTCTGGTTAGTTGGAAGGTTCTAGAATGTCGTGGGAAAAATAAGGGAAGTCGGCAGCTCAGAACAGATCCAACGGAACTTCTTCTTGAAGAAGAAGGTCCCAGGTGCTGACAAGTGTCAGCACCTGGTTTGTCCACAGGCTAAAATTCATTGTAAAATATATAATAATTAGTAAATAAGGTTATTTTAATTAGGTATAAATACAAGAAAGTTGAATAAATTAATTTTATAAATTATGGTATAAATACTTTTTATAAATAATAAAAATTATTTAAAATATAAATATTATATTAATAAATATGTATTTATAAATAGGTTTTAGATTTTTAATTTAATAAAGAAATAAGTAAAAATTAATTTTATTATTACTTAATTATTAGAATATTAAATAAGGCTTGTACGAATTTTTATAGATTTTAATAATTTAATTTGTATAGTTTAATAAATAAGGTTAGTATCTAGGTAGTTCATTTATACCTATGTTTTGGAATTTTTGATTTTATTAAAATAATAAATAGTCTCTAAAAATTATGAAATAAATTATACTGAAACTATAAGATCATGAAATAAATTAAAAATTATAAAATTAAGAAAATAATAAATAGTGTGTGTTACATAAAATAAATAGCCCAGAAACCCCGTTGTCTTTTGGTCCCAAAACCGACTTTTTGCAAACGGACTCCGAATTCGATGAAACCACCTTTATTAATTAGAGAATATTATTTTATGAACTTTAAAGGTGAGTAGAGTGAAATTAGAGTTCGTATGAGGAAGTTATGATGTTCGGAAGTTGAGATTTTGACAATTTGCAGGCTGGGTTTCTTGGCATATATACAGGTTAATATTTTTAACTTATTTTTATATTTTTATATATATTTTTAAGTATAATTAGGAGAAGAGTTTAGTGAAAAATATGTTCATATGAAATAAGTAAAAATCTTTGAATTTTGTATTTATTTTATAAATAATGAAGAGTGTATTTGTGTGTGTTAAATTATTTTTTTTATGTTTTCTTTCCTTATCTCCCCCTACTTTTTTGATTTGTCGACCAATCCATGCTGACTTGGTCTCGGGGGTTAGGTTATAAATATATCTTACAGCTATATTTATAGTCATATTGTATATATATACATATATTCAATCTGCATTTTTCTTTATTTTCTGGTTCTTTATTTATTTACATGATTTTAGTGGTTAAAAGTGAATATTTACACATGAATGGTATTTTGTTAAAAGATGAGAATTAATGGATATTTACATGTATTTGTTAAGGGTTTTAAGACAAAATGCGACAGAAAAGTTAATGAATCATGGATTCATCAATGATGAATCCACATGATCCAAGAACATTTCTTAGATTTTTTTCATAAAACCATATACAAGAATAAGGATTACCTCATAATGAGTAAATGTGATCATAGTCTCTAATGTAAGAGATCTCTTGTCTCAAGTCTGATCCAACTGGACAGATGCCTGTGAGCGTGTGGATGAATCGCATGCTTCTTACCATCCAAAGTGTTGATCCAAGTGGTATATCTCCTGATCTTGTCTCACGAGATCTAACATCTTCTCAACGAGCGAGTCGCACTGAAGGAGATGAAGATCCACGAGAAGTCGAGGTGGTGGCACAACGACGTAGTGATGACGACGATCTCTCTAGGGTTTCCAAGTGGACGACCACTTAGAGAGAGAGAAGGCATGTGAGATGAGAGAGAGAGAGCATTTGCGATTCTTGTGTGTAGAGAAGATCTAGGGTTGTCGCTCCTTATATAATTTTTTGGGAGTCCATGGATCCCAATACATGGACAATACACATCTGGTTCACATTAGTTGTTTCTTTTAATAGCCATGATTTTGTTGTAAAAACACACCAACAATTAATTTAATTTAATATTTATTGAGTACTCAATATAAATTAATTTCAATTATATCAATCCATCTTGGAGAAATAGGAAGGAGGAAATCCTCCTTCCATAAGGAGAGTGGACGACGACCAATTTCCAAAGGAATTGTGGCCATGCACCCTCTTTACATGGAAGGTGACTCCATCTTTCCTATTTCATGGAATGTTGTATTCCATGAATATCTCCAGATATTTGCAAAAACCTTTGTTGCAAATTATTTCACAAAACTAAATCCATTTTATTTTGTGAACATTGCAATCATGCAATTGGAAATTTGTGAATCATATTCACAACCCAAAATAAAATGTAAATTGCATTTTCAATTAATTGTCCAATGTGAATTCAATTCACATCAACATTTAAATTGTAAATGTTATTTACAAATAACTCTCTCTTATATATTATAAATCATATTTATAATATATATGAATAATATAGATAGTGATATCGGCATTATTCGTATCCATGATAATCAAATCATATTTAATTATCTTGGATCATCATTCTCATGCATCAAAATAATATGAATCAAATTCACATTATTTATGGTAATTAAATCACACTTAGTTATCCATTTCTCAAAGCTTGGATATAATTTCATAATAGAATTATTCTTGAACTCTTTCAAGAATAATGCACTTTCTCTATGGATACTTGGAGATAAGGACATGGTGATTGTACGTTCCACGTATAGTGACTTGGATATTGAAATAACTTCTCAAATCCAGATCTTGGAGACCTCTCATACATGATTAATTAAATCAAGACATGTAAACATAATCTTCTCATTGCATCTGAATCACATTCAGATCACTCTCCAACATTTGGACCAAGATTATATTACTTCTCTACTAAGAGGAGTCACTGAAATCCAAACTTGTTTCATCACTCCCTCCGAATTGAAGCGTCATGGTTATACAATCATTTATGATCACATCACCCTCAGGTATTCCTAGTACATGCTCATCCTGCGTACTAGAAGACATATGATAAATCGAAGACATAGATCAATTTAGACTGCCATCTTCAGGGTTCTATCATTAAGATTCTCATTCGGTCATTGAGAGTTAATATTGATCATATGCTTTTCCATAAACATATATTATACCTACAAATTCTTGTCATGTTTTCAAACCAAGATGACCATGCATGGAATATGATCGATCCTAATACCTCATGAGTGAGCTCATGTGAATTTGTATGATCCCTTCAAGAGATCGTATTACTCATATGCCCTTTTATGTACACCGTCTCGTCGATGTATAGACCTTGATTAGGCCATCAACCTATCGGTCTACTAAATGTACATACTAAGATATATAGCAATACGTCTGTCTCCGGTTAGAGGATGCATGCCTATATCATGACAGCATACGACATAGGACTTGGTTATTAAGTCAACTCTTTGACCTAACTAATCTGATACCTCTGAATCTCTATGCATATATAGAGGACCTGCATCAACATGTCGGTCAGATTCAGCCAAAAGAGAAATTATTGTCATCTCCTACTCAGGCTGGAGATCACATCTTAACATCATTTGATGGTACTTGATGAGTCCTCAATCTAACTCTTTAGATATCCATCGAAGCATCATCCTTTATGGTTTAACAGTTGAATCAACAGTTGTATGATCATCAATATAGCCATGGTACATAATTTCTTGCAGTGTTCTTGCAGATAGTAGCGGAGATATGACACATTTTAGGTAAGTAACTGCAATCCCTAAAATTAATTTCTTATTTGATTTTCTACTACTCATGAATAATACTTCATTTATTCAAATAGATACCTACTCATTTTACGTCACTTGGAAGAATGTGCACAATTAGTTTGGGGTGTTGCTGCTTTAGCACACTGATAACGAGGATTTTCCACAAGGGTCACCATGAATAATATAAACAAGTTGTCGCCGAGGCGACCGCTTGCAGAATACCCGCGTTAATCAGCAATTAACCCATAGTGAAAGAATGTATCAATCAAGCTCAAAAAGAAATGTGAATTAATGTTTATTTCTCTACCATGAAATGTATAGGGAACAAGCATGTAGAGGTCGAACCACAGAGAGCAATACAAAATGCAAGAGCCTATAATGTGCATCTATCATCCTTGTGTAAGTCTATTTTTTGTGGGTTTTTGAATTTTATATATATATATATATTATTTTTAACTTTTTATTTTGATTTTTGATTTTCAGATTTTTATATTTTATATTTTATATTTTATATTTTTCTATTTTCTTTTTCAAGATTGGAAAATAGGAACGATGTAATAAAAGACAAGATAAAGTATTTATAAAAATGTGCAAAAATACACAAAAATTCAAAAATAAAATGTTTTTGATATTTTTAGGTTTTTTTACTGTTTTTGTGATTTTTGGGTATTTTTCAAACTGTTTTTGGTATTTTTAAATACTGAAATAAAGCAAACAGTGGGAAAGCTACTTGCTGGAGATAAAACTGGGAGTCGAAAATAGCAAACAGCCTCAAAATTTTTCACACTATTTTTCTAATAAAGCTAATAAAATAAAGCAAAAATAGGAACTGAGTTCATATTTTTCTGATTTTTCTTTGATTATATATATATTTTTTGAAGTTTTTTTTGTATTTTTGAATTTTTAAGGTTTTCCTTTTGAGATTTTTAGGGGTTTTTGGATTGAAACTGGAATACGTTAAAATACACACTAGGGATTTTTTTTGGAATTTTTAGAGGTCTTTTAATATTTTTTTGGTATTTTATAAGCAAGATAGTAAATAAAAGACATGTTTTTGATTTTTAATAAATGCAAAAATACAACAAAATTAAGATCCAAAAATATGGCATGTGAGAGCATGTTAACAGACGCTTATATCCATTTTTTGCAAGATTTTTCAAATTAAAATGAGGGACAAAATAAATGGACAAAGCATACAAAAAATAAATGGCCTGGTAGGGGCATTTTTGCAATTAAAATATTTGTCAAGGGCATCCATGCAAAAATTACAACAGAAATAACTATTTATTTTTATTTTCGGGGCCATTTCACAAATACTAAAATCCGGCGGGGTTTAGATGCAAAAATCACGCGCCTCACGTGGGACTGCACGTGAGGCGCGGAGGGACTAAACTGCAAATCTAAAAACATCAGGGGTCCTTCTGCAAATATACAATTTATTTACAACTTAATCCTTTATTTTGTGTATTAAACTATAAATACAAAAAGCGGAGGGTTAGGTGTAAAATTTACCCCTAATAAGCGCGCGATCCGACGGTTGGACCGCTTCCACTTGCCACGCGTCGTGCTCCTGTTGGCGGATACCGGTTCGTCGATGAAGGGTTCGGATTAGAAGCTTCTCGCGGATCTGACGGTTGGTGCGTGTCTTCATCGGACGACTGTCGTTCAATCTGGGCCTTGCCTCCTGATCCGACGGTGCTGGAGGTGTCTGGAAGTACTGGGAAGAAGCTCGCCCCCAACGAGCTTCGATCGAGCAGCTCGGGCTCCCCTGGGAACTTCCCTCGCATCTGAAGTGCTCTGGACGTAGCCGGGAGGCTTCCGCATCGTCTGATGGTTCCATCATGGCTCCTAGAGGTCCGAGTCGCTCGGACGAGGTCGGTGAAGTGGCGGACCTCCAGGAACCTCTTCCTGGTTCGATTCGAGCCCAGATGGGGATCTTCCTTCGTTTGACATGCATAGGAAGAAACGGAGGAGCGAGGGCTACCTCCTCGACCCGGGGTTTGAAGCTTGGCAGCAAAATGGAGTGAGGCGGAGGGGCTCCGACGAACGGCGGAGGTGGAGCCCCGATTCGCCAAGACCAGGGGTCCTGGGTTGGTCAAAGGTGATGGAACAATGGAGAATGCGATGGGGATCGGAATGGGGTGCACGTGGCGGTCAGAGACAGTTGGTTTCACAGTGAAGAAGTCGCCGGAGCGGAGCTCCGGCGAACTTCGAATTTGGAATTTTACGCTACAGGGATTAACTAAAGTCTAATCTAACAACTGGAATTAAAAGCTAGCATTAAAACCTAACTAAAAAGCATAAAAGGACAGCTCTTATACCTGGGGGCCACTAGGGAGCAGGGCGGACGCTAGAGCTCCACCGTGACAAAATTCTCCTTCCTCCGGTCGAGTCAAGGTGCTGGAGCACTCCCCCTGTCACGAGGAACGGTCCAGGAACAATATCAAGGCTTTTGGTTGGAATGAAATTGGCCAAATTCGAGGAAGGAGCGGAGCTACTTATTTATAGACATTGGCAGGGAGCCTTTTTGACTGGCGATTATTACTTAATCCAATGAGTATCTGATCGATCCAAGTTATTGGCAGGCATCATGGATAATCAGGGAACAATTCTTGCGAAGGAAGCGAGCTCGATCGATGGACGGGATGGCCGTAAAAGCGGGATGAAAATCGGGGAAAAGATGTTTCAGAGACGCCAGAGCTGGGATGGGACAGTTGACCAGGGGGTCAACGAAGGCCGGCGCCCCATTGGTCCACGTCAGCCGCTAAAAGACAAAACAAGAAATTTGAGCCTAAATTGATTTATTTACAATAGTAAATTATTTTATTAGAATTTTCTTAAAACATATTTTTTCATGTAGTATTTATTTGTGATTTTTATTGAATTTTTCGAAGTGTTTTATTATGGTTTTAACTTAATAATGTCTATATGTATGTATTTACATGTATTTTTGTGTATTTTATTTTTAATTTGTTTATTTTATTTTATTATTTTATTGGTTTATTTTGTAATTTTATAATTTATTTTCGTGAGTAGAAAGGTATTTTTATTTAATTTTTAGGAGTTTATTTACATTTTTAAATAAATAGGTATATGCATATGTAAGTATACTTATAGGTATTTTACCTATATATTATATACATTTTATTTATTTAATGAATTTTACTTATTTTTATTTTAAATTTGTATTTTTAATAAGTTATGTATAATATATACATTATTATAAAAATATAGAGGAATAAAGAATAAAAGGATAAAATCCCTTTTTATTCATGTACATTCTTAACATAGGTATTTTGTCTATGTATTACATGAGCTTATTTTATTTTACAAATTCTTTTTAGTTTTCTTTTAGTTTTAATATGTACATGTATTATATACATTATTTACAAGATTCTAAAAATATAAATTTATAAAAATACTGAATATTGAATAAAATGAATACTTTAATCAGTCCTATATACAAGGTGGGCCAAAAACCTAACTTCCACAGATGGACTCCAAAAATTATGAAACTAATTTTATTAAATAGTTCTTGGAAAGCTATCTACAATTAAAGGTGAGTTTGGGTGAATTGGAGTTTTTATTTGCAAGATATGGGTCTGTGAAGTTCAGATTTTTGCTTTTTACTATGTATAAAAAATGTACACTGAGTATTATTTTTACACAAACTCAATTTTGTATTTTTATTTACATTATTATCTACAACTTTCATGAACAAAGTTTCTTTATTTGATGAATAAATAATTATGTACAAAATAGGTGTCAAAAATGCATAAATAAATGCATGAATAAATGAGGTATTTATTGTACTCTGGCCCTTATCTCCCCCTACTTTATTCCTTGTCGACCAATACCATACTAGCCTTGGTCTCGGGGTTTGGGTCATAAAATATTTGCAATATTTTATTCCTTTTTCTTTTCTTCCCTTTATTCTATAATTTTGGCATTAAACACCTTATTTAATGTGTAATTAATACAATGAACCATGAATGCTATTATGTTCAATTTGATGCTATTTACATGCATTTGTTGGGGTTTTTGATGCCACAATGATAGAATAAAGGTGATGAAATGGAGATTCATCACCCCCCTATACTTGCCTTTGCTAGTCCCTAGCAAACACTTATGCAATAAGTACAAAAAGAACGAAGAAAAGAAAAAGGAAAATTAAAGAAGGATAGAGTGAATAAGGGTGCTTTCAGTGCAATGCATGTCTTTACAAAATCAGAATTTGGAGCTCCTGCTAGACCTTAAGTGTAGATGTGTGTGGAACCTAGTCGGGAACCAGCTCTAAAACACAACAGCCTTCAAGAGTCACTGAACTTGGTTCAAATCACCTCGACAGCCAGGTCAGAACTAGCCTACGTCATATGCAAACCCTTATGACTATGAAGCTGACTGGTACAGTGTAAGTGATAGTGGCTCTTTCCAACTGAAATGTCAAAGGGACTGACTTCTCCAGAATGACAACCCAATGATTCCCCAATCCAGCCCTCTACCGTCTAGGAGCGAGGTATTCCCTTCTAAGTTCAAGTGCAACTGGCTCAAGAAGAGGGGGAATAAGAGGTATAGAATTTTGGGAGCTCAACCAGTGTAGCTAAGTCTCCCGCTGCAAGCTTCATGAGATGTAACATGGATACCATAAGCTTTTGCTTTATTGGACTATATACACTCCGGTGGGGTTATTAAATTTTCAATCCGACCCACCACTTTTTTGGAGTTCTTTTTGCATTTTTTTTCAAGTGCATATGTACAACATATCTACATGGTGCAGCATATATACAAGAAATTTTCCTCTTGAGCCAGTAGACTATCCCTCTTTTGAAGCTTTATTGCAACCCACACTCTCCCGTCATTCGACTTCATTGAAACTGGACCAGGTTGGGGTGCACTTCCCTCCCTAGACGAGGACGAATGTTTCCACCCGTGTGCATCTCAGACTGGCAAATCCAACCCCCTCACCGCTCCAACTGAGTTGAGTCAAGTGGAAGGTGCAAGTGTCCAAGTTAGGTCACGACCGACAAGAGTCATGTGTGTGTTTCGAAAAGTTCTAGTTAGTCCACTGAGGTGACTTGAACCCAGCCCTGCTTTCTCAAAGAATTAAGTCTGAATAGACCTGAAGTACCTTAAAACCAGTTCCCATAAGGTTCCAATGCAATTAGGTGTGGTAAGGTCTAACCAAGCTCCAATTTGAGACTTTATTAGACCGATTCAATCATCAAGCTTACTCAAAAAGATTATGAGTGTATGCTTATGCTATGCACAATGAATGATGCAATTTTTTACAAAGAGTTTACAAGAATCAAAGAATGTTTTTACACAAAGGATTTTTTTGCAAAAAAAACTTGACACATACAAAAAGGTTCATACAATTATTTACACGGGCGTACTGCCCTATTTACGAAAGGTAAAGGCTTTTCAGGTTTGATTAAATACTTTATTCAGGTTGTTCAGAAAGAATTGTATGTATCTTATTCACAATTATAAATATTTGTCATAATGTTTTTATTCTCATAACTAGTTTTGAAAATATTTTTTTCTTGCAAACTATAGTACACGATAATTTTTGCAATCATTTACACGCATTTGAAAATTATTTTTGCAAAGATTTTTCACCCTGTATATACATTTTTCACAATAGTTTTGACAAACATTTTTCAAAACCTTTGCACTTAGGTTTTTCCAATCATTTCTTTCACACAAAGAAAAATTTTGCAATCCAGACAGTTTCACACAGGTTGAAATCATTTCACATCAATTTTTTTTTCAAAACTGGTCACACTCTTTTTCAAATCATACTGTACAGGTATCTCACCTGATTTATTAATCAGAATATACAAAAGAAGAAAACTGTATTTGATGTATAATAAGGTTTTGGCTCTTATAAGCTTTATTTGGGATCATGCTTATTTTTGTATAAGAGATTTTTGTGCAGACTCCTCAGACCTAATTCGAGAATCCTTTTCAAAAGAATTTTGAGAACTCTAGTCCAAAATAGTTTTGCAAATATGTACACGTCTTTGAAAATGATTTTACCAAGGTTTTACACAGCATAGATAGGTTTTTCAAAACAATTTTGAAAATCAAATTTTTACAATCATTTGCACACTGATTTTCACACATTTTGATTTCACGCAAAGAAACTAAATTTTACACGCAAAACTGATTTTTCAAAGGTTAAATACTTGTACACACTATTTTCAAACAGTTTTCACAAGGTTTTTCACGAAAACTTTCTTTTACAAAACATTTTTCTGACTTAATAATCAGTACAAGTACAAAGAGCCTGAGGAGCTTACAATCATCTTTTATTATTATAAAGTTACTTATTGTTCTTTAGATTGAATTGGTGTTTTATTTTTCAGTATGAGTTATGGCTTATAGTATATACATGGTATATACGACCCCCCTATACTTAGCTTGAGCTATGTCCTCATAGATCGAAAGGAAAAGCGAAGACATAACTCGTACTGAGTATAGACAGATCTAAAGAATATAAATGAACGAAATTAATGAATGAGAAGTTGACAGTCCCCCATATACTTAGGATCAAGTAATCCTAAGTATAGCAGACTGTACAAAAATCAGGGAGGGTCAAGGGTGGGAATACACAGATCGTACTCAGATTGTCTCCCCCTATACTTAGGGTAAGATACTCCTAAGTATAGACAAGAAGAGGAGACAATGGAGAGGATCGGACTGACATGAAAAACTCCAAGTGCACATCCCCCCTATACTTAGGACAAAGTACGTCCTAAGTATAGAAAACTGTCTACAAGGGCGGCACCTTTCAGATAGAAAAATAAATTAGAAAAGTAAAAGAAGAAAAGAAGAAAAGAAGACAATCAGATAAACATTTCTTTGAGTACATCGTCTGAATCTTCTGATGTTGCAGCGGTTGTGGAAGTGTCATCATGTTGTATGAGCTGGATTGAGTCAACAACGGCCAAGAATGCATCTGGTTCTAAGTAAGGCTTCAGGAGTGGCCGTTGACGATGAAGGGCCGTGCGTCAGGGGACAATTCTGATATGGCAATGCTTCCATTGTCACGCACTTCACAAACTCGAAATGGCCCTGTCCACTTACTCTTTAATTTGCCTGGAAATATCCACAACTTTGCATCAAATAACCACACTTTCTGTCCAACATCAAAGGTCTTTCGTCTGATGTGCCGGTCGTGCCAGCGTTTCACCTTCTCCTTGTACATCAAGGTGTTATCATATGCATAGTCTCGGAATTCTAAGAGCCTGTTCAGATCATCTTTTCTCTTCTGAACACTTTTGCGTGAGTCCAAATTACAACTGTTGATAGCCCACAAAGACCTGTGAATTAATTCCACAGGCAAATGCACGGCTTCCCATAGACAAGACGATAGGGCGACATGCCCAAGGGGGACTTGTAGGCGGTTCGGTAAGCCCATAGGACTGAGTCCAAGAGTTGAGATCAGTCTTTCATGTTTGGCCTAACAAGTTTGTGCAGGATAGTCTTTATTTCTCTGTTTGATAGCTCTACCATGCCATTGGTTTGAGGATGATAAGGAGATGCGACACGATGATCGATGCCGTACTCCTTCGTTAACTTCTTGACCTCTTTGTTAATGAAGTGGCTACCCCCGTCTGATATGAGAATCTTCGATATCCCGAACCGCGAAATGATGTTCTTCTTCAGAAACTGGCATACTGTTCGGCTGTCGACGGCTCGAGCGGGGATAGCTTCAACCCAACGACTCACGTAATCGACGGCGAGAAGGATGTGCTCAAAACCTTGACTGTTAGGGAAAGGGCCCATGAAGTCAATGCCCCATGCATCAAAAACGTCTGCTATCTGAATGATTTTCATGGGCATTGAGTCTTTGGCAGTTAGTGTTCCTTTCAATCTCTGACAGTCAGTGCATCTTTTGACAAACTCAACTGCATCCTTGAATAAAGTGGGCCACCAGAAGCCACACTGAAGTACTTTGGCTGCTGTACGATCTCCAGAGTGGTGTCCACCAGATTCGAGCGAGTGACAATGCTCGAGGACACTAGACTGCTCCGTCTGAGGAATGCATTTGTGCCAAATACAATCAGCTCCTTCTCTGAATAAAAGAGGATCATCCCATTGGTAGAAGCGGATGGTCGACATGAATTTGTTCTTTTGGTTCTTCGTCCAATCCGAAGGTATTACCCCAGAGGCGAGGTAATTGACTATATCAGCATACCAAGGAAGCGAATCCACTACTAAGATGACTTCGTCAGGGAAGGTTTCTGTGATAGGTGCATTGCTCAGAGGAGGTTCATGCTGCTCTATTCTGGAGAGGTGATCTGCTACCACATTCTGGACTCCAGACTTGTCCTTGATTTCCAAATCAAATTCCTGGAGGAGAAGGATCCAACGAATCAGTCTTGGCTTGGCACCCTTCTTCTGCTGTAGGTACCGGATAGCAGAGTGGTCGGTAAAAATTGTGACTTTTGATCCCAACAAATAGGATCTGAACTTCTCGAGGGCGAAAACCACAGCCAGCAACTCTTTCTCTGTCACTGTATAATTCCTCTGTGCTTCATCTAATGTTCTGCTGGCATAGTGAATGGCATAGGGCGCTTTGTCTTTCCTTTGCCCAAGAACCGCCTCGACTGCAAAGTCTGACGCATCGGTCATTATCTCAAAGGGAAGATTCCAGTCGGGCGGCTGTAAGATTGGAGCCTGAGTGATAAGCTCCTTTAGCTGGTTGAAAGCAAGGAGAACCGGCTGATCAACAGTGAACTCAGTCTCCTTGCACAAAAGTTCTGTCAGAGGTCGGGCAATGCGGCTCGCCTGTAGAATCCCACATGTCCCAGGAATGACCTCACATTCTTCACTGACTGAGGTGGCTGAAGATTTGAAATGACATCCACTTTTGCCGGGTTGACTTCCATGCCACGTTTGGAAACGACGTGGCCCAGCACAATTCCTTCTGTGACCATAAAGTGGCTCTTTTCCCATGAAAGTACTAGATTAACTTCTCGGCACTTCTGAAGCACTCTGTCCAGGTGCTCAAGACAAGAATCGAAACTATCACCATAGACAGGAAGTCGTCCATGAACACCTCGAGAAAACTTCCTACCAACTCGGTGAAAACTGCTAACAAGCATCTTTGGAAGGTTGCAGGTGCATTGCACAAACCAAAGGGCATTCTCTTGAAGGCGTAGGTGCCGAACGGGCAATTGAAGGTAGTCTTCTCTTGATCTTCAGGGGCGATCGCCACTTGGTTGTACCCGGAATACCTATCCAGAAAGCAGAAGAACTCCTTTCCTGCTAATCTCTCCAGAACTTGATCGATAAATGGCAAGGGGAAGTGGTCCTTCTTAGTTGCTGCATTGAGACGGCGGTAGTCAACACAAACCCATCAGGATGTCGGTACCCGAGTTGAAATTTCCTCTCCTTTTTCATTTACGACCACGGTAAGCCCTGACTTCTTGGGAACTACATGCAATGGGCTTACCCATTTTGAGTCGGAGATGGGATAAATGAAGCCTGCATCACACCATTTCGTGATTTCTTTCATGACTATGTCCCGAAGGTTAGGGTTCAGCCTTCTTTGAAATTCGCGGGACGGCTTGGGCATCTTCTTCCAAATAGATGTGGTGTGAACACAAGGCTGGATTTATCCCTCGGAGGTCTGCTACACTCCAACCAGGTGCCTTGCGGTTCTTTTCTAGAACCTCGAGAAGTCGAGATTCCTGATCCGAATTCAGCCTGCTGCTGATGATGACCGGATATATTTGTTCTTCTCCCGCATGGAAAGCATACTTTAGGCCTGCCGGAAGTGGCTTGAGTTCTGGTTTTGACCGGTCCACTTTATCTGTTACTTCAGATACCATGCTGGTGGTGGGATGTACTTCTTTGAGATATTTACCATCCTCATCATATTGTTGAGATCCCAGTGAGGTGCCGAACGGTTCTGCGCTAAGCTGATCGTGTTCGGTCTGGAGTGACTGCTCAAGTAGATGCGCCTGCATCTGAGAATCTGTCTCCCAAGAATCGTCGGAGCTTAAGGTGACTGCGCCTTCCAAGTCCTCCTCAAGAGTGAGGATTTCTCGGGTCCATGGATCGTCCAATGATAAGGCTGAGTCCCTGATCTCTGCAATAAAATCACAGTCTGCTTCACATGCTGCCTGGCTCTCATCAGTTGTGGCATTTGTCTCTCTGTTCATGTTTATCGTGATCTGCTGGGTGTTCGAGTTGAAAGTAATCTTGCCAGGCCCGTAATCAAACACGACGCCTGAAGTACGAAGGAATGGTCTGCCAAGGATGATAGGGGTCTGGAGCAGGGGTGCAGGCGAGTCCATATCAAGGACTACAAAGTCAGCTGGGAATTTCATTTCCCGTACTTTAACTACCACGTCTTCCAAAAGACCTCAGGGCCACTTGACGGATCGGTCAGCGAACTGAAGGATCATGCGTGTCTGCTTGAGCGGACCCAGCCCGAATTCTTGCATTATGGATGAGGGCAGAAGGTTGATGGAAGATCCACTGTCAAGGAGAGTGCGCTTGAAGACCTGATCAAAAATCTCACAACTGATTAGAGGTGCTCCTGTGTCTTGTTTCTTCTGTGGGAGGTTGCTGATAGCTGCAACAGTGGCCATGGATAGCACGTGTTTCTCCACATCTTTGCGTCTATTCTCGAGTGATGGGCGACGCTTGTTAGTACATGCCTCCTTTAGCCCTTTCTTCACAGCTGGCATGTACTCCACAACCTTTAATAAGGGTATCTCAACAGTCAGCTTGTCTAATAGGTCCACAACTCCTGGATCAGACAATACCTTTTTTCGTTTTGCAATTTTTTGGATTTTTCTATTGCATGAGTAAAAGGAATATATACATCTCGAGCAGGAGAAATAGAGTTCTTATTTACATCAAAATCATAGCCCATAGAATGTTGTACTTCCGTACTACAAAAAGGAGTACAAACTGTATCCTGGTGTGCTGGTGCTTCATGGCGATCAAAAAGGGTAGTGTCTGCTTCGTCGGCTGGCGAGGGATCGGCTGCTGCTGGCGGCTCCTCCAAGACTGGTGCGGCTTTGCTTCGGTTGCAAGCTTCTTTTTGTTGTTTTTGATTTTGCTGATTTTTTTGAATTTTCTGCTGAGGTTGCTGCAAATGCACGACGACTGGACTAGCTTCTCCTTCTTCTTCCTCCTCACCCGCCCCTAGAGCTGGCACGACTGATGCGGAAGATGACGATCCACCTATTTCTTTATTCACCCCAATCTTTGTAGCAGGCGGAGGCAAGGCCCAACCGCTCCTGAGAGTAACGGTATTAGAATACACAATAATATCATTTTCTGACACAGACAAGACATTACTTTCTACCTTCTCTTTCTTCTTGAAATTATTGGGGTTGGCTTCGACCTGAGCAGGAATGGTAATTCGGGGTGGCGGTCAGGTCATCAAGCCGCTTGGTCATCTCCGCTAGCCCTTTGACAAGCTGGGCTAGACAATCCATGGTGGGGTTCACTGGAGGTGCCTCGGTGGTGTCAGCGTGCAGACCACGCTGTTGTTGCATCTGCTGGTGCTGAGGCTGTTGTTGGTGATGCTGAGATGGTGTAGGAAGCTGAAGTTGCTGATAAGAAGGAGGAGGATACTGCCGGTATTGCTGAGGCAGAGCAGCCGCATACTGGTGAAACGACTGTGGATGAGGGTACTGCGGCTGCTGCTGGTGTGGAAAATTCTGCCTCCACTGGTTGGCATACTGAGAAGGCTGATGATACTGCTGATGAGGCTGAGAGGACTGCCCAAAGCGACCACCATGAGGTTGGTGGTATTGCCGGTTGGCAAATGGCTGACCCTGGGGTTGTCCCGTAGGACGTGTCGGCTGTGCTTCATGAGTCCAAACCCCATTCACTTCCTGGACCAGGGGCGGTGGTGGGAATACTGAATCAGATCATGAGATAAACTCTGGTTGATACACAACCATCTGCTGCTGCGGCAGGCTCTGATCGGGTGCATGCACGTAGTACACGTGCTGGACTGTCGGTGGGTGCTGGCTCGGCTGAGGCTGATGTAGCGGTGGTTGCTCGTCTTTCCTCTCAGCTGGAGCTTCGAGTGGTGCTGCCGACTGAACAGAATTGATGGTACCTACCAGCAGTTCCAACTGCTTGGTGATGTGATCCAGCTTGTCCAAATTCTGAGTCCTCTTCTCGATCACAGCGAGTTTTTCGAGATCCTGTGATCGCTTCTCGATGATGTCAACTTTAGAGAGATGGCCCCCGATGATGCTGAGGTCGGAGCTCTCATCTCTCTCTGTTTCCTTGGACGCTGCCATGTGCACTTGTTTTTGAAGGATCTGGGGTTGCTTCTGATATGCCTTGGATGAAGAGAGGGCGGCCTCTCCCTCGGCCATTTCTTCAAATATCTGCCAGACTACGTCTTCATCCTTATTGAAGTGTGAGCCCCCACATGCTGCATCCATGAGCCTTTGGCTTTCAATGTTCAGTCCCCCAAAGAAGTGCTGGACCAAGCTGGTTTTCGGAATATCATGATGGGGACACTTCTCCTGCAGGTCAGTGAATCTCTCCCATGCTTCATGTATCGACTCATGGGGTCCTTGGGAGAAATTGCTGATTCGGGCTCGCATCTGGTTGAGCCGACCTAGAGGGTAATATTTGTGCAGAAAGGCGGACTTTAGCTCCTCCCAGGTTGTCACAACCTTCCCCAGATGATTGACCCAATAGAGGGCCTTGTCCTGTAGACTGAGAGGGAAAGTCATCATCTTGACAATGTCCAGAGGGACATTGGGATAGTGGGTAGTACGTCAAATGCAGGAGAATTGCTGCAGGTGAATGTACGGCTCCTCGCTGGTGTTTCCATGGAATTCAGGGAGAAGAGCAATGAATTGGGGCTTCAACTCAAAGTAAGCGTGTACCGGTGGAATGAGGATCCACTCGGTCATCTGGCTATCTCCCGGATTGTATGTTTCTTTATGTGTTGGTTTGGTGGTGGTTGAAATTCTAGATCATCATCTGCACCGCCACTGCCACCTCCTCCTCCCCTGCCTCCTCTGCCTCTGCCTCCTCCTCCATCATCTCGGTTCATCATATCATTCAACATGTCCTGGAAGGCTGTCTGTATGAGGGCATGCTCGGTCAGCTGCTGCTGGATGGCTTGGATAGAGGCCAGTAACTGTGCATTGACTTGGTTTTGATCTGGCACCTGTCCCGATGGTTGGGGTGGCTGCTGACCCTTGCCCTTTCCTCCTGGAGCCATGTCAGGGTCTGAGTCGGACGAGATAAACTCCGGAGTAGTCTCCAGGGCTCGCACTGTCTTCTATCTGCATAATGAGATAGTCCTGATCAGATTGCTTGTAATTAATGTTCAGCTGCCGAGATGAAGCTGGAATTCAGGTCAACCCCAACATGTTGTGAATGGAAAAGGATATAGACTGTAATCGACTTCCATTCACAACGGCGAAAGTGGGACAAAAGTGATCCCAGTTTATTGGGTGGCCAAGGGAAGGGTAGAAAACGAGGAGTCTGGAGATCGATCCGCGAAGTCCGGATCGGGTTCTCGGGAATCGCCTCGAATTTATTGGCGGAATTGAGTCCATGGAATCTATGTGGGTGTCGGCATGGTCCCGACGGAAACCATCCATGGATCAATTTCACAAAGTACAAGAGAAGATCGGATGTTGGATGAAAGATACGATGGTCAACGAGGAATAAAAAGGAGTGCAAAACAGTAGAAAGGCTCAAACTGAGCGGGGGTCAAAGAGGAGTGACACAATGTGCGCAAAGGCGCGGGACTTGATCTTTGAACCTTAATCTAGATCCATACAAACACAATACAAAATCGGGTTCACCAACTCACGCCATGTGAAGCCGTAAAGGTTCGGCTACTTATTATCTTTTCAGTTTTAGAGTTGTTGTTTCCGGCATATCTTATAACAAGTCCTTTGTACGATACCCTATAGGAGAGAGAGTACTGCCGGAAGGGTATCCCGTACTTGTCCTCCTCCTGTGTAACCTATAGTTTGTACTTTTTGGAGTCCTTGTAACCCTTCCTGGATCCCTACTCAGCCAAAGAAATAGAGAAAGGAAGCTGATAGGCGAAACCGCTACTTCGGTCCTCGCTCGCAACGGAATTACCCGTGAGCTTACAAGAACCTACTCGGACGCAGGACGATGAGACAGACACCCCCGTGAAGGCATGGCCTATGCTCGATACTTCGGACAGGATCGATGCTCTACACAACAGAGAGTCATCATTGGTGACCAAGCCCTACTCGCCTACGTACGATAGAAGCGCCATTACTTCGGAAATCCAGGCGATACACAAGGCTGTTGCAGACTGGGTTTTTGGCTCTAATCCTTAGGGGGTCGCACTCGCTCAAGGGAGTAGGGTTTTGGTCCCCATCCAAGGTACCTGAAAACAATGAGGGCTTTATGAACCCGGGTACAATGATAGTCCATTACGGATTTTAATTAAGGTCAAAGTTTATTTAGCAGTCCCCTGGTTTTAATTTTTGGGTTTTCACTTTTTTTGAGTCTGTTTCATACCAGCACCTAACATTTTTGTAGATTTTCATTTAAGTCCTAGGTGCTCAAATTCAGAGGGAGATAGCGGAAAAGCCGTGCAAGTTGGTTCTATGATGGAAATCTCACCATTGAACTGAATGATGCATGCTGAGTTAGAAGACTTACAGTGCATCCCAGCTCTCTCCATGTGGTATGCAAAATAGAATTTTTAAACCTATCTACATGGCGGTGTGCATTCGACAAAATCGCCCTAAACATTAGCTGCTATTAACGTGAAGAACCACAAGCTAGTCACTTATCTTTAACCTAAGGGTCCGGTCTTGGCTTACCCCTCCTCTTCTCGACACACTCGAGTTCAGGAGTAGCGCTTGATGGGGCTCGCTCACGGCACATGGGTTAAGAGATAAATGACCGAGATGTTTAAGTTTGACTAGATCCATACGAAGTAGACTATAGGAACATGCATTCTTATTAATGTTTGGACCTAGCTACCGTGTCAAGCAACCTATATCTAGGGGCTCCAAGCACACAAAACAAAGTGAAATAAAGGCGAAAAGCACAAAACAGCGGAAAACAAAGAAAAGAAGGCGGTAGAAATCACGGAAAACAGCGATGAGGCCCCCAGGTGAACAGACACCCGGGCACTGGACCTCATTGTGAAGAGTAGAGTCCTGTTAATTATTACATGCCAAAATTATCTCTCTCTCACCATAAATTACGGAAATAATCCTAAGTGTTCTAAGCCTATCTAATCCCCATCTCCTTGCTTCCTTGATGCTCTCTCCAAGTGGTCATGAGGTGAAGACCACCCTCCTCCAAGCTCAGCTGCCTTGGCCTCCTAAGAAGCCATCCTCGCGTGGCGGGCCCTCGCAGCAAAGTCACAAAAAGATTGCATTAGTATATCTCAACCAATCAAAATAGAGCAGATATAAAATAATCACAATAAATGAATCAATCAATAGAGCATGGTGATTAATGACAATAAAAATGGCTGCTCATAAAATCAATGATGAATCAAAAATGGACACAAGAATGATAAAATAAATTAGGCTATGCTCATTGCTCTCCGGCAACGGCGCCATCTGATAACGAGGATTTTCCACAAGGGTCACCATGAATAATATAAACAAGTTGTCGCCGAGGCGACCGCTCGCAGAATACCCGAGTTAATCAGCAATTAACCCACAGTGAAAGAATGTATCAATCAATCTCAAAAAGAAATGTGAATTAATGTTTATTACTCGACCATGAAATGTATAGGGAACAAGCATGTAGAGGTCGAACCACAGAGAGCAATACAAAATGCAAGAGCCTATAATGTGCATCTATCATCCTTGTGTAAGTCTATTTTTTTGTGGGTTTTTGAATTTTATATATATATTTTTCATTTTATTTTTAATTTTGTATTTTGATTTTTGATTTTCTGATTTTTATATTTTATATTTTATATTTTTCTATTTTCTTTTTCAATATTGGAAAATAGGGACAATGTAATAAAAGACAAGATAAAGTATTTATAAAAATGTGCAAAAATACCCAAAAAATCAGAAATAAAATGTTTTTGATATTTTAGGATTTTTTACTGTTTTTTGTGATTTTTGGGTATTTTTCAAACTGTTTTTGTAATTTTAAATACTGAAATAAAGCAAACAGTGGGAAAGCTACTGGCTGGAGATAAAACTGGGAATCAAAAATAGCAAACAGCTTCAAAATTTTTCCACACTATTTTTCTAATAAAGCTAATAAAATAAAGCAGAAATAGGAACTGAGTTCATATTTTTCTGATTTTTCTTTGATTTTATATATTTTTTTAAGTTTTTTTTGTATTTCTGAATTTTTAAGGTTTTCCTTTTGAGATTTTTAGGGTTTTTGGACTGACACTGAAATACGTTAAAATACACACTAGGGAATGTTTTTGGAATTTTTAGAGGTCTTTTGATATTTTTTTGGTATTTTATAAGCTAGACAGTAAATAAAAGACATGTTTTTGATTTTTAATAAATGCAAAAATACAACAAAATTAAGATCCAAAAATATGGCGTGTGAGAGCATGTTAACAGACGCTTATATCCATTTTTTGCAAGATTTTTCAAATTAAATGAGGGACAAAATAAATGGACAAAGCATACAAAAAATAAATGGCCCGACAGGGGCATTTTTGCAATTAAAATATTTGTCAGGGGCATCCATGCAAAAATTACAACAGAAATAACTATTTATTTCTATTTTCGGTCCATTTTACAAATACTAAAATCCGGCGGGGTTTAGATGCAAAAATCACGCGCCTCATGTGGGGACTGCACGTGAGGCGCGGAGGGACTAAACTGCAAATCAAAAAACATCAGGGGTCCTTCTGCAAATATACAATTTATTTACAACTTAATCCTTTATTTGGGTATTAAACTATAAATACAAAAAGCGGGGGTAGGTGTGAAATTTACCCCTAATAAGCGTGCGATCCGACGGTTGGACCGCTTCCACTTGCCACGCGTCGTGCTCCTGTCAGAGGATACCGGTTCGTCGATGAAGAGTTCGGATTAGAAGCTCCTCGCGGATCTAACGGTTGGCGCATGTCTTCATCGGACGGTTGTCGTTCAATCTGGGCCTTGCCTCCTGATCCGACGGCGCTGGAGGTGTCTGGAAGAACTGGGAAGAAGCTCGCCCCCGACGAGCTTCGATCGAGCAGCTCGGGCTCCCCCGGGCACCTCCCTTGCATATGAAGTGCTCTGGACGTAGCTGGGAGGCTTCCGCGTCGTCTGATGGTTCCATCATGGCTCCTGGAGGTCCGAGTCGCTCGGACGAGGTCGGTGAAGTGGCGGACCTCCAGGAACCTCTTCCTAGTTCGATTCGAGCCTAGATGAGGCTCTTCCTTCGTTTGACCTACATAGGAAGAACCGGAGGAGCGAGGGCTACCTTCTCGACCTGGGGTTTTGAAGCTTGGCAGCAGAATGGAGTGAGGCGGAGGGGCTCCGACGAACGGCGGAGGTGGAGCCCCGATTCACCAAGACCAGGGGTCCTGGGTTGGTCAATGGTGATGGAACGATGGAGAATGCGATGGGGATCGGAATGGGGTGCACGTGGCGGTCGGAGACAGTTGGTTTCACAGTGAAGAAGTCGCCGGAGCGGAGCTCCGGCGAACTTCGAATTTGGAATTTCATCCTACAGGGATTAACTAAAGTCTAATCTAACAACTGAAATTAAAAGCTAGCATTAAAACCTAACTAAAAAGCATAAAAGGACAGCTCTTATACCTGGGGGCCACCAAGGAGCAGGGCGGACGCCGGAGCTCCGCCGCGACAAAATTCTCCTTCCTCCGGCCGAGTCAAGGTGCTGGAGCACTCCCCCTGTCACGAGGAACGGTCCAGGAACAAGATCAAGGCTTTTGGTTGGAATGAAATTGGCCAAATTCGAGGAAGGAGGCGGAGCTACTTATTTATAGACATTGGCAGGGAGCCTTATTGACCGACGATTATTACTTAATCCAATGAGTATCTGATCGATCCAAGTTAGTGGCGGGCATCATGGATAATCAGGGAACAATTCTTGTGAAGGAAGCGAGCTCGATCGATGGACGGGATGGCCGTAAAAGCGGGATGAAAATCGGGGAAAATATGTTTCAGAGACGCCAGAGCTGGGATGGGACAGTTGACCAGGGGGTCAACGAAGGCCGGCGCCCCATTGGTCCACGTCAGCCGCTAAAAGACAAAACAAGAAATTTGAGCCTAAATTGATTTATTTACAATAGTAAATGATTTTATTAGAATTTTCTTAAAACATAAAAAATGTGCATTTTTTCATGTATTGTTTATTTGTGATTTTTATTGAATTTTTAGAAGTGTTTTATTATGGTTTTAATTTAATAATGTGTATATGTATGTATTTACATGTATTTTTGTGTATTTTATTTTTAATTTGTTTATTTTCTTTTATTATTTTATTGGTTTATTTTTTAATTTTATAATTTATTTTTGTGAGTAGAAAGGTATTTTTATTTAATTTTTAGGAGTTTATTTACATTTTTAAATAAATAGGTATATGCATATGTAAGTATACTTATAGGTATTTTACCTATATATTATATACATTTTATTTATTTAATGAATTTTACTTATTTTTATTTTGAATTTGTATTTTTAATAAGTTATGTATAATATATACATTATTATAAAAATATAGAGGAATAAAGAATAAAAGGATAAAATCCCTTTTTATTCATGTACATTCTTAACATAGGTATTTTGTCTATGTATTACATGAGCTTATTTTATTTTACAAATTCTTTTTAGTTTTCTTTTAGTTTTAATATGTACATGTATTATATACATTATTTACAAGATTCTAAAAATATAAATTTATAAAAATATTGAATATTGAATAAAATGAATACTTTAATCTGTCCTATATACAAGGTGGGCCAAAAACCTAACTTCCACAGATGGACTCCAAAAATTATGAAACTAATTTTATTAAATAGTTCTTGGAAAGCTATCTACAATTAAAGGTGAGTTTGGTGAATTGGAGTTTTTATTTGCAAGATATGGGTCTGTGAAGTTCAGATTTTTGCTATTTACTCTGTATATAAAATGTACAATGAGTATTATTTTTACACAAACTCAATTTTGTATTTTTATTTACATAATTATCTACAACTTTCCTGAACAAAGTTTCTTTATTTGATGAATAAATAATTATGTACAAAATAGGTGTCAAAAATGCATAAATAAATGCATGAATAAATGAGGTATTTATTGTACTGTGGCCCTTATCTCCCCCTACTTTATTCCTTGTCGACCAATACCATACTGGCCTTGGTCTCGGGGTTTGGGTAATAAAAATATTTGCAATATTTTATTCCTTTTTCTTTTCTTCCCTTTATTCTATAATTTTGGCATTAAACACCTTATTTAATGTGTAATTAATACAATGAACCATGAATGCTATTATGTTTAATTTGATGCTATTTACATGCATTTGCTGGGGTTTTTGAGGCCAAAATGATAGAATAAAGGTGATGAAATGGAGATTCATCACACACTTGTACTCTGACTTGGGCAGGGGTACACAAATAAGCACGCCAAGAATTTATGACTTTTATAGTGTTACATGTATGTACGATATTATATATTTCATTGTCTATCTTTATGTTAATTAACATTAATAATGTGCAAATTTTGGCATGATAGCACATGCAAATAGGAAGGACAGTTGTGAGAGAACATGCAAGGTTCCAAAAAGGATCACTTGTCCTAAAATGGATTAGTGTGAGAAGTTTCAAGGAGAATGTACAGACTGCGATACCCCTCTATTATCGTAATGAGATGGATAAACAGAATGCTAGTCAGGTAAATATTGATAAAAATTACACATTTAAAAAAAATGAGTGATTAGTTACATGTCTTTCTAATTTTTTAGAATGTATATAAATTGGATGCCCTACGTCGCCAAAGAAATTGCACAATTGCATAGGCTATATCGAAGTGGTCAGCCCATGAGTAAAGTACCAATCATCTATTATGATGTTATAGCGTTGCATCTACCGGATTAAATCATGCATCAATTCGCGATGTAACAACATATCCCATCCTTCATCGAGAGGATAAATATTGTCTCTCGACGTAATGAACTTGAAGTGATGAGATCTTAGATTGGTCTTATTACATTACGTAGACCAATAGGAGGATAGAGAAGAACAGTAGTCCATGAGCATGTGGATGCAAACAATGACGTCTACATGCAATGATATTGGAGTATAACAAGAAAGTGGATCCATACGCAAATTTCACCTCCTACAATAGTTTACCAATCACATGGTCCAATAGAAATAGGACTGGTATGATGCATGTAATAATATTTGTTTAATTATATTATATTATGTTAATTTGTTGGATCTTATACTAAATAGGTGGATACACCAAGAAAGGAACCGTCTTAATGCAATTAGACGATCTATAGATTTGTCATCAATTATGAGGGTGAAAGTCAAAGATATGATTACGCATTTCCATGACACAATTAGCATGTTCTCATTGATGTATCCATTCTAGCAATATGACCAAACATGCATGCCACTGCAAGGGTAGCAGACTGTTGGAGCTTCAAATTTAGTTAATTCTTGTTTCGTCATCTATTTCTTATTTAGTTTTATATTTAGTTAATTATTATATGGTAATCTCATTATTAAGTATATATTATGCAAACCTTTCAGGTATGCAATATATAGCGGGGAGGGGTGCCAACTACAACAACAACCAACTTTCAGGACTTCATGTTTGATGAATATATGATTCATCGCATTTATTCTTTCATCGTGTCTAAAATCCTTGCTAAAATGCTTGTAAATATTCACTAATTATCACTAATTAATATTCTTACCACATTTATTAATATTATATGTTTAACACTTATATTATACAAATAAAATAATAAAGAGAAAAAGAAAAATAAAAGAAAGAGAAGGATGTAGATATGTAATATATACAGACTGATCCTAACCCTGAGACCATGTCAATATTAACATGGTCGACAAAATAAATAAGTAAGGGGAGATAAGGATCCTAATTTATGAAAATGTCAGAAAACCAAGACCACAAATGTACATAAATACATTTTCACCATGTAAATATTTCACTTGTTTTATTAATCATTAAGATCACTTCAAATTAAAGTTTTGTCTTTATAAAAGTTGTTTATAATAATTTATATTAAATTATGTAAATATATTAAAAATTATTTAATGGATAAAAAAATAATTATGATGAATCGAAAAAGACATAAAAGTTGACTTCCAAGGTTCATAAATATGTATAGAAAACTTCAAATTGACCAAACTCACTTTTAAACTCTGTTTTATAACTATTACTATTTATTAAAAATATCAAAAAAATATTAAAATAAAATAGGTGAGTTTTGACGTTTGGGCCCATTTGTCTATATGTATTATATGTATAATATTCCCTATTTTCTAATTAATTCTTCTCAACTCCATTTGAGTTAATTCTTTATATTTTATATTTCTAAAAATCATAAGAAAAAATATAAAAATGTAACTTAAGATAAAATACCAATAAATCCCGAAGCCATAAGGTTGTGACCTTAATTTTTCGGACCTCATAACTCGGCATATATACTCCGAATTAAGAAAAATAACTTTTAAAGTTTATTTGATAGAAATATCTATCAAATGAAATTAATTTCATTAAAATCGAAGTTAATATGCAAAAAGTGGATTTTAGGACACTATTGGTATAAAATGTACAATATAACTTAATTTTATCTTATTTAATATATGCCATTTCTTATATTTATATACTTTATTAATATTTTATTATTAAAATAAAATAAATAAAATTTTATAAATTTATATATTTATTTATTTACCAATTATTTTTAAATTTATTTAAATAATTATTTAATTACTTATTAATTTAGTTAATAATTATTTATTTCATTAATTATTACTAATCTATTTACTAATCTTATTTAATTATTTACTTAGTTATATACTAAAATAATAAATTAACAATTAATTATTAGTTATTAATTAGTTTTATTTTTTATTTCCTCCCTTTCCTTCTCTCTCTTCCTGCTTGCTCCTTCCCTACGTCCACGCCTCCTTCCTCATTGCCACTACCTTTCCTCAGCTTCCAACTTCTCCACCTGCTAGTCGTTAGACCGGTAGCCTAACAACCACTGGCGACTACAACCACCGCAGGAGACACAACTCGGTGGCACGACCCCCAAGACTCCTCTCCTATATATACCCTAGTACCCCCATAGTTAGAGCTCCATCCACCATTTTCTTCATACTACTGCCAGTGAGCTCTAGCAATAGATAGGGAGAGTGATATGTTCCATTCCATCCTTCATCGTAGTGAAGTTGTGTGCGATCATCAATGGCGTGAACATTGTTCCATGGAGATCAAGCCTCTGCAAACTTCATCAGTCACTGATGAACGTGGAATTCGCCTCTTTAATAATAGAGATTTGTCATAGTATAGGAGGCACACTCGGTTCAACAAAAACCACAATCTTCGAATGTTGTGGAATATTTATTGTTGGCAAGTCTACCAAGGTCGAACATAGGGACACAAGCTACTTTAGTTTATCTATTGAATTCTGGTCAATTAGAAGTAAGTGTGAATAAATCTTCATCTTCAGGTCTTCGTGCAGATGCAGAATAAAATACAAACTAATGCAATTATATGATGCATGTAGTTTTTAGTTGCTTTTTCTATGCAATTTTAAGTGTATGAAATGCATAATGTATGAATAAATGCAAAGAATATGCATGCTCAGTATTAATTACAAAAATACCCTACAAGTTGTTAGCACGGATTAAGATTCGAAATCAGAGTCAATTTGAGCATAAAAGTTACGAATGGCCCTTTCTCATTTTTGTTCCAGCCTCCACAATCCTCCATTCCAAAACCGGAAAAGCAAGCAAAGATCATAATTGAAATATGTTGGAGGGGTCAAAATTAATAGGAGCCGGAGCTGCTACCATTGCTTTAGCATATATGTATATAATATACACAAATAAAAATATACACAAATAAAAAAATACAAATAAAATCCTATTTCGGTCCAATTGAAAATGAATGAAGAAATAGGATTTTATAGATAAGGAATAAACCATGGATAAATCCAAACAATCTTTTAATAAATCTAAGCGATCTTTTCGTAGGCGTTTGCCCCCAATTGGGTCGGGGGATCGAATTGATTATAGAAACATGAGTTTAATTAGTCGATTTATTAGTGAACAAGGAAAAATATTATCTAGACGAGTAAATAGATTGACCTTGAAACAACAACGATTAATTACTATTGCTATAAAACAAGCCCGTATTTTATCTTTGTTACCTTTTCTTAATAATGAGAAACAATTTGAGAGAGCAGAGTCGATTCCTAGAAATACGGGTCTTCGAACCAGAAATAAATAGGCATACTATACTCCTCAATTGAACTTCTCAATTGACTCAAAACTTCAATTGGAATTCAACATCAGATCAACGCTTTGTTCGAAAAAGATGTATAATCCAGATTTGATTCTTGTGTTCTAAGAAAAAATGGGAGAAGAATAAAGAAATCTTTTTTTAATTGAAACATGAAAATGAGAATTCAATGAAATTGAGTTCATATAAAGAAGAAAAAGATCCATTAATTTCTTATGTAAAACCAAAGTATTACAGAGCAAGCATCTATTAAATGACAACGCATTTGAGCAAGGGAGACTTTATAACATTAGAAACGCATCACATTCAAAACGGTGTCAGATGAGAAAATCAAACATGCCATTAGATAGACGATGAAATAAGTAACAAACAATGAAATTTAAGTAAATTGGACCTACGATGATCAAGTTATGATGGAAATAGTGCGAGGGCATAAATGAAATAAAAATATGAGGAATAAAAGGATAAATAATGACAAATAGGTCCCTAGAGTGACCTATTTGCAATTTTGCAAAAATTGTACGGGCCTCTTTATAAATTTTCCATACACGTGGGGGCATTTATATAATATATGAAAGTTGTGAGGGCATCCCTATAAAATGTCCAGCATGCACATGAGGTACGCACTCCTGGATATCTTTGTCATTGTAGGAAGACCCGGTAGTAGACCTGCAATTTACCCAACCCCCGCATGTGCATGGCACGTGAAGTACCAGGCTCGGGTATAGCATTGCTTCGAGAGGCACGTGGTATGGATCTGGTGGCTTGGGTGATGGCTCAGATTTCCCGAGCCTCTCGCTTTAGTACTGGTCGATGTGGCAACATCTAGACCATTGGATGGTCGTTGAGAGGTGCCATCCAACGGCGCATGGGCTTTATCCTCTGTCGGGGAGAGGCGGCGTAGATTGGGCTCCAGTGAGCTCACTAGAGCCCCGTCAGGCTCCTCCATCATCTTAGAAGGGTGGCAAAGCACCCGACCATCTGGAGAAGGTGGTTGACTATAGAAGAAGCATCCTGGTTAGCTATAGACAACCGTTGACGATGCATGACCAGTGGCAGAGTAGCATATCGGGGTGTTTGTAAATGTCTGGCCATTGAAGCTTGGAGTACCTGCAATCCTTAGAATAGTCGAAGCGTTTGTCGTGCATGCAAATATGAAGTGAACGGAGGCTGATGAAGTGCGCAGAAGGTGGCGGCCCTGGTCTTCCTTCTCCTTAATGACGGAGGAGGTTGATCGGAGCGGGGGATGGTCCTGGAAGACAAGAGGATGTACACGAAGGTCGTAGGAGTGAGGCGAATGTAGGGGCAATGTTAATTGAAGATGAATTGGTGTGTGTGCGATGGAGTAATTTGGATAAACGATGAAGGTGGTACCTGGTAGATTGAGGAAGAGAGGGGTCAATGATGCATCATGGGCTGGGCTTTGGAAGAAGCCCGGGGTCGTCGCTCGAACTCGGTCAACCCTTGCTGAGGAGCTCAATGGGGCAAAGCCACTGCAGCACAACCATGGTGGTTGTATCTCGATACATGGGAAATTACCCATGGTTTCCGACCAGTCTGCCTCCTCCAGTCACACAGAGGAGAAGGCGGCTAGAGAGAAGTCCCATAATTGGTGGACGAAGGTAACTGAGGGCGGAGGAGTGGGATTTACATGGTGAGGTCGATGACGGTTTCAAGTGATGGAGGCGTTTTTAAACAGGCGACTTGAAGGCTGGGAGTGATGGCGAGGGTTGGATGGGGGTTACGCGAGGGAGACGGAGTGAAGGGTTGTGTGGGGAAAGCGTTAGGTCAATTAAGAGGGTCGAAGGTAGTGGCCAAAATTGGAAGGGGGAGAAAGGGTGGCGAGGCGTAACGCTTGGGAAGGGGACCAACGGGAGGTAGGCGATTAGTCATTAGTCGTTGGATCTTTTGATCTAATGACTAGGGTAAAAGAGGATGCGAGGGGTGAGGATAGATCTTAGGATTTGATCCAAGGACTGAGGGGTAGGTGGAGACAGATGGATCTTAGGGTGTCATCCAACGGTGGGAGTGGATTTGGTGACGTGGAGAGTAGAGAGTCGTAGGATGAGAAGACCATGGTACGGTTATGAGTGAGGCAGAAGGGGACGGTTCAGATCTCATCAAATGGTGGGATCCAATGGTTTTGGGTGTAACTGAGATGGAGATGGAGGCATCTGGAGTAGATCCGACAGCCTGGAAGGGTGCCAGGTGGTGGAAGATGAGGCAGCCATGTGGGCGGCCCAGATGGTGCCACATGGCTGCACCAGAAAATTCAAAAAATGCAAAATTAAAGAAAATATATGAAATAATTAGTTAGAGGCAAAATTAGGAAAAAGTCAAAACATGAAGGTTGTATATCTCGATGAGATCTAGAAGTTTCATGTTGGACAAAAGGCCAAAGATGTTATTTGTACAAAAGTATATTTTTGGAGTATTTTTAAAGGGATAAAACACTGACTTTTGGTTTTGATATTTTTTGTATATTTTAGTCCTTTTAAGGGTTAGGAACTTATAGACAATTAATCAACCTAATTTTATGGGTTTTTATAATAAAATAGTTAATAGTAATCAATACAATAATTATAGGTTAATTATATACAATATAATAATGTGGAATTATTGGTGATTTTTATTGGTTTTTTTAAGCTGGGGGATTAATAAGTGATTTTTAGCATGATGAATACGAGATTCATCATACCCATATACTTAAACGCTCATTTTTTTTCGAAGACCCTCAATTTAAGTAATCCTAAATTTCTAGTTTCAACCATGCTCTAGTCAGTAGGAATCCAACTTCTCTAATTATCCGACTTGTACATATAATATAAGGATATGAAATTTAGTGTACTGCATTTCATGAGAGTCAAGTCAAGACATCACTCGAAGTTCCAGTTCAAGAAACTCTCCTCTAGACCTAATCCTCAACACTAGGGAATAAGTCTATTCTTGATTCAGTTAACCGTCTCATTAGTTTGTCAAACTTGTAATGTAGATGGACGGACAGATGATGGAAGGCATAGGATTGTGTCTATTATTCTCTTCCTCACATTGGAACAAGGGGCCTCTTGAGTTCCTTATTACTCAACACATGTATATTTTTACCTTGTTGATCAATGTGTCTGTCAAGAGAATTCAGAGTCGTCTACACTTGTTTTTTTGGGATCATACCAGGGTGTGTCTTTTTTGAGTATCTAAGATACATTCGACACCCAGACTTGTATCACTATATGATGCAGAGCCCTTTTATGGTGTCAGCCTGACTCCTTTTTCCTAACTAGTGCTTGGTCCAAGTGGACACTTTGAAAATGTTTGGGAGCACCTACCATTGGTGGAAGCTCATTTGTAATTTGAGTTTGGAGGATAGAGCTTTTCTTTGACATTCTTTCTTTTCTTTTCATTTATTGTCTATCTCCACTGCTTTTACCAAAAGTTGGCACACACTGATCAACAACTTAATTATGTTTCATCACACCCTGGTACATAGGTGAATATCAAAAGATAACACGTGAACTTTTTCACATATTGGCTAAGGTTTTGCTGACACTCAGGATTCTTGAAGCCTTCATTAACTTTATCCCATCCTCGAGCATCCTTAAATCGGGTCTAAACTAAAATCTCCAGTCCTAGTCCACAAGTGATAACTCAACTCATCTCATCAATCATGCAGTTGTGAAAGTGTTGTATTGATCATATTCTTTAGAGGGTATAGATGAAGAGTGCAATATTGCGCTCAAATCTTTCAAACTAGGGAAGTGTGGATGGATAATTAAGTTTAAGAACTCTAATGACTAAGGCATGTTGACTCAAACTCTCAAGATCACAGAAATAAAGTGTCCTCAAAATCCTCCAGCCTTAAGTGAATGTGAATGTGTCTGGAATACACCAACTAATTGGTTTTTTAATTTTTGTTTTTGTATATTTTTATGGATTTTAGTTTTCTTTTTTTAATTCTTTTTAGAGATTATGACTGGCCCAGACTCATATGAATAGTTGCATCTACTCTCAGAAAATATGGGTGTAAGTACAGGTTGATAGACGGACCCGTGTTCCTTAAGGATGGAGCCATATACAGTGTCCTCTAAACCACCCACTCTGCTAAGGGAGACCGAAGTTCCCTTACTGAAAGTAGCTACTTAGCTTAGTATTCAATATCTCATTCAAAGAAGGTTTCTAATTTTTCAATTTTTTATCGAATTTTTGAGAAAAGGTTTATTTACAACAATTGATCCCTAAATTTTTAAGAAAATATTTTTACAGGATTTTTACAAAACTAAGTTCACAGGTATACTTAAACCAGGTTGAAAAAAATTCAAAAAAGTTTAAAAATGCGATCTAGGACAATAGTAAATATACATTAATATACAATACACCCCCCTATATTTAACTTTTGTTATGTCCTCATAGCACAAATGATATGAAGCCATGGCTCGGTTAAACATAGGGTGATATAGCAGAAATGAGGAGGAGGTATCCCCTATACTTAGGTCAAAATTGACTCAAGTATAAGAATACAGAGCGAGGGATGGATGAATAGTCGGGTCCCCCCTATACTTAGGCTAAAAATAGCCTAAGTAAAGGATCTGAATTAAGGGGTCTGTGTTGGGAGGAGTATTTACATTAAGATATAAGGGGGGAATGAATTTTTACAGAAGATGAGAGGGGTTGCTTTGTGTACAAATTAGGATGTGAGAGGGGGATAGAGTGATTGTGTAAAATATATAGAGAGGAGGGGGTGGATATGTGAAATTGTGTGTGTGTTTGGGGGAGGGGGTAGATCATCTAGTGATCCACTTTTTTTTCCTTTTTTCTCTTTTTTTACAACATGCGAGCCCTCTAATGAGGACTGCTAAAAATACACATGCAACATTTTTTACAATATGCAAATGCAAGAAGAGCTTATAAAAAATCCTAAAATTCTTCATCAACTCATTTGCAGCCTTCTCAGCGGGAGATCCCAACTCCACGCCTCCACGGAGATCAAGCATCCTTGATCTTCATGGGCCCTGCCACAAAAGAGAAATGTTAGAAAAATATCAAGGAAATTAATCGATATAAATAATGCAAAAATGCATGACGAAAAGTCCTGCAAATTTTGAAAATATTAAACACAAAAATATGATTCAAAAGTCTGCAAATAATAAAGGTGAGTCGTGTCCCCGGCAACAACACCATTTGATGAATGTGGAATTCGCCTCTTTAATAATAGAGATTTTTCGTAGTATAAAAGGCAAATTCAGTTCAACAAAAATCACAATCTTTGAATGTTGTGGAGTATTTATTTTTGGCAAGTCTACCAAGTCAAACACGGGGACACGAGATAGTTTAATTTATCTATTGAATTATGGTCCATTAGAAGTAAGTGTGAATAGATCCTCATTTTTAGGTCTTCGTGCAAATGTAGATTAAAATACAAATTAATGCAATTATATGATGCATGTAGATTTTAGTTGCTTTTTCGATGCAATTTTAAGGTATGCAATGCATAATGTATGAACAAATGCAAAGAATATGCACGCTCAGTAATAATTACAAAAATGCCCTACAAGTTATTAGCACGGATTAAGATTCAAATCAAAGTCAATTTGAGCATAAAAGTTATGAGCAAGAATATATTAAGTGACAAGGCATTTGAGCAAGGGACACTTTACAACATTAGATATGCATCACATTCAAAATGGTGTCAGATGAGAAAATCAAGTGAATTGCTACGATGCTCAAGTTATGAAGGAAATAGTGCGAGGGCATAAATGCAATAAAAATATGATGAATAAAAGAATAAATAATTACAAATAGATCCCCAGAGGGACCTATTTACAATTTTAAAGAAACCATCTGGGCCCCTTTATAAATTTTCCATAAGCACGAGGGAATTTGTGTAATATATGAAAGCTATGAGGGACTCCCTGTAAAATGTCCAGGCGCGCATGTAAGGCATGCGCGCTTGGATCTCTTTGTCATTCTAGGATGCCCAGGCTATAAATCTGCAATTTACTCAACCCCCGTATGTGCATGGCACGTGAAGGGCCAGGCTCGGGTATAGAGCAGCTTCGAGAGGCATGTGGTCTGGATCTGGTGGCTCGGGTGATGGCTCAGATGACTCGAGCCTCTCGCTTCAGTGCTGGTCGACATGGAAACATCTAGACCATTGGATGGTAGCTGAGAGGTGCCATCCAACGGCACTTGGGCTTCATTCTTCGTCGGGGGAGAGGTGGCGTATATGGGGCCCAGTGAGCTTGCCAGAGCCCATTCGGGCTCCTCCATCATCTTAGAAGGGTGGCGAAGCACCCTGACCATTTGGCGAAGGTAGTCGACCAGAGAAGAAGCATCCTGGTTAGTTATATACGGTCATCGATGACATATGATCGGTGGCGGAGCAACAGATTGGGGGTGGGTGTGAATGTCCGGCCATTGAAGCTTGGAGTACCTGCAATCGTTAGAATAGCCGAAGCATTTGTCATGCGTGCAAATATGAAGTAAACAGAGGCCAGTAAAGTGCAGAGATGGTGGCAGCCCTACTCTCCCTCCTCCTTGATGACAGAGGTGGATCGGAGCGGGGGATGGTTTTGGAAGACAAGAGGAGGTGCGCGAAGGTTGGAGAAATGAGGCGAATGTTAGGGATATGTTTATTGAAGATGAATTTGCATGTGTTCGATGAGGTAATTTGGAGAAACGATGAAGGAGGTACCTGGTAGATCAGAGAATAAAGCGGTGAACGATAAGGCCTGGATTGTTCTTTGGAAGAATCCTGGGGTTGTCGCTCAGACTCGATCAACCTTGTTGAGGATCTTAGCAAGGCAGATCCATCGCCGCATAGCCATGATGGCTGTGGGTCGACACCGTGGAAATTACCCACGGTTTCCGATCAATTCTGCCTCCTCCTATCATGGAGAGGGGAAGGCGGCTAGGGAGAAGACTCGTAATTGGTGAACGAAGGTGGCGGAGGGCGGAGGAGTTGGATTTATGGGGTGAGGTCGATGACGGTTTCAGGTGATGGAGGCATTGTTGAATGGGCAACTTGAAGGATGGGAGTGATGGCGAGGGTTGATTGGTGTTACGTGAGGGAGATGGAGTGAATGGCCGTGTAGGGGAAGCGTTAGGTCAACGAGAGAGGGTCGGAAGCGGTGGCCAAAATTGGAAGGGGCAGAAGGGGTGGCAAGGCTTAACAGGAAGTAGGAGATGAGAGCTTAGCCATTGGATCTTTTGATCCAGCGTCTAAGGTGGAGAAGGATGTGAGGGGTGAGGATAAGATCTTAGGATCTCAAGGGCTGAGGGGTAAGCGGAGACGGATGGATCAGATGGATCAGGTGTCATCCAATGGTGGGAGTGGATTTGGTGATGTGGAGAGCAGGGAGTCGTAGGATTAGAAGACCATTGTACGGTTATGAGTGAGGCGGAAGGGGACAGTTCAGATCTCATCAGATGGTGGGATCCAATGGCTGTGGGTGCGGCGAAGATGGAGGGTGAAGATGGAGGCGTCTGGAGGAGATGCAGCAGCCTAGAAAGGCACCGAGTGGTGGAAGATGAGGCAGCCATGTGGGCGGCCCAAAGGGCACCACGTGGCTGCTCCAGAAAATTCAAAAAATGCAAAATTAAAGAAAAATATGAAAGAATTAGTTAGAGGCAAGATTAGGAAAAAGTCAAGACATGAAAGTTGTAGATCTCGATGATATCTACAAGTTTCATTTGGACAAAAAGCCAAATGAGGTTATTTGTATAAAAGTTACTTTTTTGGTATTTTTAATGGATAAAAACACTGACTTTTGATTTTGATATTTTTTGTATAATTTTGTCCTTTTAAGGGTTAGGAACTTATAGACAATTAATCAACCTAATTTTTATGGGTTTTTAATAATAAAATAATCAATAGTAATTAAATACAATAATTATAGGTTAATTATACACGATATAATATTGAAGAATTATTGGTGATTTTTATTGGTTTATTTAAGCTAGGGGATTAATAAATGATTTTTAGCATGATAAATACGAGATTCATCAGGCATCGAGGCTACGACTCCTTCACAGGCGACTTTTCATTTGCTTCTAAGTAGGTTTCATTTCACCTTCTATCCACCTTCATCTCTTCTTCTTCTCATTCTCCTATATTCTCCTCTCAACCTGGTCCACTCTCTCCTTAGTTACTCTCCTCTCCTCCATTTTCTTTACAAATGGACATCAAAATCATCCAATACCATCTCCTCTCCTATTCAGTTGAGATGTAGACCAAGCCATCGTGTTTGAGTCAGATGTTAATTGCAGGTCCTGAAGCACAAAAGCATTAATCGAGCATCGCAAGCATCATCACCATCTGAAGATCATCCTCCATTTTGATGTGTTGGTTCACAAAACATTCCTCGAAGAAGAACAGATCGCCAAAGCAATGCCGTAGTTCGTCAACATCATCCTCGAGGCTATCGAATGAACAACTTGTAAGCAAAGACTGAACATCACAAGCAGCACACTCTGATCCTACCAACTACGTTGAACTCCGTTGAGAATTTATCATCTAACACCTTCGAGCAACGTGCATGGAAGAAGAATGAACCACCATCAAGCCATTGTTGTTGCATCTATTGAATTGGGGAAGAATACCCCCTCACACTACAAAAGAAATAGGAACATATGATCAACCATAGATCGGACGTTCATAGTCTTGCCACGGATCATAACAGTCGCTCGATCAGATCGAATCGCACGGACTTGATTAAGCCACGTGTCTCCAGCAGCGCACCCCACTCCCCATAGCTTAACCCTTAATTGGCGCAGCACGTGCTTTGTATGTACACATCCGATTTGTGGGTGTTCTACGTCAATGCCCTTTTAATTTCTTTTGTTTACGAATAGGTCCTTGACAGGATGAGATCATGTGCCTGGTACATGATACACTAAATGTTTTGCACATAAGCCCTCAAATATCCACTATTCCATATATAGGTCCAGGTGGTTGAACCCTCACATGCACGCGAACGTGTTTTTGGGAACATTTGCGCATTTACCCCATAGTTTCTACTAATTTCACATGCACCCTATATTCCCTATTATATTATGTATATTCCCCTTTTATTGTATATAATCACTATACATACTACAAAATATAAAACAAAATCCAAAATATAAAAATATCGTAAAAATATGTAATAATACAACATATCAAATTATATATGGTGTTAGATCATATTTTTGAAAAATAAAAATATTTTCTAGCGGTAAAAAATTAAAAAATACTAAAAATATAAGCTTTAAAAACCAAAAATATAAAAATAATTTTAAAAATTCTAAAAAATTACTATAGTATATTTACATATTTTACATAGTAAACTAAAAAATAAAATAAATAAGAAAACTAATAAAAAATATAAATTATATAAAACCTTTAAAAAATCATAACCAATTCTACAAAAATCGTATAAATACATGCAGTATATTATTTTAAAGGTACTTTCATCTACTTTCTAATAAAAATAAAATTAAAAAATTTTATTACTTACTACTATTTTTAAAACCAAAAATAAAATTTTATTTTCAATAAAAATAAGTTTTCGAAACCAATTAAAACCAATAAAACCCAATTAAAACTTGCAAAACATTTTTTAAAATTACAAAAAAACCACAAAATACTTAAAAGACATAAAAATATTAGAAAAATAAAATATATAAATATAAAATCTATAACTATATTTTTACCTAGATATATTAAAATTACAAAAAATGATATAAAATTCACTTAAAATCTAGAAAAGTCACATAAAATCAAATAAAAATTAGGAAACACTTATACCTTATTTTTATAATATTTTACCTTAGTTTTTAACATTTTGCCTCCATGAGTTTGACACTCCCATACTTAACATTATACACATCAAGTTTATAAGTATAAATAAAATTCCCAAATTTTTCAGTGAATCGCGACTGATCATTACAACGACAGTTATCTATTTTTGGACGATTCGATCGGTCGTGTTTTTCAGATGGTGCCATTTTCGGGGAGGCAACGGTAGGGTAGATCTTAGAACCATAGGTTTAGGGTTCCTTCTCTCCTTTTCATCATCACATTTTTTTACTTTACGGCTTTTTATTTCTGATTCGTGTTGATAGACTGATGAATCGCATATTCATCACTCTAAAAGACATTACTTAAGTTTAGATCCCCAAAATTCACTTGCATTTCATCATCTATATAGCATAATTTGCATTCATGTATGTGTAAATAATAATTGCATTTTATCACACACAATTACATAAAATAAGAAGCCAAAAATCGTAGCCTAATCTACCTGTAAAATAAACTAACTTATCTGAGTTTTAACTAATTCATGCTAACTCCAAATCACATGAAACTACCTCCGTTGTATACATATACTAACAAGAAAAAATGAAAAATAGTAAACAAATCACTAATATAAATAAGTGGTCGAGAAACTCAAACCCTAATTTCATATCTGTCAGACTAAAATGTTGATATCTTCCTCATATAGTGTTTGATTTGATCTTACTCATTTTTGAACTAATGTAATTGGGCCTCTATTATACATTGTGTATTTTACCCGATTTTGACCTATTATTTTATGTATATATTTAACTTTTTATTTGATTTCCTTTTCATATATCTTCCTTGACTAAAGTTTTTATAAAAATGTGCAAAAATCCAAATGTAAGATAAGACCAAAATCAACGAAACTAACCAAGTCTGAGTGTTCACTAATAGTTTATATAAAAGTCCCCTTTTCACATTTTATTTTATTCTTCATTTTTCTCATTAACAAAAATACAAAAAATAGAGTAATGTGTAAATATTTATCTTTGATTTTATCCTTTTTTCCCATTTTTATCTTATTTAAAAATGACATAAAATTATAGAACTCAAAAATCAAGGTATTTTATGTACATAGAATGCCCCAAAAGTATCACTTTGTGAAAATGCCCCAAAAGCAACTTTTGTGAAGAAACTTTTCCTATCTGAGGTCATTTTCTATTTTTCCAAATTTTTCTTTGTCTTTTTATTTCAAATTTTCAAGGAGTGACACGCGGCAGTTCCTGGAGTCACCATGTGTCACCCATTTTGGGGATTTAAATATTCACTTTTATATAATATATATAATATAATAATTTACATGTGGTTGCACCAGGGGCGTCCCATCTCAGCCGATCGGGCGACCCTCCTCCTCCCACCTCCTTTCCAATCAGGAGCCGGAGCCACCGTTGTCGCTCCGTGATTCTCATCGACGTCACCCTAAAATCACCACTGTCGCTTGCCCACAACCACCTTCCCCACTCTCCCCTATGTATCCCATCCAATCAAGTCTCCCTCTCTAGATCCTCTACGCGATTCTTCCCAAGCGATCTCGCACTAACTGAATTTGGAATCGCCGCCTCCTTCCTTCCCAATCTCCAGTCATGGATCCTGCCACCTCTAGTCTCCTCAATTTCCCTTTCCCATCGGCAACTGATGAATTTCCAATTCATCACCTTTATTCTATCATTTTTGCCTTAAAAACCCTAGTAAATGCATGTAAATACCTCTAATTTGCATAAATTAAAATCCATCATTGTTGTGTATACTGTATAAAATACTCATTTTAATGCCAAAGTTGCGTAATAAATAAAACAAAGAAAAAGAATAAAACATCAAAGATGTTTTATGACCCTAAACCCTGAGACCTAGGCATCGCGATGACTAGGGCAACAAGGAATAAAGTAGGGGGAGATAAGGGCTAAAGCTACATTAAAATTCCCTTTTAATAATTCCGTATTTATTCATTTGTGGGACCTATTTTCTTTTCCACTTTCTATACTTCAAGTAAAGAAATTTTTACATGAAAGTTGTAGACAATAAAATATAGAAAAATTCAAAATTGATTTCATACAAAAAATATACAGTGTACAAGTTACAATCTAAATAAATTTCCAAAATCCCAAATTCTCAAACCCATATCTCTCAAATAATAACTCAAAATATATCAAAATCACCTTTGATTGTGCATAACTTTTAATATGCTATTTAATAAAGATGGCTTCATTTTTTTGGATTTTAGCTATAAAAGTTAGGTTTCGGACCCCTGTTGTATATTTTACCTTATTAAAATCATCATTTTATTTATTCTTTTTTATTTTTATAATTTTGTAAATACTATTTATAATATATACATATTAAAATTAGAATAATACAATAAAGAAAACACTAAAATAAAATACTTATATAAAATATATAGATGAATATACAATAACTATACCTATATATTTAATATACTTATTTATTTAAGTAAGTATATTACATCAGAAATATATAATACAAATATACTTATATGTCTAAAAATATGTTAACTATATAAACTAATGAACTTAAATAACTAAATCAAGAATACAAAATAAAAATAAAAATCCTTAAATAATAGATAAATATTCTTATATATTCACCCTATAAAGTAACTTGTAATTATATACCTCTAAAAAATAAGTAACTTGTAATTATATATCCGCCCTCGCGCTCCGGACATCACTCTCCACTCCATAAATCATTGGTCATCCGCCAATAAAGGCCAGGTTCCTGCTTGTCTTGCTGCCGTGTTTTCTACCCTCTTTACAGGACTTGAAGGCAGCTTCTACGCCCCGATTTTGCCAAAAAAACACCCCCCAGGTCGGTTGAAGGAGCGCGAGCTCTAAGAACTCAATCACTGGTCCTTGAAACATCTTGGAGCGATTGAGGCATCGAGGAGAGGTTGCAATAATACATATAGACCATTAGCAGCACCAAGAGACATCGGAAGAGCGATATGTGTCAATTTCAAACTCTCCCATGGCAAGTTCTTCACGTGTTCTTCCAGGCCCTCTTCCTGACGTTGGATCTTCAGGTCATGCCAGACCAAGAAGCAGGCATTAGATCCTTTGCATATCAACCTTTAATCACCCTCACAAGGATCTAAGCTGGATCGTCGCCATCAAACTGGTATCGTAGTGTAGGAGCATGTGACGTGTCAGTTGAATGGCCCCCAACCTTTCGATCAGCGCAGGTGTGGGTGTTTAGCATCTATGCCTACGCGTTTTTTGTATTTAATTATTAATACTAAAGTTTTCATCTATTGCTTTACATATTTTATAACTTTTGTAAAAAAAAGCCCTTAAGTTTTCTAGAATTACAATTAGGTCCATACCACGTCACCTCACGTGAGGTGGAAATTTTGTAGGTGGATCCCTTGGCTTTTGTGTATTTATTTTTAATCTAGAAACTTTTCAGTTCAGTTATATATCTTTTG
The DNA here is from genome assembly GCA_037367405.1 of Ottelia alismoides. Lineage (NCBI taxonomy): Eukaryota > Viridiplantae > Streptophyta > Magnoliopsida > Alismatales > Hydrocharitaceae > Ottelia > Ottelia alismoides. The sequence continues at coordinate 56,859 of JAZKJV010004502.1, forward strand.
TAAAATTACAACGTAGCCCCTTCATTTTATTGTATTTACAAAAATGCCCATGTTAGTATTGTAGTTTCTTTTTGTTGTATCTATTTATTTAAAATAACTATTTTGCTCGAAAAAATCCACAAAAAAATAACATAGGTGCCTATTAATGTGCTGATTCGCACTATACTTTTGCATTTAAATTTTAAGCATTTTTCCTATTTTATAAAAATAAAAATAACCTATTGTGTTCTTGTCTACAATATTAAATTCGTAAAAAATATAAAAAGTTTTGAAAAATTCCAAAAATATATATTGTATTTATTTACTTATTTTACAACTAAGTTAAATTTCCTTAAAAATTATAAAATAAAACTCAAAAATTGAAATCCTTAAAAACACTTATAAAAAATATAAAATTCTAAAAACTCTAAAATTTGTATTTTATGTTTCATATTTTTCTATATATTATTATCTATATTTTCAAATTAATTTGGAAAAATTTTGGTTATGTTTGCTATTTTTTGTCTCCATTTTAATTCACGTATTTAATTGAACACTGATTTAGGGTGTTTTAACTTTAAAAATATATAAAAACTAGCAAAAACTCCTAAAAAATTGTAAAATTGGTAAAAAATTATTTAAAACCCAAAAATTGTTTTCTGTATTTTTACTATTATTTTTATTATTTATATTTATATATATTAGCCTATCTTGTATATATACTCTTATATATAGATATATTGTATTTAAAAAAATATAAAAATATAAAATAGAAAATTAAAAATCAAAATACAAAAATATACACTAAAATAAAAAAATAAAAGTTAAAAAATCACAAAAAAGAACATTTAGACAAATAATCACACAATCAGTTTTTTTGCTTTAATTTGCCCGATCTATCTAGTTTGCTCCCTGTGTTCGCTACTCTACATACTTGCAATATACACACATTTTATAGAGTTATAATAAATTTTAACTCCACATTCACATTTTGTTGCTTGATTTATTTGTTGTGGGTTAATTATTGATTAATAAGGATTTTTTATACATCTCCATAGTGATTGTATCCGCCTTGTGTGAGACATATTTAGACCCCTGCCAAATCTCTATTATCAAATGGCATCGTTGCCAGAAGCAACTATGCTTAGATTGTTTTTTGCTTGATTATTATTATTATTTGTCTATACTTTTTGTTTTACTTAGTTTCTATTTACTTAATACTAATTGTGAATTGTCTAATCATCGCTCTCTTAATGACTATGTTGATAGATACCACAGATAGAGGGATGAGCTCTCTTTTAGGAGTGTGTGCACACCCGCGTGAAGCCTAGCTGGCTTTTTGACCTAGTTATCAGAAAGGGGAACCGAAGGCGACTTGGGAGGATTTTTGAATACATTTCTATTTAGAATTTTATTTATTTAGTTATTTTTGTAATTTTAAGTGAGAGAGAGAGAGACAATAAATTGTAATAATGCAGGACTCTACAACACTCCACTTCACGAGGTACAGTGCTCGAGGGATTGTTCCCTTGGGGGCCTCATCAATTTTTCGCAGTTTTTCGCTCTTTTTCCCTTTGTTTCCTGATTGTGTGTTTCTTTATTTTGTTTGATTGAGCCCTAGTTGTAGGATTGCTTGTCGATAGATTAAGTCCAAACACATAATAACCATTGCATGTTCCTATAGTATTCGTTTGGACTTAGTCAAATTTTGAATTGCTTCTCACTTGGTCTTGGAACCACGCACGATGAGAGTCCTCCATACAATTCTTGCAGAAACCACTATGGTGGGCACTGAGGAGACTCTAAAACCAAGCCCTTAGGTTCCATTCTGAGTCATTAGCATTGGTTCTTCATGTTAATAGCAATTTCTGAACCTAGGGCAATTTCATCAATTGCACTGCTTATAGATAGGTTTCAATTCTGCTGAGCATCTTTGCATGTAGAATGTTGGAGGTAAGGTATGCATTTCTCTTTAACATACATCATCGTTTTCACCTCGCATTGATTTTTCGACTCTACCTCTGATTTTGACCACCTAAGAGCTTAAAAGAATTGAATCCCTCGATAGGCGTGTGCATTCTTATTAAAAACCCAAAAAAGTGGTAACAATAAAATTAGGAATGCTGGTATTACTTAACCCTAAAAATGACCAAAAAGGACAATATTTGTCTTGGGGTGAGTAATCCCCTATTGTATTCGTTTTAATTGCTCGCGTACACACTAAGGACTAGTGCCCAAATTATATTCAGCCTTCCTAAGTGTTTGTACAATTTTGTGATTCTTACCTAACTCTAAAAACTACAAGATAAAAAGGTCAAACTTTCACGGTCTTCACCGAGTTGAGTAGGTGAATTGAGAAGTTTTCTTGTGTATGTTTGTTTGTGGTTGTTTGTGTATATTATCGATTTCGCTATACATTTGCACCTTTTTGTCATTCCTTTTAACTTGACCATCATGCTCTCCCGATCATTTTCCTCTTCCTTCGAAATGGCCGACTGGAGCACTTTTTATCCGGACCTTGCAGATCCCTCGCACCCTCCAGCCGGTCCACCTCCCTTTTTCCAGGAGTACGTTGCTCCTGACTTTTTATATATCTGCCTCATCCACAGTTTCAAACTTCGGACTTTTATCCACCTCCACCTTCCTATTTTCCATCTCCACATCCACCCGAGACTAGTCTAATGGAGTCACCTCTCATGGCAACCACACTTGAGACCTTGACCCAGTTCATGGAGCATATGAATTCGAGGATTGACGACCTCACTTGCCTAAATAAGAGCCATATTGATGCTTCACGATCTGATGATGGATTTACTTGAGGATTATCATGAGAGCTTGCAATTGCCAAAAATAGAAAAAAATGAGAAAATTTAAAAATATAAAAAGATTTTGGGAGACATATGATTGATTCAGACTGTAAGGAGAGGTCCCACATGCCAGACCCTTTGACCACACATCCACTCACCTCTTGCCCACCCTTGACCCCAAGGACGACATTGTGCACATTGCTCTTCGTCGTCCTCGTGTAGATAATGATCCCGATATCCTCCCTTCTATGGAGGACATCCAAAAATTCAAAAAAATTATTAACTGATCTCGAAGTGGTGGCTACCATTCATGAGATCATTCAAGCCCCATTTCAGCAGGCCATGACCCATTTATCTACTCCTCTGCCCAAGAAGAGAAAGCAGAGGAGCAGATCCAAGCGTCATATCTTGACCATGGTCACTATCCACGCCATCACTCACCGCCCAATCTCTAGGAAAAGGAACACATCTACACCTTTCATTAGTTGCGCTATCTCATACTACACTAGTGATCACACTCTTCTCGACGGCAGTGCTTCGATTAGTATCATACCCTTCTCGCTGCTACATTCTCTTCACTTAGGGCCTCTAAAGAAAATCAATATGATCATTCAGTTTGTTGATGGATTTATCAAGAGGCCAAAAGGTATTCTAGAAAATGTCGTCATCTCGATTCAAGGCATGAACTACACTACCAATTTTGTTGTATTTCCCATGGAGACCTCCACTAGGGAGCATTGTCCGATCATCCTGGGACGACCTTTCCTCGCCTCTGCAAGGGTCTTTATTATTTATGGATTAGGAGATATTCTCTTCTGTCCTATTGATGAGAGCGAGGTGATCATCAATGCACCCACTATTGACCAGAGACATGCATCTGATGTGATTTCACCTATTTTGGCCGACCCTGAGGACTATGACCTTGATGATATTATCAGAGACTTTTGTTGTATGTTGGATTCTAATGAGAACCGAGAATTCCTCTCCAAAGAGGATGACTCACAAAACATAGACCTTGGCGTTCCTTCTTCTGGTGTTTGGCAATGTGTTGATGACATACGTTGGATTTACACAATTGACACATGTGGGCGGAGGGTAGATAATGATGAGACCAAGGACGAATTTGGTCTTGTTGCTTTTATTCATTACTTCAGGCTTTTTGATGAGAATGACGATCCGGTTGAGACTATAGAGGACGAACATGACTCGACTACTTCCATTGATGAGTTTGTTCCTTTTGGTTTTGACCTAGGAGAAACCTCGCAGGATGACCTTGACTTTACTTCTTTCGATGATGAGTTCGTCCCTTTTCACTTTGACATCTGCGAGACACTGTTTAACCCAAAAATTAAGCGATCTTACGTTCCACACAAGGTGGGAACACATTCGTCGAGGCGACCACACGAAGTCCAGTATAAAACAACAAATAACCCACAAATAATAATCAAGAAATGAAAAGAAAATGTGGAGTTAAAATTTATTTTATTTAAATCTAGAACAAATATGTCTATATTCTGCAAATATGTGTAGAATGTCAAACACAGCGAGCAAGTAGGATAAATAAGGCAAATAAATGCACAAAAGTGATTGTGATGTTATTTGTCTATATTTTTTATGGGTTTCTTATTTGATATTTCTATTTTATTTTTTTATATTTTTGTATTTTTTAAATTTTCTATTTTTATACTTTCTCTTTATATTTTATATTTTTATATATTTTCTTTTTCTTTTAAAATATATAGTAAGACTATATATAGAGTATTTGTACAATAAGGACTAATATAGATATGTATATATTAATAAAAAATTAAAAATAAATAAAATAAAATATTTTGTGATTTCAATAATATTTTACTGTTTTTGTGATTTTTTAGAAATTTTTGCTAATTTTTAGAAATTTTAAAATAAAAAATACCCTAAACAAGGACTAAATTAATATCAAAAATTAAAATGGAGATGAAAAATATAAAATAGTGGCAAAAAATTATCCAAATTAATTTTATATAAATATTATAATATAAAGAAAAAAAAGAAATAGAAAAAATATTTTTTAGGATTTTTGGGAATTTTTAATATTTTATATGGGTTTTTATGGTTTTTTTATTTTTTAGAGTTTTCATTTATATTTTTTAGTGATTTTTGATCTAGAGTTGCAAATAAGTAAATAATTACAAATAATGTTTTTGGAATTTTTCAAAAAGTTTTTATAATTTTTATGGGGTTTCTATTGCAAATAGGGATAAAAAGACTCTTTTTTTATTTTTTATAAATAATAAAAGGCTTTAAATTGCAAAATAAAAATATGTGCGTAAATGTGTGCGTAATCAGGAATCTATATTTTTGAGAATTGTTTGTGTTTATTCTCCATTTAAAATAAATATAAACAACAAAAGGAAGATACACTACTAGCAGAGCTAATTTTATAATTAAAATAAAGTTCTAGGGACAAAGTGCAATTTCCACAAAATGTTATAACATGATAATTTTCCAAGGGTAAGGTCGCAAAATTGCACACCTCATGTGGATGGCCACGTGAGGTCATCTAGTAGACGACTCAGTTGCAAATCCAGAAAGTATGGGGGGTCAAGAAAATTTTCCAAACATATAACACTTAAAAAAAGTTTCTGTACCAATCCCAAATACCCAAAACTATGAGGGCCCCCTTGCAATATGCCTGCACCTCACACTTATAGGCACTTCAGGTGAATGGTCGGGGACTTGGGTGCAATTACAAAAAGTTTAAGGGTATTTTCGCAAAATTACAAAAAAAAATACAGCAACAGATGAAAGATTGAGTATGAAATATCAATTACAAAAATGTACGAGGGTGTGACTGCAAAATACCCAAGCAAGGCGTGTGGGTCAACGGCTGGATCGTGAAACTTATGCCACGTGTCACCGATGACGCTTAGATTCATGCAGCCCAGATTAGATCCCACCGTGGAGATCTACGGTGTTGTCAAAGCTCGATTGGACTCTCATCGTGCCCTTTTTAAGAACAAGCTAGATCGGACGGTGGGAGAGAGCATTGGACGAAGAGGGAAGGAGTCACGGAGATGCAACTCCCTTTGGCTTGATCTTTCACCTCTGACGTTCTAGATGCTTCAATGATGGTCCAGTATGTTCCTGCAAGCGTCTTCTAATGTCTGGAGGCTCCAAAATGGTTCGGTTGCGACCGGAGTTTGCTTACAGAGTCGAAGATGCCTAACGCCTCCAGGTACCTCCAACGATTTCAAAACAAGCCTCCAGTGATTCTTGGGCCTTTAGACCTGCACAGGTGGTATACTGGGTTGAGGGAAAAATGCATTGACCCTATTAGAAGGGAATGGGGTGTGAGGATGCAGATGGAGCTTCTTCGATGACTGGCGGAAGAGGAGAAGCCGAGGTACAGATCCAAGAAGGATCTGGAGGATTGAAGGTGTGGTGGGCATAGCAGAAGTGTGAGGGGAGGTTATGAGGTGGTTAGGTGGTCTGTAGATAGTAAAAAATGGCGAGTACAAGGTGGTGGAGTTCGTCGGAGCGGAGCTCCGACGTACTAGGGGCGAAGGTGATTAAACGACTAAACACGAAATTTAAAGCAAAAATGAAGACTACGACTGCAACTATGATAATGGAGGGAAGAAAAGGAGAAAATGGCCTTGACTAGTGCACGGTCGGGAGATGAACCTCGTGACGGAGGTGGTCGTCGAAGATGGTGGAGACATGCCTAAGATTACCCCCTTGATCAACCTAAAGGCATGGAGCGGATGTTGTCACCATCCTCCATCCATTGAGAACCTTAGGAAGAGAAGAAAATGGTTAAAAAAGGTTCAAAAATGAAAGAGAAGGTGGCGATGGTTTTTGTACAGATTGACGAGTGGATGTAAAGAATGATGAAGATTAAGCGAATCAAAGGTCCTCGACCCAAGAAATCATCCTAGTGTGATAAGTGGAGGCTCGAGGAGGAGTTTTGTAGAAGAGACCAACCCAAATCGATGAACGCATCGATCAGGGAAAAAGGTAGAAAATAGGTCGAAACCTAGTTTGTCAGACGCGCAGCAGGGTGTTAGAGGAGTTGATCGTTGTTCAACTCTTGGCACGCTCTGATTGGTCCATGTGGACCAACCAGGAAAAACCCTATGAAAATTATTTAAAAAACAATAAGAAATAATAAATGAATTTGTTAATTTTAACTTACAAAAAATTTATTATTTTATAAAATATTTTATTATGATTTTTCTTTATTTTTTAGGTCTTTATAATTACACTTTACTTTTTAGGGGTTATGTATAGGTATATTCATCTATATATTTTGGTCTTTTATTTTTATTTTGTATTTTGATTTTATTAATTTGTTTTATTATTTTATATAATTATAACTTCTTTTTATATACTTAAATATATTTGTATTATATTTTTCTTATATAATATATACTCTTAAATAAATAGATGTATTATTTATATATGTATAGTTATAGGTATTTTCCTATGTATTTTCTATACATATTTTATTTTATCATTTTATTTAAAATTTAATTATATTTTTTAAACATACATATATTATAAATAATATTTACAAAATAATAAAAATATAAAAACATAAAAATAATGAGTAATAAATAAGTTAATATTTTAATCGGGTAGAATATACAATAAGGATCCAAAACCTAACTTTCACATCTTAACTCTTAAAAATATGAAACCACCTTCATTAAATAGCTTATTAAAAGTTATATCCAATTAAAGGTGATTTTGATATATTTTGAGTTTTTATTTGAGATATATGGGTCTAGAAAGTTGAGATTTTGGAATCTTATTTAGACTGACACTGTATATTATTTTTGTGTGAAATCAATTTCGTACTTTTTTATATTTTATTATACACAAGTTTCATGTACAAAGTTTCTTTATTTGAAGTATGAAAGGTGAAATTAAAAATATGTCCCAAAATGAATAAAAATGAATAAATAAAATGTATTTTATTGGTATTTTGGTCCTTATCTCCCCCTACTTTATTCCTCGTTGACCTTGTCATCGAGATGCCTAGGTATTCAGGTTTAGGGTCATAAAATATATTCAATATTTTATTCTTTTTTCTTTTCTTTTCTTTAATCAATAATTTTAGCATTAAAAACTACATTTTATATACTTTTTACACAAGAATGCATGGATGCTAAATTGGTTAAATTAAGGATATTTACACACATTTACTAGGGTTTTAAAGGCCAAAATGATAGAATAAAGCTGATTAAATGGAGATTCATCGTTCCCATATACTTGCCTTTGCTAGTCTCTAGCAAACACTTTTACAATAAGTGTAGAAAATAAAAATAGAAGAAAAAAAGAAAGAAAGTGGATTAAGTTTAATTCTCAAACTTGTCTTCACAAAATCAAAGTTTGAAGCTTAAGTCAGACCTTTGGAATTTTAGTGCTGGCAGAACTTTAATGAGAACTAGATTTGAAATTCAACAGCCTTCAAGAATCTAAAAAATTTTCTCAAGTCTCCTCAATATCCAAGTTAGAATATTTCAATTCATACGCAAACCCTTATGACTATGAATCTGACTCGTACAATATAAGTGATAGTGGCTCCTCCCAACTGAACTGACAAAGAGACTGACTTCTCTTGTGTGACACCCTGTTGTTTTGCCAATTCAACAACTCCTTCCTCGAGGATCGGGGTATTCCCTTCTAAGTTCAAGTGACAACCATCTCAAGAGGAGGGGTGAAAAGAAGAATGGACGGTAGCCAGTGTAGCTATCTATCCTAGGATGCAAGGCCAGTATAGTTAGATCATCCAGCTACAGACTCACATAATTTGACTTTGAAGCTCAAGCTTGCTTATTGACTATACAAATATATATACTCTGGCAAGCATTTTATTTTCTATCAGGACTGCCCACTTTTTTGGAGTTTTTGCTTTTTGTTTTTTTAATATTGTATACAACAACATTAACATAAGGAGTTTTTACTCTTGAGCCAGTAGACTGTCCCTCTTTTGAAGCATTATTTCAACCCACACTCTCCTGTCTTTAGATATCAATGCCACTACACAGGTTGGGGTGCACTTCCCTCCCTAGACTGGGACAAATTTTCCATTTGTGTGTGTCTCATACTGGCAAATCCAATCCCCTCACCACTCCAACTAATTAGAGCCAAGTGAAAGGTGCAGGTGTCCAAGTTAGGTCATTGTTGACAAGAGCCATGCATGTGCTCTAAAATAATCTACATAGGCATCAAGAATCCATTGAACCAAGTCTCGTGATCTTCAAAGAATTAAGTCAACTAGACATGAAGTACCTCTATTAAAATTCCTATAAAGTTCCTGTTATTAAGTAGATTTAAGGTCCAACAAAGCTCCAATCTTCATATTTTACTTTGACTTGTGCAATTATAAAAAAACAATCCAAGAAATATGCAAATGCCATGCAAATGCTATGCAGAAAATATTTTTGTGATGCAATTTTCAAAGTTTTAAACTTTTTATGGGTTTTTGAAAAGATGATGCATATGAATTTTTTGGTATTTTTAAAAAGATTTTTCAAATGTTTTTAGGATTTTTGAAAACAAAAGATTTTATCTAAGAATAGGTACAAATATTTACACTAGAATGCATTTATATTTACAATAATTAGGGTTTTTAAGAATTTACAAAGGGTAAGTGATCATTTTTATAGATATGTATAAAGAATTTTATCCTCAAATTTATTTAAAAAAGGTTTTACAAATAATTTTGAAAACTATAGTCCAAAATAATTTTTACAAACAACATTTACACATATTGAAAATCTTTTTTACAAAGGTTTTTCAAATAGTATATATAGATTTTTCAACATATTTTTGCAACCATTTTCCAAACATTTGCAAATAGTTTTTCAAACATTTTTATTTCACGCAAAGAAAATAACTTTTTTAAGCAGAATATTTTTACAAAGGTTGAAAATATTTTATCAAAATATTTTCCAAACTGCTTTCAAAAGATATTTCAAAAAGATTTTCAAAATATTTTTCAAAATATTTTTCAAAATTTTCTAAAAAATATTTTTACCTTATTTATTAATCAGTATATACAAAAAGAATTAAAGGAATAATCAACATCTTTTAATTAAGTGTTTTAAATGAATTTAATAGGCATATTTAGCGATAATTTTTAATGAATAAATGCGAAAGTATGAGTTATGGCTAAAGTATATACAGAGTATATACGACCCCCTTTATACTTAGCTTGAGTTATGTCCTCATAGATCTGCGAGAAAAGAGAAGACATAACTCGTACTAAGTATAGAAAGTCTAAAGAATAAATGAATGTAGAAACAAATGAATGAATAGGAAGTTGACCGTCCCCTCTATACTTAGGATCAAATAATCCTAAGTATAGGATATTGTACACAAAGCTGGGAGGGCCAAGAGTGAGAATGAACAGATCGTACTCAGACTGTCTCCCCGTATACTTAGAGTAAGATATCCCTAAGTATAGACAAGAAGAGGGGACAGTGGAGAGGACCAAAGAATGAAAGAACTCATGGTACACACCCCCTTATACTTAGGAAAAAGTGCATCCTAAGTGTAGAAGATTGACAAAAAGGGACGACATCTTTTCAGTAGAAAAAGAAAATAAAAAAAAGAAAAAAAAAGAGATATGGAGATGGAAAGAGATAGAAGAGTAGATTGAAGAGAATATACACATCACCCCACCTATACTTAGGGTAAAAGAAGACCTAAGTATAGGCAACAACAGGAGTGATGCAACAGAACGATGGCTGAACACTCATCTCGTCCACCCCCTACACTTAAGACAAGTACGTCCTAAGCAAGGCATAAATGAGAATGGGTAGATGAGAGAGACGGGAGATGGATGGAGGTAAACGAATGCGAATATACAACAGAGCGGATATACAAAGATCAAGAAGGTTGAAAGAGAACCTTCTCACGAGACCATTGAGGAGACAAGGTGCAGGTCGACACCGGGGTCCTTAGATGACACAAACTAATCAAGGTCGGCAGGGTGAAGATTCTCAGTAGCCCTAGAGTGTGAAGGCACGCATGGGTCAGTGGAGGTAGTCGGTCTAGGTATGGCCTTGGGTTTCTCGCTGATATCAGAGTGAAATGGGACGAACTCAACATCGGAAGAAGTGGAGTCAAGGTCATCCTGTGAGGTCTCATCTAGGTCAAAACCATAAGGAACGAACTCATCAGTGGAAGTAGTCGAATCATGTTCATCCCCACAAGTCTCAACCGGATCATCATTCTTATCAAAAGGCCCGAATTCTTGAATAAAAGCAACAAGAGCAAATTCAGCCTCAGTCTCATCAATATCTGCCCTTCACTCAATGTTATCGATCGTGTAAATCTCGTGGATGTCATAAACGCATCCATGCTTTCTGAGTTTTCCTCCTTAGAGAATAATTCTCGGGTCTCAGTGGAATCCAGCATACAACAAAAGTCTCTGATGGTCTCATCAAGGTCACATTCCTTGGGGTCAACCAAAATAGGTGAAGTCACATCAGATGCAAGTCTCTGATCGGCAGTGGGTGCAGTGATAATCACCTCGCTCTCTTCAATAGGACAGAAGTGAATCTCTTCTGATCTGTAATCAATAATGACCCTTGCAGAGGCGAGGGATGGTCATCCCAGGATGATTGGAGAATGCTCCCTTGTGAATGTCTCTGTGGGAAATACGATAAAGTCGACATTGTACCTCATGCCCTGAATCGTAATAAAGGCATCTTAAAGGATACTCTTCAGCCTCTTGATAGATCCATAAGCAAATTGAACTATCATCCTGGTTTTCTTAAGAGGCACTAAGTGAAGAGATTGTACAACGAGAAGGGTATGATGCTAATCTAAGCACTGTCATCGAGGAGAGTGTGATCACATGTGTGGTCAGAGATGGTGAAACTAATGAAAGGTGTAGTTGTGTTCCTTTTCCAAGGAATAGGATGGTGTGTGATGTCATGGGCAGTGACCATGGTCAAGATATGACATTCAGATCTACTCCTCCGCTTTCTTTTCTTATGATGAGGAGCAGATTGTTGGGACATGTCCTGACAAAGTGGGGCATCAATGATCTCATGAATAGCGGCCACCACTTCAGGTTCAGTCAACATTTTTTTGAATTTTTGGATCTCATCCATACAAGGGAGTAGATCGGAATCAACATCTACATGAGGAATGCCAAGAGCAATCTATACAGTGGCATCCTCGGGATCAAGGGTGGGACAAGATGTGAACTGGTCAAAGGGTCTGGCAAGTGAGCCCTCTCCTCACAGTCTGACTCAATCATGTATCTCCCAACTCTTTTTGGATTTTTAAATTTTTCTCATTTTTTTGTATTTTGGGTGATTGCAAGCTCTCATGATAATCCTCAAGTGAATCGATATCCTCAAAGAATGGAGTGACATTCTAATTCTTAATTATGCTAAATAAATCATTCATCCTCGAGTTCATCTTCTCCATCATCTAATTCAAGGTCTCAAGTGTGGACATCATGAAAGGTGACTCCAAAATCTCAGGATCGAGTGAATGGGATGAGGGTGGTGAGTGTGGACAAAAATCACATTCGGCTCGGGATATTTTAGGAAGAGTGGATTGTGGAAATGTGAGGGTGATGATGGTAGAAATATGGGTAAAGCTCAATGTCCGGATCCTGAATAGTGGGTTGGTCAGATATGTACAAGATCAAGAGAAAAGTCCTAGAAAAAGGGAGGTGGACCAGATGGAGTATACAAGGGATCTGCGAAATACAGATAAACATAGCTCCAGTCAGTCATCTTGAAATAAAAGGAAAATGATCAGGAGAACTTGATGGTCAAATCAAGAGAAATGAGAAGAAAGGCGTAAATGCGTAGAGACGATCTGAAATTCACACAAACAATCACAAACAAACTCACGCAAAACAAACCCCTCAATTTACTTACTCAACTCGGTAGAGACCGTGAAAGCTCGGTCTTTTTATTTTGTCTATTTTATAGTTAGGTGAGAAGTCCAAAATTGTGCAAACACTTAGGAGGGTTGATAGGACTTGGGCACTACTCCTTAGTGTGTACGCAAGCAATTAAAAGCGAAGAGAATGATGGGATTACTCACCCCAAGATAAATATTTTTCTTTTCGGTGTATTTTAGGGTCAAATAATATTAGCAATCCTAATTTTATTAGTGATAACCTTTTTTGGATTTTTAATGAGAAATGCAAGAGACTATCGAGGAGTCAATTCCTTTAAGCACCTGGGTTGTCAAAATCAGAGAGTCGGAAAAGCAATGCAAGCGGTAAATCAATGATGTATGCAAAAGGGAAACACTCACCTTGTCTCCAGCAATCTACATGCAAAGATGCTCAACAAAATTGAGACCTATCTATATGCAATGCAAACCAATGAAATCACCCTAAGTTTAGAAATTTCTATTAACGTGAAGAACCAATGTTTATTACTAAGAATAGAACATAAGAGTATGGTCTTGGAGTCTCCTCGGTGCCCACAACAGTGGATCCTGTAAGCATTGTACGGAGGACTCTCACGGCGTGTGGTTTAAAGATTGAGTGAGAAGCAGTTTTAATCTTTGACTAAGTTCAAATGTATCTATAGGATCATTCAATGGTTGTTATGTATTTGGCCTTAATATATCATCAAGAAATTCCTAAAGCTAAGGGATCAATCACATATAAGAAATAAAACAAAATCATGAAATAAAGGAAAAAAGGCGATGAAAACCGCGAAAAACTGGTGAGGCCCCCAAGGGAACAATCCCTTGGGCACTAGAACTCATGAAGTGTGGAGTAGGTTTATAATATGGAATGATACTTAAGCGCATCATGGAAGTGTGAGGATCGTATCGTATAAGATTGAGAACGACTAGTCGCGTTAGTTGTTCGATGCAGTGTAATTTAAATTTTTCATGTGATGAAACCACATGATTCAAGAACACTTCTTGAATCATTTCATCTAAACCACCTAACAGATAAAGTAATACCTCTCGCAACATAGTTGTGATCAAACCTCTAAGAAAAGAGACCTCCTCTCTCAATTCCCATCTTTGGAGGAGACGCTTGTGAGCGTGGGGATGAGGCGCATGCTCCTCGCAATCCAAGATGTTGATCAAGCAAGATAACTCCTGACCTCATCGCACTAGATTGTACATCTTCTTCGTGAGAGAAACACACCAAATAAGATGGAAAACCAAGGGTCATCGTGGCGGTAGAACAACAGAGAAGCGACATGACAAATTCTTCCTTTTAGGGCTAGAGGGTGGACGACCACCCAAGAAGTGAGAGGAAGAGAGGGAGTGAGAATGAGAGAGAGAGAGAGAGATAGAGAGGAGAGAGCTTGATGATGTTGTGAACTTCATAAGAGCAAGGGGTGCCTCTTCTTACATAAGGTTTTGGGAGTCCATGGATCACAATCCATGGACTACACAAAATCAATGGATGAGATTGATTTGTGCTTCTTTCCATGGTCAAGATTTTGTTGGGAAAACACAGCAACAATTAATTTAATTAGATTAAATATATATTGATAAATCAATATAATTTAATCCTAAAATTAAATCAATTAAACTTGGAGTCAATGGAAAGGAGATTCTCTCCTTCCATATAGGAGGAGTGGACGACCATCCTTTCCTTGTAGGAATTGGTGGTCATCCCCTCTCCTATTAGGAACATGATGATACTAAATATCCAAGATTACATCATTCCATGTATCTCCAATATTTACAACAACAATTGTTACAAATTATTCTACAAAATAATTCAAAATTATTTTGTAAATATTGCAATCTTGCCATCGGAAATTTATGAATCACATTCACATCACAAAATAAAATGTGATTTACATTTTCAATTAATTATCCTATGCGAATCCAATTCACACAAATAATTAATCAACAAATATAAATCATAATAAGCTCTCTCTCTAATACATTATAAATCACATTTATAATATATTATGAATAATTGGATATTGCTATCCACATTATTCTCATCCATAATAATTAAATCACATTTAATTATATTGGATCATCATTCTCATGCATCCAAATAATATGAACCAAATTCACATTATTTATGATAATTAAATCACATTATTTATCCATTTCTCAATGCTTAGATATAATTCAACTATGGAATTATACTTCAACCCTTTCAAGAATAACGCGCTTTCTCTGGACACTTGGAGATAAGGACAGGGTGATTGTATGTTCCATGTATAGTGACTTGGATATTGAGATCACATCTCAAATCCAGATCTCATGGACCTCTCACAGATGCTTGATTAAATCAAGACCATAAATCTAATCTTCTCATTGTATCTGAATCTCAGTCAGATCAATGTCCAACACTTGGACCAAGATCAGATCACTTCTCTACTAAGAGTAGTCACAAAAATTTAAACATGTTTCATCACTCCCTCAAAATGGAAGCGTCATGGTTATACAATCATTTATGATCACATTACCGTCACGTATTCCTAATACTTGTACATCCCGCATACTAGAAGACATATGATAATCCCAAAGATGTAGATCAATTTTACACTATCATCTTTAGGGTTTCATCATCAAGTTTCTCAATCTTGGTCATTGGGGATCGGTATCGATCATATGGTTTCCCAAAGCATATACCATACCTTCAAATTCTTGTCATGCTTCCATAGCACGACGACCATGCATGGAATTTGATCGATCCCAATACCTCGTGAGTGAGCTCATGTCTTCCGATTCACAAGGGAACCTGTATGAACCCTTTGAGAGATCGTATTACTCATATGCCCTTACATGCACACCAGCTCGTCGGTGCATAGACCTTGATTAGGTAATCAACCTATTGGTCTGCCAAATGTAAATACTCAGACATATAGTAATACATCTGTCTCTGGTCAGAGGATGTGTGCCTATACCATGACAGTATTCGATATAGGACTTCGGTCATCTCGATCTCGTTAAGTCAACCCTTTGACCTAACCAATCTGACACCTTAGAATCACTATTCCCACGTAGAGGACCTGCATGAAGAGGTTGGTCAGATATCAGCCTAATAAGAAAGGATTGCCATCTCCTATCAGGCTGAAGATCATCTCTTAACAATCATTTGATGGTGCTTGATGAGTCCTCAATCTAACTCCTTAGATATTCATCCAAGCACCTATCTCTATGATTCAATTAATGAATCGTCGGATGTATGATTATTAAGATGACCATGGTACATAATCCTAAATGTACAGAGGGACCTTATAGTGCATTCATTCATTTAATCTCAGAAAAGGGAGTGAAACAATCAATAACTTTTATTGATAAATCATATATTATAATAACATTTTATTTTATGAATGGTTCTCCTCAGGCTCACATGGCTAACAAACTCCCACTAGCCCTTAGAACCATTCAGAAAAACCCTTAACCCATACTCATTACATGGTGGTCGAAAACTTTCTACATCAAAGGTTTGGTAAGAGGATCAGCAACATTGTCGGTAGAGGCTGAAGGATATTGAGTATCCTTAAGCGCATCACGGAAGCGTGTCGATCGCAACATATGCAATCGGGGCGACTAGTCGCACTAGTCGCTAGACGCAGGGGAAATTAAAATTTTAAAATCTAATGATGAAACCACATGATCACGAGAACAATTCTCGAATCATTTCACCAAACCACAAAGTATAAGGAATACCTCTTGGAGCGTGATTTTGATCGTGAGATCCCAAGCAAGAGATCCTCCTGTCTTAAGTTCGATCCACAAAGAACGCACTTCCGGGCGCGATGATGAGTCGCGTTCCCCCCACAATCCTCGATGAAGATCCAAGCAATCGAATCCCCTGATTTCCTCCAACGAAATCCGTCGTCTTCCTTTAGAGCAAGCAACCCCAAAGAAGAAGGAGATTCTCAAGTCATCGAACACGAAGACGAGAGTCTCCCTTTCTCAACCTACAAGATGGACGGCCACCTTGGAGAAGAGAGAGAGAGAGAGAGTAGGCGAGAATGAGAGAGAGATAGTAGTAAGCTTCTACAACTCTTGATAATGTACCAAGAAAGGCAAGGCTAGCCCTCCTTTTATATTAGTTTAGGATCCAATGGATCTCAATCCATGGGATACATAGATCCAATGGCCACGGTGGACTATGTATAATTCAATGGCCAAGATTGTTGTTGGTTAAAAGCCAACAACATTAATTTATATTTAAATTAAATATATGTTGCAACATTATCAACACAATTTAATTTAACATAAATTAATCATCAAGGAATAATAATATAATAAAAGGGAGATAACAAATACCTCCTAAAAATGAGGAGGCGTCACCTTTGACCATGTCATTGGTGACGCCACCTCATAAGGTGATTATTTATCTCTCTTTTATTTTGTATTATTATTTCTTAATGTATTTTTAATAATCTTTATCGCAAAAATATCCACCAAATTAATTGCAAATTAATTTGTGAATATTTCAATCATGCCATTGAAAAAATGTGAATCATATTCACAACCCAAACTAATTTGTAAATTACATTTCCTTATAATTAATTAATGTGAATCCAATCCACATTAATAATTAACAAATGTTATTTACAGGAATTCTCTCTCTTCAATATATGTATATTATAAATCGTATTTATAATACATAAATATTATGGATAGTAGTATCCACATTCTCTAATCCTTGATAGTTAAATCCCATTTAATTATCTTGGATAATCATTCTCACAATATGAATCTAATTCATATTATACTTGATAATTAAATCCCATTTAATCATCATGTCCTTCTTGCTTGGATATGAAGTTCATCAAATGAATTATTCTTGAACCCTTCAAGCATAATGTGCTTTCTCCGCAGATACTTGGAGATAAGGACAGGGCGATTGTATTGTTCCACGTATAGTGACTTGGATGTTGAGATCTCATCTTAAACCCATATCTTACGAACCTCCCATAGATGCTTGATTAAATCAAGACCGCAAACCTAATCTTCTCATTGCATCTGAATCACATTCAGATCAATGTCTAACACTTGGACCAAGATCAGATTGCTTCTCTACTGAGAGGAGTCACTAAAATCCAGACCTGTTTCATCACTCCCTCAGAATGGAAGCGTCATGGTTATACAATCGTTTATGATCACATCACCCTCAGGTATTCCCAATACCTGTACATCCTGCATACTAGAAGACCTATGATCAACCCGAAGATCAAGATCAATTTTATACTGTCTTCTTCAGGATTTTATCAATAAGTTTATCATTTGATCATTGGGATTTAGTATCGATCATATACTTTCCAAAAGCATATATCATACCTAGGTCTTGATCATATACTTTCCAAAAGTATATATCAAACCTGCAAATTCAGTCGAGCTTCCGAAGCAAGACGACCGTGCATGGAATTTGATTCTTCCCAATATATCATGCGTGAGCTCATGTCTTCCGGTTCAGTAGTGAACCTGTATGATACCTTTGAGAGATTGTATTACTCATATGCCCTTATATGCACACCAACGCACCGGTGTATAGACCTTGGTTAGGCCATCAACCTATCAGTCTACCAAATGTACATACTCAGACATATACTAATACATTTGTCTCCGGTCAGAGGATGCATGCCTATGCTGTGACAGCATTCAACATAGGACTTAGGTTATCTCGATCTCGTTAAGTCAACCCATTGACCTAACTAATCTGACACCTCCAAATCTCTATTCCTATGTAGAGGACCTGCATCAAGAGGTCAGTCAGATATCAGCCTATGTGAGAAAGGATTGCCATCTCCTACTCAGTCTGGAGATCACATCTTAACAATCATTTGATGGTGTTTGATGAGTCCTCAATCTAACTCTTTAGACATTCATCCAAGCACCAGCCTCTATGATTCAATAATTGAATCAACAGCTGTATGATCATTAAGATAGCCATGGTACATAACCCTAATTGTACTAAGGGACCTATTATGAAAATTAATTATTCTTCATTTCAGATCAGGGAATGATATTCGCAATAACATTTATTGCATAATGGCTCGTCGTGGGCTCGCATGTCCAACAGAGGCCGCCTTGGTGATGACAATATCACAACGCCTTTTGAATCCCCCAAATGATGTGGTATTTCCTTTCCACGTTCTTGCTCTTTTGATGCCATATGGGTTCCTTCGCATGGGCAACGTCTCATGTGTTATCGCAGAGTAAAGGAATGGGAGTATTAGAGGAAACTACGTCAAGTTCTAGGATGAACTTGCGCAACCACACTACTTCCTTTGCAGCATCCGATGCAGCAATATATTCAATTTCTGTTGTTGAATCTATTGTAGTGTCCTGCTTCTTGCTTCTCCATCTCACAACACCACCATTCAATAGGAACACAAACCCTGATGTCGACTTTCGATCATCAATATCCGACTAGAAGTTAGAAGTTGTATATCCCAAGACTTGGAGATCACCATCTCCATAGACGAAGAAGTAATCTTGCATCCATATTAGATATTTGAAAATGTTCTTCACTGCATTCAAGTGTTACTCTCTATAGCAGGACTAGTAACGACTTACCACTCCCACTGCATGGAAGATATCTGACCTAGTACACATCATGGCGTAAATTAAGCTTCCTACAGTTGATGCATAGGGTCATCCAGCTATGGCTTTCTTTTCCTCAACACTTTGAGGAGCCATCCCTCTAAACAGGTGGATACCATGTACTAAGGGGAGCAATCCTTTCTTAAAACTATCCATGAGGAAACGTTCAAGAATCTTATTAATGTACCTATTTTGTGATAATCCCAATATCCTCTTTTCTTGGTTTCTGAACATCTTCAGACCTAAGATGTAAGAGGCTTCTCCAAGATCTTTCATCTCGAATGTATGGGACAGCCAAATCTTCACGCTGGTCGTCATCCCTATATCATTCCCAATGATAAGGATGTCATCCACGTAAAGCACGATGAATACAATGGTGCTCCCACGAAGCTTCTTGTATACACAAGGTTCATCAGGATTCTACACAAAATCATTACTCTCTATGATTTCATCAAATCTTATGTTCCAACTATGAGAAGCATGTTTCAGCCCATAGATGGATTTCTTCAGCTTGCATACTTTACGTTCCTCAATTATGAAGCCATGAGGTTGCTCCATATAGATATCCTCCTCGAGGTATCCATTGAGGAAAGTTGTCTTGACGTCCATCTGCCATATGTCATAGTAAAGAGATGCAGCTATAGCTAGCAGTGTCCTGACGGACTTAAGCCTATCCACGGGAGAGAACGTCTCATCGTAGTCGATGCCTTCTCTCTGTGTATCCCTTGGCCACGAGTCTTGCCTTGAGAGTCTCTACTTTCCCATCAGGTCCCCTTTTTCTCTTGAAGATCCATGTACACTGATAACTCGAATCTTGTGAGGGTCTAAATATGTCCCACACAAGGTGGAGACAAAGTCACTGTGGCGACCCCTCACGAAACCCGGGTTAGTCAACAATTAACCCGCGAATAATATCAAGCAATGGAAATCCAAGTGTGGAGTTAAAAAAAAATTATTATAAATATACAAAATATGTTTATAGTGCAAGTATGTAGAGTGTCGAACATAGGGAGCAAACAGGTAGAGTAAGGCAATAATGCAAGAAATGTAAAAGTAATCAAATGCCTACAAGTGTTATGTTTTTGTGGGTTTTTAATTTTATATTTTTTTAAAATTTTTTTATAATTTTATAATTTGATTTTTAATTTAATGATTTTGTATTTTCTTTTTACATTTTGTATTTCTGTATTTTCTTTTTCTTTTAATAAAGATCTAAAGTATATAAGGAATATATATACACTAGAGATAAGAGAGAGATAAAGATAGGGGGAAATGCTCAAAATACAGGAAATGGAATGTTTTGTTATTTTTATATTTTTCTAATGTTTTGTGCTTTTTCTATATTTTTCTTTTTTTGGTATTTTTAAAGGCAAAAAAATACTAGTAAACAGTGAGATAAGTTGCTGGCCGAAATTAAAATGAGGATGAAAAATATCAAATAGTATCCAAAATCCCTCAAATTAATTTTAAGATAAATACAATGAAAAGGGAAAAATTCAAAAACTTAAATTGTATTTTTAGGATTTTTGTAAAATTTTTATGAAAATTTTAGGGGTTTTGTAATTTTTAGGAGTTTTATTTTGAGATTTTTAATGATTTTTGGATAGAAGTTAAAATAAGCTAAAACACATGAAATATATTTTTTTGTAATTTTTCAAAGACTTTTTATAATTTTTATGAATTTGTCCATGCAAACAGGGATGAAAATGTGTATTTTTTATTCTTTATAAACACAAAAATACAATAAAAATGCAAACTAAAAATATGGCGTTAAACTTCAATGCAACAGAAGCTTATGATATTTTTTGGTGATTTTTCAAGTTAAAATGGTGCATGGAATAAATGCAAACATTCAAGCAAAATTACAATACTAGCAAGGGCATAAATGTAAATACACAGAAGTCCAATGGCCTACTTGCAAATTTTCCAAAAATATATAACGTTAAACACAATTTTCTGGACTAAATTTAAATACCCAAACCTGGAGGGGGGTCTCTACAAAATTGCCAAACTCACGCGCACGGGGCACATGACCCGGCAGGGGTATTTTTGTAATTTTACAAAGTTCCAGGAGCTAACATGTAATTTTATAAAAATATTACAACTGAACTGAAATGTTTATGGACTGAACAAAAATACACAAACCCTAGGGGGTCCTCGTAAAATGCCCACCACCCCACGTGCACGGATCACTTGAGGTGACGTGGACATGATCTAAATGCAAATAGTAAAAGTATGAGGTTCTAGATGCAAATATTACAGAAATATTTAAACTACACCTGAAAGTTTATGGACTAATTTAAAATACAAAAATAGGCGAGGGTGTAGGTGCAAAATACCCAACGCCTGGCGATCCAACGACTTATATCTTCTTCTTGACACGTGGCGAGTCATGGACGGTCGATACCCCTTCGCGGATGAGAGGCCAGGATTAGATCATGGGTCTTGATCGAACAGCGGTGAACGGGCGAGATCCAACGGTGGAGGATCGAACTGGGGCGGCAACCGGATCGGACGGCGAGAGGCAACCAGGAAGAACAGGGAAGAACGTCAGCGAGGCGAACGTCCTCAAGCTAGATCTCGAGCCTCCGACGATGCTTCGGGCTCAAAATCAGTCGGGGCGCTCCTAAGAGGTCACTCTATGTGCTGGAGGGCTCGGCATCGTCAGAGAAGCTCTGTGGCACTGGTGCAATGGCGGCGGAGCTTAGAGCTCCAGGTATCTCTGGCGACGCTCTGAAATGAGCTCCAGGCTCTATTCAAGAGGGTCCATGGAAAACTGTCTAGACACCGCAAAGGTGCGAAGGTGGTCGGATGAAGGCGGAGGGAATTCGACCGGAGGTGCACTCCGACGACGGATCGAGGGACGACGAGATAGAATCGGCGAGGGAATCTAAGATATCTAAACTACTCCTACAACTACAGGGATTATGAAAAGGGAGAAAAGAAGAAGAGAGATGGGCTACCTCGATGGCCGGAAGCCAGAGGAGAAGAACCTCGACGCAAGTGGTCGGCAGAGATGGTGGAGCCGCCTCGACCCTTCCTCGACCCTCCTGAAGCCTGGAATGGGGAGCAATCACCTCCCTCTATCTCTGGAGCACAATAGGTGGGGAGAAAGCAGCACGCAAGGGGTTCATACTTGAGCTCGAATGTGGCGGGTCCGTTAAGTACATGGTGATGGCGTGATTTTGGGAGCAAGAGCACGCGCGCATGATGAAGATATGGCGTGATCAAGATGCATGGCGTGGCTTAGTGGTGATCAGGGAAGAATTTCCAAGAAGGAATCGATGGAGGAGGATGAAGGGATTTGGCTTGAAAAATGGGCAAAATCGGGCCGAAATCATGCTGTCAGATGATTGGCAGGCCTCGGTCAGGGAGTTGACCGAGGTCAACCAATGACTGGCACTGGTTGGTCTACGTGGATCCACCAGAAAAATACTGGTCAAAATTATTTGAAAATTCGAAATAAAATAGTAAATGATTTTATTAATTTTAGGTTATAAAATAAAAAATATTCCTTATTTTATAAAGAATTTTATGGTGATTTTTTTATTTTTCTGAGGTATAAAAATACAAGTTACCTTTGTAGGCCTATATAGGTACATGTATCTATGTATTTTAATATTTTATTTTTATTTTTATTTATTTGATTTTATAAATTTTGTTTATTATCTTATAAATTTACATTTTATTTTTAGGGATATAAATATATGTTTATTTTATTTTTCAGATGTGTTTGTGCACTTAATAAATTAAGGGTATGTATGTTATAGGTATAAGTATAGGTATTTTACCTAGGTGTGAGATATAAGTAATTTATTTTAATGTTTCCTGTAGTATTTTATTTTTGCTTTAATATACATACATACTATAAATAATATATATATAAATTTACAAAAATACAAAGGGAAATAATGAATAATAAATAAAATGAATATTTTAATCAGTATAGGTATACTATAGGGGTCCAAAACTCAACTTTCAAACCGTAGCTCCGCAAAATATGAAACCACTCCATTAAATAGCTTATTTAAATTTATATACAATTAAAGGTGAGTTTGAAACTTTTTTAGCTTTTATTTGAGAGATACAGGTCTGGGAAGCTGGGATTTGGGAATCTTATTCAGGTCATAACTTGGTGTTTGTACATTATTTTTGAGTAAAGTAAATTTTGTATTTTTCTTTATTTAATTATTTACAACTTTCATATACAAAGTTTCTTTATCTGAAGTATAAAAAGTGGAACCAAAAATAGGCCCCAAAATGAAAAAAGAATGGATAAAATGAAATGGAATTTTGTTGGTATTGTGGCCCTTATCTCCCCCTACTTTATTTCTTGTCGACCTATTCATCAAGATGCCCAGGTCTTGGGGTTTCGGGTCATAAAATATTTACAATATTTTATTCTTTTTTCTTTTCTTTTCTTTATTCTAGAATTTTGGCTTGAAACTGTATTTTATACACTATTTACACACACATGCATGGATGCTAAAATTTATAAATTAAAGGTATTTACATGCATTTGCCATGGTTTTTGAGGCCAAAATGATAGAATAAAGATGATGAAATGTGGATTCATCATCCCCCTATACTTAGCTTTTTCTAATCCCTAGCAAAAAATTATGCAATAAGTGCTGAAAAGAAAACAAAGAAAAGAAAAAGAAGAAAGATGGATTGATTTTAATTATCAAACTTGTCTTCACAAAATCAAAGTTTGGAGCCTAAGTCGGACCTTTGGAATTTTAATGCGGGAGAAACCTTAATGAGAACTAGAATTGAAATCCAACAGCCTTCGAGAATCCCAAAACTCTGCTCAAGTCTCCTCAATAGCCAGGTCAGAATACTTCAACTCATACACAAACCCTTATGACTATGAATCTGACTCGTACAGTGTAAGTGATGGTGGCTCTCCCCAACTGAAATGACAAAGAGACTGACTTCTCCAATATGACAACCCAATGATTCCCCAATCCAACAACTCATTCCTCGAGGAGCGGGGTATTCCCTTCTAAGTTCAAGTGGCAACCAACTCAAGAGAAGGGGGTGAAGAGAAGAATGGACGGCAACCAGTGTAGCTACCAATCCCGGGATGCAAGACCAGTGTAGTCAAGTCATCCAGCTGTAGGCTCACGTGATTTGACTTTGAAACTCAAGCTTACTTATTGGCTATACACATATGTACACTCCGACAAGCATTTTTATTTTTGTACAGGCATGTCCACTTTTTTAGAGTTTTTGCTTTTTGCATTTTTTGATACTATATACAACAAAATTTACATAGGGAATTTTTTTTCTTGAGCTTGTAGACTATCCCTCTTTTGAAGCTTTATTGCAACCCACAATATCCTATCCTCGAAACCCATCATCATCGGATGGGTTGGGGTGCACTTCCCTCCCTAGAGGAGGACAAGTGTTTCCACCTGTGTGCGTCTCATACCTGCAAATCCAACCCCCTCACCACTCCAACTGAGTTGAGGCAAGTGAAAGGTGCAGGTGTCCAAGTTAGGTCATTATCAACAAGAGTCGTGCGTGTTCTCCGAAATACTCTATTTAGGTAGTCAAGAATCTATTGAACCAAGTCCCGTGATCCTCAAAGAATTAAGTCAACTAGACCTCAATTCCAGCTCCTATAAGGCTCCTGTTAGTTAGATAGATTTTAAGGTCCAACCAAGCTCCAATCTTCGGATTTTACTTAGACTCGTTCAACAATCAAACTCATTACGAAAAATGCTCATGCTATGCAAATGCTATGCAAAATGCAGAAGATATTTTTTGATGCTTTTCAAAGATTTTGGACTTTTTATGGGTTTTTGAAAAGATGATGCATATGCATTTTCTTTGGGTTTCGAAAGTATTTTTCAAATGTTTTGGGAATTTTTAATTTTGCAAATGCTTTTGGGATTTTTGAAAGCAAAAGGTTTTGGATAAAAACTAGGTACAAATATTTACACGGGAATATATCTTATATTTACAAGAATTAGATTTTAAGAATTTACAAAGGGTAAGCAATTTTATAGGTATATACATAGAGAGTTTTAGATGAGATGGATGTATTCATCTAACTTATTTGACACAGGTTTTTCAATCAATTTTGAAAACTATAGTCCAAAATAATTTTTACAAACAATTTTTACAAACATGTAAACACCTTTGAAAATCATTTTGCAAAGGCTTTTCAAACAATATATATAGATTTTTCAAATATTTTTGCAACTATTTTCAAACCATTTGCAAATCATTTTTCAAACCTTTTATTTCACACAAAGAAAATAAATTTTACAAATCAAAATAATTTTACAAAGGTTTAAAACATGTAACAAGATGTTTTCCGAATAGTTTTCAAAAGATTTTTCACAACGATTTTCAAACTACTTTTCAAACATTTTACAGAGAATATTTCCAGTTGATTTATTAATCAGTAAATACAAAAAGAATTTGAGGAATAATCACATCTTTTTATTAATATTTTTAATTAATTTATAAGTATAATCAGTCATAGTAAAAATACTAAAGTACGAGTTATGGCTAAAGTATATACAGTATATACGACCCCCCTATACTTAGCTTGAGCTATGTCCTCATAGATCGGAGAGAAAAGAGAAGTCATAACTCGTGCTGAGTATAGACAAGTCTAAAGAATGAATAAATAAATACAGGAAGGAATGAATGAATGGAGAAGTTAACCATCCCCCCTATACATAGGATGAAATAATACTAAGTATAGCAGACTGTATACAAAGCAGGGAGGGTCAAGGGTGGGAATAAACGGATCGTACTCAGACTGTCTCCCCCTATACTTAGGGTAAGATATCGCTAATTATAGACAAGAAGAGGAGACAGTGGAGAGGATCAAAAGAATAGAATCAACTTGGGGTGCACGCCCCCCTTTACGTAGGACAAAGTGCATCCTAAGTATAGAAGACTGACAAAAAGGGGCGACACCTTTCTGATAGATAAAGCAGATAGAAAAGGAAAAGGAGAAAAGGAGAAAAAGAATAAACAGATCATAGCTCTGTGTGTGCACCCCCCCTATACTTAGGACAAGGTATGTCCTAAGTACAGCAAAATCATAGGATGAAGACGGGGTCACAGACATAACGAATGAAAGAATTAATGATATGGACAAATGGATCTATACAGTGGAAGAAGTGATAATCATGTACGAGATGCAGAAGGTGTGAGTCAAAGAGAACATCTCATACCAAATGAATGGGGGCAACGTCAATGGTCGGTGGATCATGATCAAGATATAATTTCAAGCGTTGACCATTGACGTGAAAGTAGAGGAAGATGACAACTCGGATATGTCAATACTACCATTGCCATGTACCTTCCTGACCACATACGGTCCTTTCCACTTACTCTGTAATTTCCCTGGAAATAGTCTCAGCCTAGAATCGAACAACCATATGCGATGATTGGGCTTAAACTGTTTATGGCTGATATGAGAATCATGTCATGTCTTTACTTTTTCCTTATACTGTAGGCTGCTAGAAAAGGGCGTGTCTCTCAGTTCCTCCAGGGTTGCCAACTCTGCTTTCCTCTGTTCTCCTACACTCTTAGGATCCCATAATAGTTCTGTAACTGCCCAAAGTGACTTATGCTTTATCTCCACTAGTAAATGGTGTGTCTTACCATAGACGAGACGAAAAGGAGATGTCCCTAATGGAGTCTTGAAAGAAGTCCGGTAAGCCCACAAGAACGAGTCTAAAAGCTGTGGCCAATCCTTTCGGTCAGGGCAGACAACCTTCTGCAATATGGTCTTAATCTCCCTATTCGATACTTTAGCAAGACCATTAGTCTGAGGGTGATATGGCGTGGTAACGAGGTGGTCAATACTGAACTCATCTACAAGGGCCTTTACCTTGTCGTTAATAAAGTGAGACCCCCCATCTGAAATCAAGACTCTAGGAACCCCAAACCGTGAAATAATGTTTTTCCTCAAGAAACGACATACGGTTTAGCAACTGCGGCTCGGGCGGGGATGGCCTCAACCCAACGACTAAATAATCCACAGCAAGCAGAATGTACTCAAACCCCTGACTTTTAGGAAACGAGCCCATGAAATCAATCCCCCATGCGTCAAAAATCTCACAAAAGTGAATGGGTTGCATGGGCATCATGTCTCTCTGTCCGTAAGTACCCATCTTCTGATAGTCAGTACACCTTCTCACGAACTCATCAGAATACTTGAAAAGGGTAGGCCACCAAAGGCTGGATTAGAGCACCTTCTGTGATGTCCGTCTCCCAGAATGATGTCCTCCTATCTCAAGCTTGTGGTAGTACGTGAGGACACCATGTTGCTCTTCTTGAGCAATGCACCATCTCCATATGTTGTCCCCTCCTTCATGATAAAGGATGGGATCCTCCCAATGGTACGACTTGGCCTTCGCAAGGAAGGTCTCAAGCCACTATCTGGGCCAACCTTGTGGAATAGATTTGACAACAAGGTAATTTACAATGTTGACATACCATGGGAGAGAGGTGATAGTAAGGATCGCCTCATCTGTAAAAGTTTCAGTAATAGGTGCTATGGGATCAGATTCCTCAAGGTTCTCTAAACGGGAGAGGTGATCTGCCACAAGATTCTTAACTCCAGGTTTATCCTTAATCTCAATATCAAATTCCTGGAGGAGAAGGATCCATCTGGTTAATCTGGCTTTGGCATCCTTCTTCAACATCAAGTACTGAATGGCAGTATGATCTGTAAAAATTGTCACTCTAGATCCAAGAATGTAAGATCTGTACTTATCCAAAGCAAAGACTACCGCTAGCATCTCTTTCTCAGTCACCGTATAGTTCCTCTGAGTTGCATCCAAGGTCCGGCTAGCATAGTGTATGGCATAGGGTAATCCATCCCACCTTTGTCCAAGCATAGCCCCTATGGCATAATCAAAAGCATCCGTCATGATCTCAAATGGGAGAGACCAATCGGGTGGCTGAAGGACAGGAGCCTCGACAACTAAATTCTTGAGAGTCTCGAAGGACTTAAGACACTTAGCATCTACGAGGAACTCGGTGTCTTTAGTCAATAAATCTATAAGCGGTCGGGCAATTCGACTGAAGTCCTGAATGAACCGCCGGTAGAAACCGACATGCCCCAGAAAGACTGCAAATGTCTCAAATTGGACGATGGATAGAGTTTTTTTAATGATATCCACCTTGGCCGGATCAACCTCCATGCCCCTATTGGAGATGATGTGACCAAGGATCGTCCCCTGAGTCACCATAAAGTGACTCTTCTCCCAAGATAGTACAAGGTTTACCTCTATGCAGCGCTGAAGTACTCGGTCTAGGCAGTCAAGACAAGCACCAAACCCATCGCCATAGACCAAGAAGTCATCCATGAAGACCTCCAAACAGTCACCTATCATGTTCAAAAAGATGGACAACATGCACCTATGGAATGTCGTCGGGGTGTTACATACACCAAAGGGCATCCGTCTGAAAGCATAAGTCCCAAATGGATAGGTGAACGTCGTTTTATCCTGGTCTTCGGGCGCAATGGCCACTTGGTTGTATCCGGAATACCCGTCAAGAAAGAAATAATGACTCTTCCCATCTAGCCTCTCAGTAATCTGATCAATAAATGGTAGCGGGAAATGATCCTTCTTGGTGGCCTCGTTCAATCGTCTGTAGTCCACACAGTCCCTCCAACAAGTGGGTACCCGGGTGGCGATCTCTTCTCCAGACTCATTCACAACTGTAGTGATACCTGTCTTCTTGGGCACCACATGTAAAGGACTAACCCACTTGGAGTCGGAGATGGGGTAGATAAAATCGGCGCTCCACCACTTAGATTTTTCTTTCATTACTACATCTCGAATATTCGGGTTCAGTCGTCACTGGAACTCAAGCGATGGCTTAGCGCCCTCCTCGAGGTAGATATAGTGGGAGCACAGGGCCGAACTTATCCCCTTGAGATCAGATACACTCCATCCTATTGCCTTGCGGTTTCTTTCAAGAACCTCCATCAGACGAGATTCTTGTTCTCCAGTCAAATCCCCTGAGATAATGATTGGGTGCATTTCTGGCTCACCCGCAAGGAATCTATACTTCAGCGACTGCGGCAAAGGCTTCAATTCTGATTTGGTGGGAGCTGGCAGATCTGGTTTCTGATATGTGTGTGTGAATGCTACCAGGTCTGCATGTGAGAATTCTCGTTGTATGTGATCATCTGACGAAGGGAACCCTGTTGGTGTATCTATTAACTAGGCTGGCTTGCTCTCCATCCTCTCTGCCAACCCATCGAGAAACAGACATAGAAAATATGCATTAAACTCCTTCCAATCAAAGTCTGCCTCCGAGGGATCTAAATCATAACAAACATCAATTTCACCACTCATCACACAACTATCAATCTCTATAGTGTCCTCTGCCAAGGGTGTGCTCTCTGAACTCTCGTCTTCCATAAAGGGTATGTACTCTGAGTCTGTAGACATGGCAAGGGCTCGTGCTTATGGGTCTTCCCAAACTGCTTCATCATCGGTCATCACAAAATCACACTCCTGGTGGACGTCTAACTCAGCATCTGTCATCTGCCCTGCATCACTGTTCCGCTCTGAGCAGGCTGAATCTCTCGATCTGATCTTGCCGATCATCTCTCTGTGTATACTCTCGCCCTCTACGCGAAAGTACAACTTTCCACTATCATGGTCGGATACCGCTTTGGCTGTGGCAAAGAATGGACGTCCAAGTACGATGGGGGCATCTGTTACCGACTCAGGGATCTCCATGTCCAATACAACAAAGTCCACGGGGAATTTCAGGCCATGAATGGTAACGACCACCTCTCTCAACAACCCCTTCGGCTTCTTAATCGATCGATCAGCAAACTGAAGGACTGTCCTGCTCTGAAGAAGAGGGCCAAACTCGAATCGGTCGAGTAAGGCTACCGGAAGGAGGTTGATAGAAGAGTCATTGTCTAATAGAGTACGATCGAATTGCTGCTCACTAATCTGGCATCTGACATAAGGAGCTCCTGCATCGGGTCTCTTGGTTGGCAGCTGGTTCTGAATGGCACAACATGTGGCACAGGTGAGCACATGGATCTCTCCTCTGTTGTTCCTCCTCTTCCTGCATATGGTGGATTTTTCTCTCAGATTCTTTTGGAAGAGGGGATGTGCTCAAGTGCCTCCTGTAGAGTCAGTTGTATCTAGAATTTGTCTATCATCTGCTAACTGAATTCTAACTGATGTCTCTTTTTGGTATTTTCGGTTTTATTCCCCTTAGTCCCGCGGAGTGCTTGAGGGAAAGGGATGGTTGGGCCCTCCTCAGACAAAGGGCTAGGAGACGGCATCTGGGCCTGGGAAGGATTGAAATCCATGTTATCATCATCATTTCATACACATGGACTCGAAATAGATGGAGAAGCCTTTCCTTTATTCATTTTTTTGGTCTTTTTCATATTGTCTAGAGGTATAGAAAAGGGCATTACAACAAGCTTGTATACATTTGGACTAAAAATGGGGGCATCAACACCACCCAAGATATTCTCCTTTGCGGCTTCAGTACCACGCTCTAGCTCTTCATCAAAAATGGTAGTTTCAGCACCACCATCTGCATCTGGTTTCAAGACGGCCTCAGCACTATCGTCTGGATCGTCATCCTTGGTGGCATCAGCACCACCGTCATCATCATGATTATTAGCGGCATCAGCACCGCTCCTCTCCTCATCTGGGGCTCTTGATTCTCCATGGTGTTGTCCCTCAGATGAGGCACTGCCGGCTGGTTCCCTACCGCTCCTAAGTGACACGAAGTGAGTATCAAACATATAATGCATGTCATTCAAATAAGCACTAGGAGTGGTATCCTCTGTAGACTGTACCTGCTCAGACTTTCTCTTCAAGTTATTAGGGTTCGGCTCGCTCTGTGCAGGTATGGCGGTTTTTCCTTTCATTATGTCCCTCATTTCCTGTCGGAACTCATCCATTTCTCACCAAAGGATGCTTGCTGTTCGGAGAGCAAGCGGGCGAGATCGTCAAGTGCTGGGTTCTCCAAGGTAGAGACTGGAGAACCGGACGTGTTCCCTTGTTGGAAATGAAGTTGTTGCTGTGGTAATGAGGAGGAGGCTGGGAGTGTTGTTGCTGGAAAGGTTGTTGTCGCTGCCTCCACTGTTGTCCCTGATAGGCGGGATGAGGATTCTGGGGATATTGCTGGTGGTGGGAGTACTGGGGCTGCTGTTGGCTGCTGTTGGCTGTAGTGGTTGCCCTGAGCTGGAGATTGTTGTTGGGATGAAGTGCCTCCGGTGGACCAATGAAATCCGGGGTGATCACGGCGAATCCCGGGCTACTGGGGGTACCAGTTGTACCATTTCCCGTTGACTTTCATCAACGGCTCCTGCTCGAAGCATGGAGGTGGTAGTGTTGTCAATGGCTGATCCGGCTAATAGACCACCATGTGAGTGTCATGAGATGGTGGTTGTTGTGAATAGTGTGGTAGTTGTTGTACCGGCACCTCCTGGACATGGTGAACTTGTCGATATGCGGGGGGTGGTGGGGTGGAACGGCTACCTCTGGATTCGGCTAGTGACCTGGGAGGCGGATGTGAAGCTGATTGTGCCTCCTGAATACTCAAGATGTGAGTCTTCAGGTCACTCATGGTCCTATCCAACTGGTCTATCTGTGCCAGACCTTAGCCTTGCTTCTTCTCTAGAATCTCAATGTGGTCCAATTTTTCACTGATTATGTCCATATCCGTAGCGGATGATTCATCTTGAGTTGCGGCTGCTGACGGAGTGTGGGGACCGGCATCGATGTGGGCGATCCTCTGATATGATCCTGCTCCTTGGGCGGGTTTCTACTGTGTGTAGACTCGAGCTTAGGCCATGACTGTAGAGTTCTCTGCCATTCCTTCATAAATGGCCCAAACGCCATCTTCACCCTTAGAAAAATAGGACCCACCACAAGAGGCATTAACAAGACCCTACAGCTCTGATGTTAGCCCACAAAAGAAACTCTGAACCAAGTTGGGCTTTGATATATCATGATGTGGACACCGGTCAATGAGCTCTCTAAAGCGATCCCAAGCCTCATGGAATTGTTCATTCGGGACCATTGTGAAGTTGCTTATCATAGCTCGTGTTGCATTTGTCCGGCCAAGTGGATAGTACTTATGCAAGT
This sequence comes from Ottelia alismoides, assembly GCA_037367405.1. NCBI lineage: Eukaryota > Viridiplantae > Streptophyta > Magnoliopsida > Alismatales > Hydrocharitaceae > Ottelia > Ottelia alismoides. Next base: position 89,290 of record JAZKJV010004502.1, read on the forward strand.
ATGCGGTCCGGAGCTGCTTCCAAGTGTCAATGTACCTCCCCAAATGTTTCAGCTAATAGGCGGCTCTATCAACCAAGGAGAAAGGGAAGGCTATCATTTGATGGTGTCCTCAGTCACAAACCTATCATGGATTGTACTGCATATCATTTCAAATTCCTGCAGATGGAGGTGTGGTTCTTCGGTGGCCAGCCCGTGAAACTTGGGCAGTAGCTGAATGGTATGTGGGCGAAGCTCGAAGTCTCCATAGATGGGAGGGAGTCAGATACAACGGTGCGTGAGAGTTGTACCAGGGTTGCGCAACTGCCTCATGGTCCGCAGAGGTGGCCTCTCATGGTCAGGTCCTCCTCCTTCGCCTTCTGCATATAGTATATCACCGCCCTCATTTCGTTCATCTCGTCCCTCACGCATCTCTCTCAAGATTTCACCCATGAACACTCCCTGGTCTCTGGTCTGTCTCTGCATGGTTTCCAGGGAGGCTAACAGCAAATTGATGATGGCAGCCTGATCATATATGTACGGAGGTGGTATCTGCTCATCTAGGTGTTCCTCTATGCCTTCCATATCTTGGTTTTCTGCAAAGTCAAAAGAATCCATCTCAGGTGCAGTCAAATGCTCTGAACTCTGTGCTGCACTAAATTCTGACACCTCTGGACTGATAGAAGAAGAAGGATGGTCGAGGGGGAACATGGTGGAAGTGAACTCAGATTCGGAGAGTAGGTCTGGACTCCCCGAAACCGACCTGGATGAAAAGGGAGGAGTGCTTGATAGAGATGCCACCAGACGTGGCCTAAGGGATCTCCTTCCCGTCATCGTGATGTAGAGAATGGCGGATGAGATCTAGAAAGCAAACAAGATTTGAATTCAAACCCCAAATTCACCTATGCAACCCTTGAGCTGAAGACCATGAAGGTTCGGTCCTTTATCTTGTCAAATTTTATTGGGTTATCAATCAATCTATCGGAGCATTAGAAAGAGCTGTTAGGAACCCTACTTTCCTAGCTGATTGTCCCAATCCACGTTAGATCTTTCCCAGCCAGTATGAATTGCAGACCGTAACCTGGTTGTTCCCGCTAATTCAATCTGCTAAGGATGTCGCGGTCTGCTTTACCGGTTACCGGAGAGATCCTCACTGGAGAACGACTAACCACGACCAGTAGTCAACTAAAATTTTGGGTATGGCTCTACCCTAGTGTCGAGTCACTCTCTCGCAGCAGATAAATCAGTCAATGAGGGGGTTGCTCTCCCCAAGATAAAAAATCTTGTGAGGTGAATTTTAAGTCAAGTTTGCTTTAGAATTCCAAATTTTATTGCTTTCACTTTTTAGGTATTTTTCTGAACAAACATCGTCTAACGAATTTTCCAATTTCCTTGTTATTTAAAGTCCAATAAAATTGGGGGAGGAAAACGGAAAAGCTGATGCGCGGTCAAAATCTATGATGCATGAAGGGATAGAGATGTGTATCTTTCCGCCAGCACTCTACATGCAAAGTGATCCGCGCATAAATTAAAGACAATAAATTAAAATACCTAGATGCATACACGAGGAAATCACCCTAAGATGAGTAACTTCTATTAACATGAAGAACATGTAGCTACGACTAGGAAGAGAGTCCAGAGTCTGGTCTTGGGGCCGATCGGTGTCCACCACAATGGATCCTGCAGGCGTTGTATACGACCCCTCCCGGCACGTGGTCTCTAGTCTAAGTCAAATAGCTTTTTCAATTGATTTTTAGCCAAGTCCAATTACGATCTATAGGTGCAGGCAAGATATTAGGGATTGGGCCTTAGCTTCTTAAGTCGTCACAGTCAACAAAAATTCCTATGTCTAGGGGCTAAATCCTTGTGAAACAAATAAAAGCGAGAAAGCCGCGAAAAACACAAAATCGGGATGAGCCCCCAAGTGAACAAACACCTGGAAATTAGGCCCGAGTGTCCTGGAGAGTTCAAGTTATTACAAATTAAGTCTCTCTCTCACTTCAAATTACAAAAATTTTAAACTACAAGAAACTCTACAAAAAGTGATAGTCTTCTCAAGCCTCCAAGTTCTCTTTGGTGCTAAGTGAGCTTTTCACGTGGGTGCACAAGCGCCTAGGATGAGGCGCTTCCCTCGCTCGACGATACCTCACACAAAATCCAACCAAAAGGTGATTAGTCCAATCAAACAATATAATCAAATATGTAAAAAGGTAGGCAAATATTCACAATCAACACAAATACTAAACTACGTTTTTTCTCCCCGGCAACGGTGCCATTTGATAACTCGGATCTTGCAAGGGTCTAAATATGTCTCACACAAGGCGGAGACAAAGTCGTTATAGCGATCGCTCACAAAACCCGGGTTAGTCAACAATTAACCTGCGAATAATATCAAGCAATGGAAATCCAAGTGTGGAGTTAAAATTTATTATAACTCTATAAAATATGTGTATAGTGCAAGTATGTTGAGTGTCGAACACAGGGAGCAAACAGGTAGAGTAAGGCAATAATGTAAGAAATGTGAAAGTGATCAAATGCATACAAGTGCTATGTTTTTGTGGGTTTTTAATTTTATATTTTTTTATTTAATTTTTTTATGATTTTATTTTTTGATTTTTATATTACTGATTTTGTATTTTCTTTTTATATTTTGTATTTTTGTATTTTCTTTTTCTTTTAATAAAGATCTAATGTATATAAGGAATATATATATACACTAGAGATAAGAGAGAGATAAAGATAGGGTAAAATGCTCAAAATACAGGAAATGGAATGTTTTTGTGATTTTTATATTTTTCTAATGTTTTTGTGCTTTTTCTAGATTTTTCCTAATTTTTTTGGTATTTTTAAAGGCAAAAATACTAGTAAACAGTGAGATAAGTTGCTGGTCGCAATTGAAATGAGGATGAAAAATATCAAACAGTGTCCAAAATCCCTCAAATTAGATTTAAAATAAAGACAATGAAAAGAGGAAAATTCAGAAAATGAAATTGTATTTTTAGGATTTTTTGTAGAATTTTTTAGATTTTTATGAAGATTTTAGGGGTTTTGTAATTTTTAGGAGTTTTCTTTTGGTATTTTCAATGATTTTTGGATGAAGTTGAAATAAGCTAAACACATTAAATATATTTTTTTGTAATTTTTCAAAGACTTTTTATAACTTTTATGAATTTTTCAGTGCAAACAAGGATGAAAATGCATTTTTTTGATTTTTTATAAATATGAAAATGCAATAAAAATGCAAACTAAAAATATGGAGTTAAACTACAATGCAACAGGAGCTTATGGCAATTTTTTATTAATTTTCAAGTTAAAATGATGCATGGAATAAATGCAAACATCCACACAAAAATACAATACTAGCAAGGGCATAAATGTAAATACATAAAAGTCCAAGGGCATACTTGCAAATTTTCCAAAAATATATAACGTTAAACACAATTTTCTATACTAAATATAAATACCCAAACCCGGAGGGGGTCTCTGCAAAATTGCCAAACTCACGCGCACGGGGCATTGATGAATCCGTGATTCATCACTCTAAAAGTTGAAAATAGAGCTTTGTTCCTGAGTAATTAGAGGCATATTTTTACTTATATTGCATAATTAGCATTCACGCATGCAAGCACAATATCTGCACTTTAGCATTCATATTTGTATAAAATAAGAAGCCAATTTCACTTGTAAATATTCACCTGTATATTTGATAAAATACCTTATTTATATATATTTTATACTAACTCCAAATACAATAAAATAAACTCCATAGTGTATATATTACTAACACTAATTAAAGAAAAAATAAAAAAATACTAACTTACAAAATTGACCAATAAACCCTCAATCCAAGTTTGAAACCAGGAGTTTTAAAATGTGCATATCTCTCTCATACGACCTCCGAATTAGGTCCACTCACTTTTAAAGTAATATACTTTCAAAGACCTTCGAAACAAGACCAATTTCATTAAAATCGGAGCTCGTATGCAAAACATGGATTTTGGGCCCCTTTTGTACATTGTACATAATGACCGTTTTACCCCTATATTTTATCTTTTTATTTTCTTCATTTTTGAAAATCCAAAAAAATTAGATTAAGTTGTAAATATTATTCTCATATTTTTTTAACTTTATTTCAATTTTTCTCTTATTTAAAAAAGATAAAAAATTGTAAAAGATAAAATGCGGTATTTTATACATATAAGGTACCGCCCAAAAATACGCTTTTGTACAGATGATCTCATTTGATTTCCGACCCTTCACGAAAGTTGTAGATCTCGTCGAGATGAGCAACATTCGTGTTGACCACTTTTTGATTTAATCCTTTTTGTTATCTCTTTTTGATTTTTGTTTACATTTAGTTGTGAATTTTTCTCGGAGCGACACGTGGCTTCTCCGGAAGCCACCACGTGTCAACTCAATAGATTTTGCAATTAATCAAATAAAAACCACATGGTCGCATCCAAGCATGCCAAGTGGCGCTATCTCCTTCTTCTCTACCAATTCCTTCCCCACTCTCCCTTAACTTAAGGGAGAAGCCATCGACACCTCCCATTTCAACCCCCATCTCCTCCACCTTCTCCATCTCTTCTCCAACCTCCTCCTCCCCCTCCTCTTTATATTCTCCTACACCCCTTCATTTATCTCCATCCGCCACATAAGAGAAGAAGCCCAACTCTACATTCCCTGAAGGTGACAGCTCTAGGAGATCCCTCCGAGCGAAGACGACTCCTTGGCTAGATCCGGCGAGATTTCAACCTTCGCCGCTGCAAGCTTCACACGAGGCTTGCTCGAGCTCCACCTCAGCCGCGGCGTTGAGCGACGATCGAAGGAGCTCTCCTTCATCCCCAGGCAATCCGACTTCATCTCTAGGTACCTCTCTTCTTCTTCCTCTCCTACAACCATTATCTCTCTCTCTTCGATTCATCCTCGTACGATCACAGAATCACCAAATCGATTGCACTTCAACGGATAAATCATACGTTGCGAACGCAACGGTGATTTTTAATTAATTTTTCGACAAGATTTTATCAATCGATTCATCGATTATTCGCAGCCGCTAAACAAATGCATGTGGAACAGGGGATTTTATAAAATCCCCTCTGCCCTCCCCATTGTCTTTCTTCTTCCTTACACCATAGTCAAGCTTGGCTCGAGCTCTTCTCTTCATTGCAGGTATTCTTTCCGGCCACCTCGCCATCGCGCCATCATCGCTCAGCTAGCCGGACCGATCTTGCGCCACCCTTCCGCCCGTGCTCCAGGCTCCACGCGCCCCCGCGGTGCGCAGCAGCGGGCGCGGCCCCTTCCAGCCGTGTATGCCCCGTCGGGCCGCCGCTCCTCTACGCCGCCCCGCTCCCTCCAACGCAGTAGCCAGCTGCTGCACCAATCCATCTCGCCCAGCCCTCCCCCCCCCACGCCCGTGGCTGCCTCACGCGCCACCGCGCTGCCCCAGCAACGCCGCCGCGTTCTCCTCCTCAACGCCACCCCTCGCGCGCACCGCACCGCAAGGCCACCCGTGCCCTCCGCCACCACGCCAAGGCTGCGCCCCTCCAACGCTGACCAGCCCTCCTCCGCACGCGTGAAGCTCCAACTTGAGGAGAAGCTCCCTCCCTTGTTTCACCTCCAAGAACAGGGGAGAAGTATCGCATAATAAGACAAAAGTGGGAATTTGCAAAGGGGACACTTGACACCCCTTGCAAGTTTTCAAAAGAAGTTCAAGTTTTAGGAAATTGCATGTAAGTCCCTATTCTCCATTTGAGTTCATATTTTCTTTTCTGTATTGCATTCATACTCCTGCATTTGCACATTTATTTTGTCATCATTTTGTCATCAATTTTTAATTCTGAAAATTGCATTGTGTAGCATAACTCTTGTTCTACCATTTTAGCATTTATTTGTATTTTTGTGATTTGTAGAATATTTATGGAAATTAATTTGGTGAAAATTGCAATAGTTTGCCCATTTTGATTGATTAATTGATTGCGCATAATCTGCTTATCAAAAAATCTCTGAAAAAGCATCATTGGTAGATATAAGTCTGTGCTACAACATACCAGAAAATCACACCATTTGCACATATAGTTTGTCTTAGAAAAATCATTTAGTGAAAATCTTAATTGATTTTTAATTAATCAACCGTGAATTGTTTTAAGGAAATTCAAGTTGATTTGGATAGCTCTTAATTAGATCTATTTGGATTAATTTTATTTCCGAGAATTATCATCGTTTGGTAATTATTAAAATTAATTTAATCATTTTCATTAAAGTTTGTGTATTTTATTATTCGTGCATCAGAAAATTATAAAAAAAATTAGGTTAGCTTAATTTCATCCCATTTCATAATCTTGCCAAATTTCATAATTTTTAGAATTAATTTGACCATCTTTCTGAATTAACATTTAATTTGGCTTGATTTTGCATGTGTATTACATAAAAAAACCGAAAAAGATCAAAAATATTCCCTCTGAAAATCGAACATTGGATTTTGCTAAAAATCAACCTAAGGAGACAACTGCCTCCCTGAGTTCGACCTTGGACTTCACCAAGTAAAAAAAATTATGCCGCTCGAAATTAACTCGAATCTAATTTAAGTGGTTTTTGGTATTCTGATCTCGTATCCGACTGTGACGAACACTTATAATTAATTTGACATTAATCTGACTGAATTAACCAAGGTTGCGGGGGCGGTTATCAAAATGGCGCCTTTGCCGGGGAGGCACGGCTTAGGTTAATTTGCAGTGAATATTTCTTTGTCTTTTAAATTGTTGCATTTCTTGTGTCGTCTTAATTTGACCTCAACTTGTTTTTGTGCGAGGGACGCCGGAGTCGAAGATGCTTCGAGGAACCTGCATTTTAATTTGTTTGAGTGATGTGAGAGAACTTGTACTTTTATTTATTTCTTTCCACATTTTTTGCATCATTTCCAGCGGTTCCCGTTTGGGTTCTCGTATATGTAAAAATAGTGGAACTGTGTCCCCGTGTGCTGTGTGATTTGAATTGTAACTTAGGCTTGCACTAGCGGCTCCTCGAGCCACTTTAGGAATTGCTTGTGCTCGTAATTGTTAGGACCACACAAATCACTTAAAAGACGCACCTAGACCGCGAATCTAGTCAAATTGAACTTGTTCTTCATTCGCTAATAGAACTGCTTGTCTAGGAGCGGATTTTGTCGTCTGCATTTGCATATAGTGTAAAATTTCAATACTGCTTTGTATCCTGCATACAAGCGAAGAGATCACTGTAAGTCTTCTCAACTCAGCATACGCATCATCGTTTTCGTGCATCGGCTTTTCTCGATTTCCCCCCTCTGTTTTTCAAACATAAATTAAACGGAAATTGGGACTGGACGTTAGGCGTGCTGTGTGGTTGGACTAACAAGTGAGAACTTAACTTAAAACAGGGACTGCTAACAGTATTGACCAAAAAAATCGATAAAATTGAAAAAATTGTCTGCGGGAGACTAATCCCCGACCTTGTTTTCAAGCTGAGTGAGGGTACTTGAGCGTGTGTGAACACCTCAAGGCAGAGCCCAAATCCCCGCCTTCCATATCATGGTCCAACTGATCCTAGCAAATATCACGAGTTGGATATTTTTAGATTCATTGACCAGTATCAAGTAGCCTCTGCCTGTTCGCGGGTAGATAGGAGCGAACCAGCGGTACTTCGCGACAAGGCCTAGCTTTGTCAGCCTCCGCCTGCTTGTAGGTAGATAGGGGCACGATCTTTGAGTCCCCAACTCCGGATAGGAGCGAAGAAAGGGAGGACCGGCGGTATCTTAGGCAACAGGTTAAACAGGGAAGACGCATCCGGCTTTGAGCCAACTTCCCTATAGGCTGCGTAACTCCTTGCTATCTTTCTTTTAAAATCACACTTAAAATTTACAAGATAAATTGGACTCGACTTCGAGTCCTTCACTGTGTTGAGTGTGAAACCAGGGTCGCTTCAGGTAGGAGTCAACTCCTATCTTCACTTAGATCTCCCATTTCTTCTCGCCAAATCAAGATGAGTGACTGGGGGGATATCGACTCTTTATTCACCAATCTCTCTTTAAGCCCCCCACGAAACTCCTCTTCATCGGCCCAAGCGCACCTTGGACCACCCGAGACTCATGACCCTCTTGAGTTCTGGTTCCCTCACACCCAAGGTGTTTACTCTCAAACCAACCCTTTCCTCTCCTCCGAGTTTACCGAGGAAGACCATCGCCTCGGTAAGAATCCCTTCCTTGATCTGTCCTCTGACACCAGCATTGTTTCATCCCCAGGAATAGAGGACAAAATGCCGCCGAAGCAGCCACCGGATGAGGATCAGTTGCGACAAATTCTTAATCGCCTTGCCACAGCCGAACGACGAAATGCAGATCTCACGGCTAGAATGGGACAAATCGTTGCGGCAGAAGGAATCGACCGACCAATGGTTGATGCCTACAATCCAGCAAAGAATGAGATACAAAGTAGGTTGGCACCAGCGGTTCCCGCCGAAGCATTTGAGCTCAAGCCCCACTTCCTTAGTCTGCTACCGAAGTTCAATGGAAATGCCCATGAAGAACCATATGCCTTCCTCCGAGACTTTGAGCTGGTTTGGAACAACCTTAGCCATCCTAGGGTTGGGCAGGATTACATTAGACTGAAGGCCACCCCTTTTGCCTTAGGAGATAAGGAAGCACATTGGCTGAAGAACCTAGGGGTGAGATGTACAACCTGGATGCAGTTCAAGGACTTATTCCTGAAGAAGTTCTACCCTCTCAGTAGGTCTAACCAAATGAGAACCAAGATCGCAAGTTTCTCCCAGGGACCCAGTGAACCATTCCATGATGCCTGGGATAGGTTTAATGACCTAGTTCAGAAATGTCCCTGTCATGGCATTTCTAAAGCGATCTTAGTCCAGGACTTATTCTGTGGTTTAACCCCGGAGATGCAGGGGTTAGTAAGTGCCGCCTGTGGAGGAAGCTATCTGAACAAAAACAAGGATGCTGTATGGAAGATACTAGAGCAGATGGCAGAAACTAGCAGGTCGCAAGCCACCATGGGTTATCAATTGTCTCCCTCAATCTTATCTAATAAGACAACCCGGAGGACTGTAGCGGATCTGACAGAGGACCTCATTCCCAGCATGGGGATGATTGCGGACAAGCTAACCATGGTCGAACAGATCCACAAGAGAGTCGCGGACCTTGAGTCTCTTTCACGTCTACCAAAGCAAGTGGAGGAACTTTCTGAGAAGGTAGCTAAGATAAAGCTACCTGCCCCTTCTGCACCACCTGTACCTGTACATCGAGTCCATCTCGTACAGGAACAGGCACCGGGGCCTCAGAGTGACTGGGATCAGACTTACACCCAGCAGGACCAGCATGCACCCCCACAAGTGGAGACCGGATATGAGGAGCCTCCGCAGGTGTATGAGATCAACGGGCTTTGGTATAGCCGTGACCCCATCGTCAGACAGGCAGAGATGGGGAATGGTCAGCCTCACCGACCATCCCCAGCTTACCAAGAAACCAGGTCCATTCCTGCACCGCGCTTTATCCAGTCCAGGCCCGAACAAGGGTACCAACCTCAGCAGCACCAGCAGCAGCAACGCGTATTCCAGCAGAGCCCGTCCCACCAGCATTAGCAGTATCGGCATGGCCAGCAGGGTCAGCACAAAACCTCATCTGCAAATCAGCATCACCAGCCAGCTCAGCCCACTGAATTGGAGTCCCTCACCTTGGCGATCCAGATCCTGACTGATAGGGTCCAACAGATCCAGAATGACTATCTAGATATGAGAACCGATCTGAATCGTGTTTCTCGTACCCGGGACCAACAAATGGTGCCAAGGACCCCAATTCCCGCCCAGGTTCAGGCTAATCCAAACAGCTTAAATCAAGGCCAGAACCGACCTCATGATCAGGTATACTATTCAGATAAGTCTTTATCTGAACATGAGATCCTTTCGTATGATAATGTTAATTATATGTCCCTCAGGAACGGAAGGACCGTGATCGTACCTGATCGGGCACGAGCATCGAAGGAAGGAGCCGCCAAGTCTCTACCTGAGGAGAACTTGGAGGAAGAAGAGGAGAATCACCACCATCACCACCACCGGCAGAAGAAGAGGACTTCTGAGTCCTTGAAGCAGCATTCCTGCATCATTAGTGAGCCTGATGACACTGATGAAGAGCCCGCACTTCCATCTGAGGAGGACCATCCAGAAGAAGCGGAAGATGCATCACCAGTTTTGCCCCAGCATGTTTCTTTTAGTCCGAGTCAGAGTCCGAGTCTGTTTCAGAGTCCAAGTCGTGTACATAACTCAGTTCTAGCTTTCAATGAAAAGATTTCAGTTTCAGAACATGAGTTAGAGTCAATAATTCCTTTGGAAAGAAGAAAATCAAAAAAATCCAAAAAGATGACCCTGAGATGGCTGAATTCTGCAACAAATACATCAAGGTCACAATCCCCTTTGACAAGTACGTGGAAATGACTCCTGCATTTCAGAAATACCTTAAGGTGAGATGCACACCTACTAGGGTTAGCAGGAAGACCAAAAGTCGTGTTGAGAAACACGTTCTGTCAGTAGCCACGACTTGTGCGATAAAGAACTCGTTTCCAAGGAAATGAAGAGACATGGGTGCACACTATGTAGTGAGTCATGTTGATGACATTGCGTTTGCACACACTCTCCTAGATAACTGCACCTCAATTAACTTAATGCCTATAGCCCTCTATGAGCGGCTTAATCTCGGACCTCATAGGAAATCTAGAGCCCTCCTGTAGTTCACTGATAAATCAACCAAGAGATCCCAAGGAGAATTGAGGAATGTTGTGATCAAAGTCGAGGGGCAGGAATACATGCTGGACTTCACTGTCCTAGATATGGAAACCCCTCGTAATTGGAGAGATTCCCAGATCATATTAGGAAAGCCCTTCCTTAGGACAGCAGGAGCCTTGTTTGATTACAAGATCGGGAATATCCAGTTCCAAACTCCAGGCGGAGATGAGGAACATGAGATGAAGCAGACCAGATGGCAGAGACCGGATTCCGAATCCAGCACCGAGTACTCTTCATCCGAAGCAGACTGCGACTATGTTGACACAGTTGGGCCATGGAGACAGAACCCAGCCAGCTTCGATGAGTCCCTCCCTTCAGGAGATGATCCAGTGCATGAGTCAGTTTGCGAGGTCCTCAGAGACGAGTACAGCTCAGAAACTGCATCCCCCTGCATCTTCGATGACTTAGAAGCCCAGTTGGGCTTGTCAGTCCTTCCCTCTTTAGGACAATCAGAAGATGAGGATGAAGAGTCGGACGTGACTTACGCCCGATTTCATGGAGATATTTGACGATCCGACTCTAGAGCCAAATAATTTGGTGGCAGCTATTACAGAGGAAGATCCAGCCACTTCCAACACTCAGCCAGATTCGATTGAGCCAGACTTCTTAGACGATCACATTATTCCTGAGCTCAAACCTTTACCCTCGACATTAAAATACGCCTTCCTTGCGGGTCAGGACAAGAAATATCCGGTCATCATCAGTTCGCGATTGACCGAGGAGCAGGAATCTGCTTGCTAGAGATCCTGGAGAAAATTGCAAGGCGATAGGCTGGAGCATTTCCGATCTCCACGGGATAAATCCCGCTCTGTGTTCGCACCATATCTACTTGGAGAATGAATCCAAACCCTCTCGTGAATTCCAACGTCATTTGAATCCAAATTTACGAGAGGTAATGAATAAGGAGATAGAGAAATGGTGCAACACGGGTTTTATTTATCCCATCTCTGACTCGAAATGGGTGGCTCCGATACGTGTGGTCCTGAACAAGTCGGGAATTCAGACGACCACCAATGAGGACGGAGAGGAGATCGTTACGTGAGTGCCCACGTCGTGGCGCGTCTGTGTGGATTACAGATGCTTGAATGCCGTGACAAAGAAGGATCATTTCCCCCTACCATTCATTGATCAGATCCTAGAGAGACTAGCAGGGAAAGAATTCTTTTGCTTCTTGGATGGGTTCTCGGGCTACAATCAAGTAGCCATCACTCCGGAGGACCAGGAGAAGAACCACATTCACATGCCCCTTTGGTACCTATGCTTTCAGGAACATGCCCTTGGGTTATGCAATGCTCCAGGTACTTTCCAAAGGTGCATGATTGTTGTATTTGTCGAAATGGTCGGCGAATTCCTGGAAGTCTTCATGGACGACTTCTCGGTTCACGGCGATTCCTTCGATTCCTGTCTTAGGAATCTGGACCGAGTCCTCAAAAAATGTTGTGAGGTTAATCTGCTGCTCTCCTGGGAGAAAAGTCACTTCATGGTGACGAAGGGCATTGTGTTGGGGCACGTCATCTCCAAGAGAGGAATGGAGGTTGACCCCTACCAAGGTGGATGTGATCAGACGACTCCATCCACCAACCAACGTCAAGCAGTTGCGGTCGTCCTCGGGCATGTCAGATTTTGTCGGAGATTCATTAAGGATTTTTCTAAGATTGCCCGACTGCTAACTGAGCTTTTAGGCAAAAACATGGAGTTTATTGTTGATTACAAATGTCTTGAGGCCTTTAAGTTATTACAAGGAATGATCTTTGATGCACCCATCCTACAAGCCCCGGATTGTTCTCTACCTTTTGAGATCATGACGGATGCCTCAGACCATGCTGTTGGGGCTGTGTTAGGACAAAGAAGAGATGGCGTCCCGTTCGCAATTCACTACGCAAGCAAAGTGCTTGACCCCGCTCAGCGTAATTGTACAGTTACGGAAAAGGAAATGCTTGCATTAGTGTTTGCCTTGGACAAGTTCAGATCTCATTTAATTGGATCCAAGGTAATCGTGTTCACTAACCACACGGCTCTACGATATTTGATGGAGAAGAAGGACGCGAAGGCGCATCTTCTTCGGTGGATTTTGCTTATCCAGGAGTTTGATTTGGACATCCGTGATAAACCTGGAAAGAAGAACGTAGTAGCCGATCATCTCTCTTGTCTCGAAGATCTTAATACTTCCGAGGAGTCACCAATTTGAGACTCCTTCCCTGACGAGTCGATTTTTGTTGTTGACTCACTCCCACGGTACGCCAATATCGTGAATTATCTTGTCTCCAAGAAAGTTCCCGAAGATTGTACCAAGAGCCAAATTGACCGACTGAAGTCGGACGCTAGACACTACCATTGGGAGGATCCGATCCTTTTCTTCGAAGGATCGGATTGTGTCTGGAGATGGTGTATTCCTCAGGAGGAATATCAGAGTGTCCTTTCTTTATGCCACAACTTGGAGGCAGGAGGACACCACTCCGGGAAGAGGACCACATGGAAGGTACTTCAGTGTGGTTTTTACTGGCCGACTCTGTTTCGCGATGCCATCACCTTTGCGAAGTCGTGCCCAGTTTGCCAGAGAATGGGAGGAACCATTGGTCCCAAAGATGAGAAGCCAATGCAGCCTGTCATCATTTGTGATGTCTTTGACGCCTGGGGCATCGACTTCATGGGTCCATTCCCTGTTAGCCACGGGTTTGAATACATCCTTCTTGCGGTAGATTATTTATCTAGGTGGGTGGAGGCTATCCCAACCCGAGCCGCAGACAGCAGAACTATCTGTAAATTCATCAGAGATAATATCATCTCTAGGTTTGGGATTCCCAAAATGATGATATCAGATGGGGGTAGCTACTTTGTGAACCGGGAGGTAAAGAAACTCCTGAAGGACTATGGCATCGAACACCATGTCGCTAGCCCTTACCACCCACAGACTAATGGTATGGCTGAGGTGTCGAATCGGGAGGTGAAGACCATATTGCAAAAGCTTGTCTGCCCAAACAGGAAGGACTGGTCTCAGATCTTGGATCAGGTCCTATGGGCGTATAGGACAGCTTACAAGACACTGCTAGGAACCTCCCCTTTCCGAATGGTATTCGGAAAGCCGTGCCATTTGCCCACAGAACTAGTGCATAAATCAGAATGGGCAATTAAGAAGGTCAACTGGAACACACACCTTGGGCAGAAGCAGAGAGAGATGGATCTGAATGAGCTTGTGGAAGTCAGAAATCGTGCATATGACAACAGTTTGGTGTACAAGGACAAGGTAAAGCGTTGGCATGATAGATATATCAGACGAAAGACCTTTGTTCCTGGACAGAAGGTATGGTTGTTTAATGCAAGGCTGAAGATCTTCCAAGGCAAATTGAAATCCAAGGGGACGGGACCATTCATTGTCCGAGCGGTGCATGATAGTGGATGTGTCGAGATCTCAGATCTCGCAGATGACACACCGACATCCCTTGTGAATGGACAACTGCTAAAACATTTTGTCGAAACCAATGAGCAGTTAGTCCATGTTGAGGAGATTTTGTTTATGCGCGAGATAGATTCGGCAGATACACCTCGAGCCGCACAGAAGACCTTGCAGCAGAGAGCTCCAGCCATCAGCAGCATCTTGAAAGATTCAGGCCGACTCACTTGTATATACCATTATTTCTGTACATTCTGTCCTCTCCCTCCCGCGATTTTAGTAACTCATCCCAGCATCATCTATCTCTATCATGGACTATACTTAGGATGATTAGATCCTAAGTATAGGGGGAATGAGCCACTTAAGTCTGTTCTCTGTAAATCCTCTAGATCACATCGGTTCTCAAACTCATTCATGTCCTATACTCAGGCTAACCAAAGCCTAAGTATAGGGGGAACCGATGCCCGCCATGTATATACTCATCCATTTCCCCTCTTGTCCTCGTTCGCCCCATTTTTTATCTTCTTCTACACTTAGGCTGCCAGAGCCTAAGTATAGGGGGCGGAGCGACTTCTATACATTTTGTAATTTTAGCTCTCCTACGCTTAGCCCGAGCTATGTCTTTTTAATCGCTTTTCGTGCTCTGAGGACATAGCACACGCTAAGTATAGGGGGGCGTGTATATATTACATATATACTTTACCCATAGCTCGTATTTTCGCGTATTTTCGCGTATTTTCTGTATATATTATGCAATAATTACGGTGTGGGTAAAAGTTGAGAAAAAAATTTTTCTGTACTATATGTATAATAGTTGTTGTAAAATTATGGTAAAACATACTCATGTAAGATTTGTTGTAAAATAGGATGTTTACCAAAAAAACTTGTATACTATGTATATTATGTATAAACTAAAAAAATTGTTGTACAACAGAAAATAAAATAAGGCTTCTTATTTACTCTTGCACATCATCTCTACATCTGAAAAGAAAAAAAGAGTCTTGCATTTCATTCATAGCATGTCATCTGCATCTCATCTGCATATCTTGCATATGCAAGGTGAAAAGTTAGTGGGTTTTGAACCAAGTTATGAGTAGATATTGAGGATGGACTTGATTTGACCTTAATCCACCTAATTTCAGAGAAATCTTATAGGAACTGGAGTTAAGATTTTTCAGGTCAGGTGACTTAATTCTTTGAGTCCGCAAGTCTATGTTCACATGTCATCTTAATTAGTCTAAGTAGAATATCTCGTGCACACGCATGATTCTTTTAGACAGTGACCTAACTTGGACAAGAACAATACACGTAGCTGTTCATTGATAAGGTGGTGAGGAGGTAGAATCCTTTAGCTTGGAGTAGCACACGGGTGGAAACATCCGTCCTCCTCTAGGGATGGTAGTGCATCTCAACCTAGTCTGGTGGTGTTGAAGTCTAAGGACAGGATGCTGTGGGTTGCAATAATGCTTCAAAAGAGGGATAGTCTACTGGCTCAAGAGGAAAAACTCCTGATGTACATGCTGCACCTTGTATATAGTTTCAAAAAAAATAAAAGAAGAAGAAGAAAATGCAATAACTCCAAAAAATTAGACAGGCTAAAAACAAAACAAAAAATATATTGCCTTTCGGAGTATGTATATTATCAAGAAGTCTGCAGCTGGATGACTTGGCTACACTGGTCAGGCATCCCGGGATAGGTAGCTACACTGGCTACTGTCCATTCTTTTCTCTACCCCCTCCTCTTGAGTTGGTCGCACTTGGACTTAGAAGGGAATACCCTGCTCCTCGAGGAAAGAGTTATTGGACAGGGTTATTGAGTTACCTTGTTAGAGGAGGTTGCTTCTAAGCCATTTTTGATGTGGAGAGTTACATTACACTTACACCGTACAAGTAAGAATCATAGTTATCAGAAATTTGCATTTGATGATTTGTTCTGACCTGACTATTGAGGCGTCTTGAATAGAAGACTTGTGGAACTTGAAGTCTGTTAGGTCTTAAGTTCGGGTCCCAATAAGGTTCCACCACACAATTAATCCAAAGGTAGAGTCAAGCCCCATTTTCAACTTTTGTTCATGACCTTGGTATGGAACCCAATCTCATTTCACTCTTGCATTTCATTTAGTTGCTCGGGGACGAGCAAGGTTTAAGTATAGGGGGTTGATGAATCCGTGATTCATCACTCTAAAAGTTAAAAATAGAGCTTTGTTCCCGAGTAATTAGAGGCATATTTTTACTTATATTGCATAATTAGCATTCATGCATGCAAGCACAATATCTGCATTTTAGCATTCATATTTGTATAAAATAAGAAGCCAATTTCACTTGTAAATATTCACCAGTATATTTGATAAAATACCTTATTTATATATATTTTATACTAACTCTAAATACAATAAAATCAACTCCATAGTGTATATATTACTAACACTAATTAAAGAAAAAAATCAAAAAAAATACTAACTTACAAAATTGACCAATAAACCCTCAATCTAAGTTTGAAACCAGGAGTTTTAAAATGCGCATATCTCTCTCATACGACCTCCAAATTAGGTATACTCATTTTAAAGTAATATACATTTTAAGACCTTCGAAACAAGACCAATTTCATTAAAATCGGAGCTCGTATGCAAAAATTGGGTTTTGGGCCCCTTTTGTACATTGTACAAAATGACCGTTTTACCCCTGTATTTTATATTTTTATTTTCTTCATTATTAAAAATCCAAAAAAATTAGAATAAGTTGTAAATATTATTCTCATATTTTTCTAACTTTATTTCAATTTTTATCTTATTTAAAAATGATAAAAAAATTGTAAAAGATAAAATGCGGTATTTTATACCTATAAGGTACCGCCCAAAAATACGCTTTTGTACAGATGATCTCATTTGATTTTCAACCCTTCACAAAAGTTGTAGATCTCATCGAGATGAGCAACATTCGTGTTGACCACTTTTTGATTTAATCCTTTTTGTTATCTCTTTTTTATTTTTGTTTACATTTAGTTGTGAATTTTTCTCGGAGCGACACGTGGCTTCTCCGGAAGCCACCACGTGTCAACTCAATAGATTTTGCAATTAATCAAATAAAAACCACATGGCCGCATCCAAGCGTGCCAAGTGGCGCTATCTCCTTCTCTACCCATTCCTTCCCCACTCTCCCTTAACTTAAGGGAGAAGCCATCGACACCTCCCATTTCTACCCCCATCTCCTCCACCTTCTCCATCTCTTCTCCAACCTCCTCCTCCCCCCACCTCTTTATATTCTCCTACACCCCTTCATTTATCCCCATCCGCCACTTGAGAGAAGAAGCCCAGCTCTACATTCCCTGAAGGTGACAGCTCCAGGAGATCCCTCCGAGCGAAGACGACTCCTTCTTGGCGAGATCCGGCGAGATTTCAACCTTCGCCGTTGCAAGCTTCACACGAGGCTTGCTCGAGCTCCGCCTCAGCCACGGCGTTGAGCGACGATAGAAGGAGCTCTCCTTCATCCCCAGGCAATCCGACTTCATCTCCAGGTACCTCTCTTCTTCTTCCTCTCCTACAACCATTATCTCTCTCTCTTCGATTCATCCTCGTCCGATAATAGAATCACCAAATCGATTGCACTTCAACGGATAAATCATACGTTGCGAACGCAACGGTGATTTTTAATTAATTTTTCAACAAGATTTTGTCAATCGATTCATCGATTATTCGCAGCCGCTAAACAAATGCATGTGGAACAGGGGATTTTATAAAATCCCCTCTGCCCTCCCCATTGTCTTTCTTCTTCCTTCCACCATAGCCGAGCTTGGCTCGAGCTCTTCTCTTCATTGCAGGTATTCTTTCCGGCCACCTCGCCATCGCACCATCATCGCTCAGCTAACTGGACCGATCTCGCGCCACCCTTCCGCCCATGCTCCAGGCTCCACGTGCCACCGCGGTGCGCAGCAGCGGGCGCGGCCCCTTCCACCCGTACGCGCCTCGCCGGCCGACCCAGCCCTTGGCCGCCGCTCCTCTACGCCGCCCCGCTCCCGCCAACACAGCAGCCAGCTGCTGCACCAATCCATCTCGCCCAGCCCTCCCCCCCCCCCCCCCCGCGTGTGGCTGCCTCACGCGCCACCGCGCTGCCCCAGCAACGCCGCCGCGTTCTCCTCCTCAACGCCACCCCTCGCACGCGCCGCACCTCACGGCCACCCGTTCCCTCCTCCACCACGCCAAGGTTGCGCCCCTCCAACGCCGACCAGCCCTCCTCCGCGCGCGTGAAGCTCCAACTTGAGGAGAAGCTCCCTCCCCTGATTCATCTCCAAGAAAAGGGGAGAAGTATCGCATAATAAGACAAAAGTGGGAATTTGCAAAGGGTACACTTGACACCACTTGCAAGTTTTCAAAGGAAGTTCAACTTTTAGGAAATTGCATGTAAGTCCCTATTCTCCATTTGAGTTCATATTTCTTTTTCTGTATTGCATTCATACTCCTACATTTGCACTTTTATTTTGTCATCATTTTGTCATCAATTTTTAATTCCGAAAATTGCATTGTGTAGCATAACTCTTGTTCTACCATTTTAGCATTTATTTGTATTTTTGTGATTTGCATAATATTTATGGAAATTAATTTGGTGAAAATTGCAATAGTTTGTCCATTTTGATTGATTAATTGATTGCGTATTATCTGCTTATCGAAAAATCTCTGAAAAATCATCATTGGTAGACGTAAGTCTGTGCTACAACATAACAGAAAATCACATCATTTGCATGTATAGTTTGTCTTAGAAAAATCATTTAGTGAAAATCTTAATCGATTTTTAATTAATCAACCGTGAATTGTTTTAAGGAAATTCAAGTTGATTTCGATAGCTCTTAATTAGATCTATTTGGATTAATTTTGTTTCTGAGAAATATCATCTTTTGGTGATTATTAAAATTGATTTAATAATTTTCATTAAAGTTTGCATATTTTATTATTCGTGCATCAGAAAATTATAAAAAAAAAAATAGGTTAGCTTAATTTCATCTCATTTCATAATCTAGCCAAATTTCATAATTTTTAAAATTAATTTGACCATCTTTCTGAATTAACATTTAATTTGGCTTGATTTTGCATGTGTATTGCATAAAAAATCGAAAAAGATCAAAAATATTCCCTCTGAAAATCGAACATTGGATTTTGCTAAAAATCAACCTAAGGAGACAGCTGCCTCCCTGAGTTCGACCTTGGACATCACCAAGTAAAAAAAATTCTACCGCTTGAAATTAACTCGAATCTAATTTAAGTGGTTTTTGGTATTCCCTCTCGTATCCGACTGCGACGAACACTTATAATTAATTTGGACATTAATCTGACCGAATTAACCAAGGGTGTGGGGGCGGTTATCAGGCATGTGACCTGGCAGGGGTATTTTTGCAATTTTACAAAGTTCCAGGGGCTAACATGAAATTTTACCAAAATATTACAACTGAACTGAAAAGTTTCTGGACTGAACTGAAATACACAAACCCTGGGGGTCCTCATAAAAATGCCCACTACCCCACGTACACGGATCACATGACGTGACGTGGACAGGACCCAAATGCAAATATTAAAAGTATGGGGTTCTAGAGGCAAATATGACAGAAATATTTAAACTACGCCTGATATTTATGGACTAATTTAAAATACAAAAATAGGCGAGGGTATAGGTGCTAAATACCCAACGCCTGGCGATCCAACGACTGATATCTTCTTCTTGACACGTTGCGAGTCGTCGACGGCCAATACCCCTTCGTAGATGAGAGGCAGGATTAGATCCTGGGTCTTTATCGAACGGCGGTGAACGGGCGAGATCCGACGGTGGAGGATCGAACTGGGGTGGCGACCGGATCGGACGGCGGAGAGGCAACGAGGAAGAACGGGGAAGAACGTCGGCAAGGCGAACTTCCCCGAGCTAGATCTCGGGCCTCCGGCATGCTTCGGGTTCAAAATCGGTTGGGTGCTCCTGGGAGGTCGATCTTTGTACTGGAGGGCTCAGCGTCGTCCGAGAAGCTCTGTGGCGTTGGCGTGAAGGCGACGGAGCTTAGAGCTCCAGGTATCTCCGGCGACGCTCCAAAATGAGCTCCAGGCTCTATTCAAGACGCTTTGACCTGCAAAAACAAGTGAGAGGGTCCAGGGCAAACTGCCTGGACCCCGCGGAGGTGCGAAGGTGGTCGGATGAAGGTGGAGGGAATTCGGCCGAAGGTGCGCTTCGGTGACGGATCGATGGATGACGAGATATGGATCTGCGAGGGAATCTAAGCTATCTAAACTACTCCTACAACTACAGGGACTACGAAAAGGGGGAAAAGAAGAAGAGAGATGGGGTACCTTGATGGCCGGAAGCCAGAGGAGAAGAACCTCGACGTCGGTGGTCGGCGGAGATGGTGGAGCCGCCTCGGCCTTTCCTCGACCCTCCAATAGGTGGGAAGAAAGCAGCTTCAAGGGGTTCAAACTTGAGCTCATAGGTGGCGGGTCCGTTAAGTACATCGTGATGGCATGATTTTGAGAGCAAGAGCATGCGCGCATGATGAAGATATGGCGTGATCCGAATGCATGGCGTGGCTCAGTGGTGATCGGGGAAGAATTTCCTAGAAGGAATCAACGGAGGAGGATGAAGGGATTTGGCTCGAAAAATGGGCGAAATCGGGCCGAAATCACGCTGTCAGAGGGTTGGCAGGCCTCGGTCAGGGAGTTGACCGAGGTCAACCAATGACCGGCGTTGGTTGGTCCGCGTGGACCAACCAGAAAAATGCTAGTCAAAATTATTTGAAAATTCAAAATAAAATAGTAAATGATTTTATTAATTTTAGGTTATAAAATAAAAAATATTACTAATTTTATAAAGAATTTTATGGTAATTTTTATTTATTTTTCGGAGGTATAAAATTACAAGTTACCTTTGTAGGCCTATATAGGTACATGAATCTATGTATTTTAATATTTTATTTTTATTTTTGTTTATTTGATTTTATAAATTTTGTTTATTATTTTATAAATTTAAAATTTATTGTTAGGTATCTAAATATATTTTTATTTTATTTTTCAGATGTGTTTGTACACTTAAAAAATTAAGGGTATGTACGTTATAGGTATAAGTATAGGTATTTTACCTAGGTGTGAGATATAAGTAATTTATTTTAATGTTTCCTGTAGTATTTTATTTTTATTTTAATATACACGCATACTATAAATAATATATATAAATTTATAAAAATATAAAGCTATGGAAGTAATGAATAATAAATAAAATGAATATTTTAATCAGTATAGGTATACTATAGGGGTCCAAAACTCAACTTTCAAACCGTAGCTCCGCAAAATATGAAACCACTTCCATTAAATAGCTTATTTAAAATTATATACAATTAAAGGTGAGTTTGATACTTTTTGAGCTTTTATTTGAGAGATACAGGTCTGGGAAGTTGGGATTTGGGAATCTTATTCATATCATAACTTGGTGTCTGTATATTATATTTTAGTAAAGCAAATTTTGTATTTTTCTTTATTTAATTATCTACAACTTTCATATACAAAGTTTCTTTATTTGAAGTAGAAAAAGTGGAACCAAAAATAGGCCCCACAGTGAATAAAGAATGGATAAAATGAAAAGGAATTTTATTGGTATTGTGGCCCTTATCTTCCCCTACTTTATTCCTTGTCGACCTATTCATCAAGATGCCAAGGTCTCGGGGTTTTGGGTCATAAAATATTTACAATATTTTATTCTTTTTCTTTTCTTTTTTTTATTCTAAAATTTTGGCTTAAAAACTGTATTTTATACATTATTTACACATACATGCATGGATGCTAAAATGTATAAATTAAGGATATTTACATGCATTTGGCAGGGTTTTTGAGGCCAAAATGATAGAATAAAGATGATGAAATGTGGATTCATCATACACCCAATGGGTTTTACCCCTTTAGGTGGATCCTCTAGGGTCCATGCACCATTCTTATGCATGGAGTCAATCTCTGACTTCATTGCTAGCATCCATCTATCCATGTCATGATCCGTGAGTGCTTCATCAAACGAAGCAGAATCAGTGTCAGTCTCACCTGACACATGGAATCCATATCTTTCAGGTGGTGAACCACCCTCAAACTCCTTCAAAGAGGTATGGGTGTTTCATCTTTATTTATTTCTTTAGTTTCTGGTTCAGGAAGCTCAGAATCCTCAGAAGATTCAATGAGTTTCTCTACTTCATTTTTGTCTTGACCTTTAAGGAAATTATCCTCTAGAAATCTCACATCTCTAGAGATGAAAACCTTTTGGGTCTCAGGATCATAAAGCTCATATCCAATACCATATTTACCATACCCAATGAAGTAACAATCGCGAGAGCGATATTCTAGCTTACTTGCATCCATGTTCTTTGCATGGACCAAGCAACCCCAAACCCTCAAGTGATTAACACTAGGTTTGGTTCCATACTAGAGCTCATGAGGAGTCTTAGGTACAGACTTACTAGGAATCTTATTTAGGATATATATTGCAGTCTCTACAGCATATCCTCAGAAACTAAGTGGTAATTGTGCTTTGCTCATCATTGAACGGACCATATCCATGATAGTCATGTTGCATCTTTCAGCAACACCATTAAGTTGGGGGGTTCCAAAAGCAGTGAGATTGGAGACAATTCCATTCTCTTTAAGATATTCCTTGAATTCATCTGAGAGGTACTCGCCACCTCGATCATATCGAATTTGTTTAATCTTCTTATCAGTTTGTTTCTCAACCAAAGCCTTGATGACGTAGTAGGAAGAAAAACTTGTATCGTGAATGATCATCAATAAACGTCAAAAAATATCGAATCCATTTCAAGTCGTGATACTAAAGGGACCACAAACATTGGTATGTATTAGGTCAAGAATACCTTTGCATCGTGTAACCATGTTACAAAAAGGAATCCTAGTTACTTTATCTTTAATAAAATGTTTGCAGGTAGGCAATGGTTGCACCTGTAGAAAATCTAAAGGTCCATCTTTATCAGTCTATTGATCATGTCAACAGATAAATGACCTAGCCTTTTATGCCAAATCATATTTCAATGATTTGCATTCTTCTTGGATCTTTTAAGGTTGTTCTTAGTGGCAGTAACATTCATGACATGTTTATCAATGCACAATTGATGGAGTCCACCAGAAGTCAAAACACCATCCGCAATATGTTTATCATAATGACTTATGACTAAATTATTACAGAAAAGGAATGAATATCCATTTCTAACAAGCTTAGATACAGATACTAAATTCCTTCTGACTTCAGGTACATAAAGACACTCTTTAAGTACTAGGACTCTTCCACTAGATAACGATAGTCGACAAGTCCCGACGGCGACCGCTGTAACACTTGCATCAGATCCCATTTGGATGACTATATCCCCTTCCTCCAGATTCTTAGTTTCCTAAAATAGATGCAACAAATTGCATACATGAACACAAGCACCAGAATCAATAACCCAAATTCCTTCTTGTCAAATGAGAAAGTTAGTTTCAATGATGAAAGTAGATTTCATACATGCAGGGGCTTTACCTATGTCAGCAAACTTCATATAATCCGGACAATTGCACTTTCAGTTCCTATGCTTCTTGCAATGGTGACAAACGTCGGTTTTCTTCGACGCTATCAATGTGGATGCATGGGAAGATGAGCCAATGCCTTGACTCTTCTTCTTTCTATTTTGGATCGGGCCCTTCCGAGAACCGTTCTTCCTATCGCGCTTTCATTTGACCTATGCAACCATTGCACTACCAGAGGGGTCATCTTCCTTCATTACGCCCTTAAAAAACTTTAATGCAGCTGACAGCCCAGTGTTAGTAAAATCAACTTTGCTCATGTGGTACATAACCACAAAGTTGTTAAAAGACTTAGGGAGTGATAGCAGAATGAAATCAGCTTGCATATTTGCATCCATGCCAGCCCCAAGGGTTTCCAACTCAGAGAGGTACCCAAACTTTTTGAGTACATGTTCTCTGAAGAGGTCCCTTCCTGCATCTTGTAGTGAATATGTTATTTCATTATATTATAACGTTGTGTGCAGTTTATGTCACCAAACATATATTTTAGATTCAACATGATCTTTTGGCAAGTGTTTATCTCCACATGTTGCTTCTGAAGAACATTGGATAATGAATCAAGAATGTAACATCTCGCCAGATTATGATCTTCATCATACTTTTGATTAAAAGAGATTTCTTCCGAAGTCTTTAGGTATGCGTACTTGTCCTTTGAAAGCACATAAGATATGCGCTCACCGGATAGGACAAGGTCCAAATTTTGGATCCAATCGAATAATTTGGTCAGGTCAACTGATTGACCTCCAGGAACCTGCTAAGTGGGTTCATGGACTTTATTTTCTGAAATTAAGAATGCATTATATAAGAATATATAAATAATTATATATTCAATTTAAAATATTTGATTAAGGATTTTCAAATCAAATTATTCTTGCCTTTTCAACTTTGAAAGTTCATTCTCTTATTCACTTTCAAAGCAAGAGATATACATACCGCTATATCTCTAGAAAGAACTGGGATCTCCTCTTTACCTTTATCACATCCCAATAATATGAGAACATGTGACTCAGATAAAGAGAAGCAGGAACACATTCCACCTTGTAAGTCCAACTTGCATTTCCCAATTTGGTCTTTAACTCCCAGGCCCACCACCTAAGGTGATGTTGAGATGTCATTAATTGAACCAACCGTCAACATGCTTAAAACTCGCTATACGCAATCCAGTATCGTCCCAATAATATGAGGACTCAATATTGGGGTCACTACATATACGGTCGTACTCTTTTGAGAAGCGAAGAGCCCGATCCAAATGGCTTGTATGCAAGAGCTATCACTTCGGACAGGCATCTCCTACATATAATATCTGATGACGGAACCCTTTGCCTTGACGGGAGACCATGGATGTCGCTTATGTGATCCTCCCCCTCATATTCAAATTTTTAATTAATTATCATGAACCACGTTCATATAATTATTTATTCCAATGAAAATACACATCTATTTATAATAGAGTGTCTTAATTAGATATAATCAATTCAATCGTATTAAATCAATTATAAATCAAAATCAATCAAAAAACTTGATTGTTACTTGAATGGATGGTATAATCTCAAAGTACATATTATTAGAATTTTAATAATTAGAAAAATACATCTCTTTGCATTATCCCGTCCCTACCCACTATCATGGCCAGTACCGATGGGAGTGGCACAGATCGCACACGGTGCAACCTGCTACCCCAACACTCCCTGACTAGGCACCATATCCACCTCAGGAAAGGATAATGCCAAATTGATCATTGTGTACTTGAGATTATAATCGATTTTTCAACCAAAGTTATACCATATAGTAATAATCAAAACCATTTTGATTATAAGGAAATTTGCTAAACAAGTTCCCAATCCTATTCAAGCAAGTTTGTTTGTTGGAAGATGATTGTGTAACCAATTGTGATCTAGATCATATCTAATCAATTATTGGTTAAGGACTATATCAATTAAGGAAATAATTATCACCAAATACTTCTCAAATATTTTTTTTCATAATTATTCCAGAAAATTAACTATTAATTTCACTAATTGACTATTACATGGTTCTTGATTAGGAATGTAATTTCCAGCAATGACCCCCACTTACTAAAATTAATATCTCAATCAATTTAAATCCAAATTTCACAAAATAAATTTCCAAAGTTTGATAATTTGATTTAATACAGAAACCATATGATTTCACACATTTCTTGGTGTTTAAAAAACATTAATTAACTCCTTAATTACGTCGAGATTTGCAGTCCCCGAAATAGTGGATACATGTTCATTAAAATAATCATAACTTGAACAAACAGAATCGAAATTTTGCAAATTCAAATCCCACGATTTCCTTATTTAATGGGTAACATTAACATAATTAAAGTGATTATTTTGTGTTTAAACGTTTTAAATAGGTCTGAAATTATTCATTAAACAAATATGCGAAAATAAAATGCGATAAAATTTTCGCAAACCCTAACGAACTCAAGTCCTCCTAGGTTTATGGATCGTATTCAAAACCTCCAACCAAAGGCTCTGATAACACTTGAAGGATATGGAATGATCCTTACATGCAACATGGAAGTGTGAGGATCGTATCGTATATAATCGAGAATGACTAGTCGCACTAGTTGTTTGATGCAACGAAATTTAAAATTTTTTCATGTGATGAAACCACACGATTCAAGAACACTTATTGAAGCATTTCATCTAAACCGCATAACATATAAAGGAATACCTTTCTAGCGTGGTTGCAATCAAGCCTCTAAGAAAAGAGACCTCCTGTTTTAAGTCCAATCTTCGGAGGAGACTCTTGCGAGCGCGGGGATGAGTCGCGTGCTCCTCGCAATCCAAGATGTTGATCCAAGCAAGAGAACTCTTGATCTTGTAGCACAAGATCATATGTCTTCTTCGTGAGCGAAAAGCACAAAAAAAGAAGGAGAACTAAGGGTTATCAAGGCAGCAGCACAATGGCGAAGCGACGATGATGGATTCTTCCTTCTAGGGCTAGGGTGGACGTCCACCTAAGAAGAGAGAGGGAGAGAGGGCATGAGAATGAGAGAGAGAGAGGAGAGAGCTTGATGGTGTTGTGAAATTTAGAAGAGTAAGGGGTGCTTCTTATCATATAGGATTTTGGGAGTCCATGGATCACAATCCATGGACTACACAAAATAAATGGATGAGATTGATTTGTGCTTCTTTCAATGGCCAAGATTTTGTTGGAAAAATACAACAATAATTAATTTAATTATATTAAATATATATTGATAAATAAATATAATTTAATCCTAATATTAAATCAATTAAACTTGGATACAATGGAAAGGAGATTCCCTCCTTCCATATAGGAGGAGTGGACGGCCACCATTTCCGTGTAGGAATTGGTCGTCGTCCCCTCTCCTATTAGAAACGGGATGATTCTCATGTAATCTACAAGATTACATAATTCCATGTATCTCCAAAATTTATAAAAAAATTGTAAATTATTCTACAAAAATAATTCATAATTTTTTGTGAAGATTGCAATCTTGCCATTGGAAATTTGGGAATTACATTCATAACCTAAAATAAAATGTGCTTTACATTTTCAATTAATTATCCAATGTGAATCCAATTCACATCAATAATTAATAAACAAATATAAATCATAATAAGCTCTCTCTAATACATTATAAATCACATTTATACTATATTATGAATAATTGGATATTGTTATCCACATTATTCTCATCCATAATAATTAGATCACATTTAATATTATTGGATCATCATTCTCATGCATCCAAATAATATGAATCAAATTCATATTATTTATGATAATTAAATCACATTTAATTATCCATTTCTCAATGCTTAGATATAATTCAACTAAGGAATTATTCTTAAACCCTTTCAAGAATAATGTGCTTTCTCCGTAAATACTTGGAGATAAGGACAAGGTGATTGTGTGTTCCATGTATAGTGACTTGTATATTGAGATCACATCTCAAATCTAGATCTCATAGGCCTCTCACAGATGCTTGATTAAATCAAGACTGTAAAACTAATTTTCTCATTATATATGAATCTTGTTTAGATCAATGTCCAACACTTGGACCAAGATCATTTCACTTCTCTACCGAGGGGAGTCACTAAAATCCAAACCTATTTCATCATTCCCTCAGAATGGAAGCGTCATTGGTTATATAATCATTTATGATCACATCACCGTCAGGTATTCCTAATACATGTGCATCCTACATACTAGAAGACCTATTATAATCCCAAAGATATAAATCAATTTTACATTGTCATCTTTATGGTTTCATCATCAAGTTTCTCAATCTTGGTTATTGGGAGTCGGTATCGATCATATGCTTTCCCAAAGTATATATCATACCTTCAAATTCTTGTCATGCTTCCAAAGCACGGCGACCGTGCATGGAATTTGATCGATCCCAATACCTCATGAGTGAGCTCATGTCTTCCGGTTCACAAGTGAACTTGTATGAACCCTTTGAGAGATCGTATTACTCATATGCCCTTACATGCACACTAGCTCGTCTATGCATAGACCTTAGGTCATCAACCTATTGGTCTGTCAAATGTACTCAGACATATAGCAACACATCTGTCTTTGGTCAGAGGATGTATGCCTATATCCTGACAGTATTCGACATAGGACTTTGGTTATCTCGATCTCGTTAAGTCAACCCTTTGACATAACTAATCTCACACCTCTGAATCATTATTCTCCTGTAGAGGACCTACATCAAGATGTCGGTCAGATATCAACCTAATGAGAAAGGATTTCCATCTCCTACTCAGGATGGAGATTATCTCTTGACAATCATTTGGCGGTTCTTGATGAGTCCTCAATCTAACTCTTAGATGTTCATCCAAGCACCAGCCTTTATGATTCAATTAATGAATCAAAAGCTGTATCATTATTAAGACGACCATGGTACACAACCCTAAATATACATAGAAACCTTATAGTGCATTCATTCATTTAGTCTCAGAATAGGAGTGAAACATTCAATAACTTTTATTGATAAATCGTATATTACAATAACATTTATTGTAGGAATGGTTCGCCTCGGGCTCACAAGGCTAACAGTAGTGTCTTGAGTCATGTATTATTACAATAAAGAGTCTCTCTCTTACTTTAAAATTACATAAATAAATAAATACAAAAATGCTCAAAATATGATTGTCTTCTCAAGTCCTCCAAGCCTCCTTGATGCTTAGGTCGAAGCCGCCTTACTGATAATCGAGATTTTACGAGGGTCAACATATGTCTCACACAAGGCGGAGACAAAGTCGATGTGGTGACCACTCACGAAACCCTAATTAGTCAATGATTAACCCACAACAAAGATCAAACAATGAAAAGAGGTGCGGAGTTAAAATTTATTATAACTCTACAATGGATGTGTATAGTATGCAAGCATGTAGAGGTCGAACACAGGAAGCAAGCATGTAGATCGGAGCAATCAAGCTCAAAAATGGTTGTAATCAAGTGTTTATATGTGCTATTTTTTGTGGGTTTTTTATTTTATATTTTTTATAAATTTTTTAATTTAATATTTTCTGTTTTGATTTTTAATTTTTGATTTTGTATTTTCTTTTTATATTTTTATATTTTCTTTTTCTTTAAATAAAGATATAAATCTATATAGAATATATATATATGCAAGAGTGATGAGAGGGAGATAGAAAAAGGTTAAAATATTCAAATTACATGAAATAAAATGTTTTTGTGTTTTTTATGATTTTTAAATTTTTTTATGATTTTTATATATTTTCGCTAATTTTTTGGGTACTTTTAAAGTCAAAAATGCTAAAAATCGGGAATAAAATTCGTAGACAAAACTAAAATATATATGAAAATATCAAATAGTGACCAAAATTCTCCCAATTAATTATAAACTACAGATAATACCATATAGAAAATTTAGGAACAGAAAACACAATTTTTAGATTTTTTATGGATTTTATAAATTTTTATGAAGGTTTTTAGAGTTTTTCTATTTTTATAAGTTTGCTTTTATATTTTTTAAAGGTTTTTGGTCTGAAGACAAAATATGAAAAAACACACAAAATATAATTTTTTTGAATTTTTTCAAAAACTTTTTATAATTTTTATGTATTTTCTAGAAACAATGAAGAAAATGCATGTTTTTAAATTTTTATAAATAATAGAATGCAACAAAAATGCAAAATAAAAATATGACGTGATAGAGAAATGCAATAGGATCTTATGACTATTTTTGGGGATTTTTAGGATTTTATAGATGCATAAAATAAATAAAGACAACAAAAAGAAAATGCAACCCTAGCATGGGTATTTTTGTAAGTATGCAAAAGCTCGAGGGCCAACATGCAAATTTCCCACAAAATTATAACATATAAAAAATATTTTAGGACCAACACAAATCACCAAAATCCCAAACGTATCTCTACAAAAACGCCAAGCCAACGTGCGTTGACACGTGCGCCTGGTAGGGACTAAATTGCAATATTCCAAAGTCCTAAGGGTTGAAGCACAAAATATCCCAAAATATTATAAAGTTATAGGAATGTTTCATGGTGAATTAGAAATACAACAAAAGATAGGCCTTGTCTGCAAAATAGCCAAGCGCATGTGCACCTCGCTGGCAAGGGCGTGATCGCAATTAACGAAAGGCTTGGGACTATAATGCAAAATATCCACAAACTATATAATGGCCAAAAAAGTTTCTAAACTACTAATTAAATAATAAAAATTGTACGGTAATCAGTACAAAATACCCATGCAAAAGGATATGACGACTCATGATGGTCCACTTATACACGTGTCGACGTCTTGGTGCTTGATGACGATTCACGAACGAACGGTTGGGATTAGATCCCATCCGTGGATCTAATGGTGGCAAGGCAAATCGATCGGACGGATGTTGTTTGTCCTGGAGAGGCGTGAAGATAAGACGACACAGAGATGGGCTAGAAGAACAGCTCAAGAACTCAGCTGAGCCGAGGTTCAAACTTCCTTCCAGCTTCACTCCAGCCACCTGGATGCATCAAAGTTGGGGCAAAATGGAGCCTGAGCTCCTCCTCTTCACGGGGTGGTCTCCAAAGAGCGCCTGGAGCGTCGATGACATCGGGCAAAGCGGGAGGAGGGGCGTTCCAGGTGCTTCAAGTCCTTCAAAATCGACCCCTTCCAGTGTCGTTTGGCCACCAGATCCTGCAGGGTTGTTAACACAAGCAAAAAAAAGGGAACCTGGGGCGTTATTGGCGGCGATGGCTGAATGTTGGCATGGGGAATGGTGGTGGTCGGAGCAGAGCTCCGGCAAAGGCCTAGGGAATAAATACCGAAGCTAATCGATGAAGTAATAACCTTAACTAGACCTATTAATTAGAGTAAGAAAGAAATACAGTCAAAAGGGAGCAAAAAGAGGACCTCAAGCTACAGGGCAGCAAGATGAGTACCTCACGACTGCACGCCAGAGATGGGGGTGGAACACACCTTCCCGGCCTCACCGGACCTCGCTCGCAAGTGCTGGAGGTCCCCATGTCACCAAGATCGATCATGAGCACTCCAGAAAGTCCAAACAAGGTCAAGAAGGAGTTCAAAGAATGAGGGGAAGGTTGGGTGTTTTTGAACGAGATGTTCCAATGGTTGGGAAGATCGAGGCATCTGGAGCGGCACAACGATCCAATCCCCGAGGAAAGATGTGGGCGTGAAAGGTGGATCCACGAGGAGAAAAATTCATCAAGGGTGCATTTATGAAACCACCTTCATTAAATATCTTATTAAAAGTTATATACAATTAAAGGTGATTTTGATACATTTTGACTTTTATTTTAGAGATACAGGTCTGGAAAGTTGGGATTCTGGAAACTTATTCAGATCATAACTTTTTATATGTACATTATTTTTGTATGAAATCATATTTGTATTTTTCTTCATTTAATTATCTACAACTTTCATGTTCAAAGTTTCTTTATTTGAATTAGAAAAGGTGGAACTAAAAAAAGGTCCCAAAATGAATAAAAATGCATTAAATAAAAGGGCTTTTTATTGTATTTTGGCCCTTATCTCTCCCTACTTCTTTCCTTGACGACCTAGTCATCGAGATGCCTGTCTCAGGGTTTCGGGATACTCAACAAATACACATCCACACATACGATTCTACATTCGAAATACCAAGCTATACCAAACTTGCAGGAGAAAAGTAAAGAAAGAAACACTGTATTCCTTTTCATTTTCATTCCATTCATGCATCATGTCCACAAAAAGATTATACAATACCGTAGAAATGTAGCTACATGTATGGATACATCATCTTGTCTCTCAAAAATAACTACATGTACAAAAAACTCAAAGAGAAGGACCACATTGTACCACAAAAGAGCACTGCAACAAGTCAACTATAGCCGCTTACTGCTGCGGCTGCTTCCCCTGTAATCCTGCCGAATTCACGCAATAGGTTTATGAGCAAAGCGCCCAATATGGATATAAAAAAAAACAACTAGAAAGGTAAATAACAAATGTACAACAAGATAGTCATGAGAACCCACAACTATAAACAACTTCCCCGTTACTATTATCCAATAACAAATGTCACCTCGCAAAGAACTAGCATCCCACGTAAAGAGACTTGTAACAACTTGACTTATAGTTCCAATCCACATATGAATATGTATTGTACATAAATTATAACTTCTAAGAGGGTGGGACCACACTAAAAAAATAATATAAGTCCACATTCTATCAATTGGATTCACGACAGAAGGGCAGGATTTGATTCAACACATTTGATCCTGGATAATCGGTATTAATCACATAGTTTTACGGCTTTTTATTTAATAAGACTCGGTGTCTTTCCTCACAAAGGTGAATCCGGGTACTTATATGTGGGGCCAACACCTATAAGTACCTAGATGTCACGTCGGTAAGGAAAGATGAGCTTGGACTGTAGTTTAATGCTGCTTAGGGTCACAACTCACAACCCCTGTTAGTAATACACATCTCAAGAGGATCACATAGAGCCCGTAGGCCTCATCGCCAGAAGGAGAGCACACAGAACAACAGCGCAGCACAAAGCACAAGGCGCAAACCTACTCGACACCATGGCGGAAAAATCACTAAGACGCCAAAAGAAGCACTAAGCCGTGCACAAAGCACACAGTGAGCTAAAGCAGCATTAATCTTTCGACCGGGTTATTTACAGTTGTCCAAAACTCTATCCGAGTTTCCAAGGAGGCATGCTTCTCCTTAGATGTTTATTTCTCTTCATCAGTAAGCTTAATACTAAAAAAAAATATTCATATGAGATCACTTAGGCATGAGCCAACTTGTATGAGAATAAATGCAATGCTAGCTTAGCACAGAGAAGACCAAGATCGGCATAAGAATATATTCACACAGAGAAGATGAACATTGCCATGGTTCTGATCAGCAAGAATGATATGAGATAAAAGGGCACAAGTATTATTTCCCCTTTCTATGATACTGCTAAGGTAAAAAAAAGGATACAAGACTATAAATTAGTATGAATAATATTAATATGTGCTAAGCGAACAACTTTAATTATATCCTACCCGTTCTGGTACTCGAAGAACAAGTTGTTTATAATGCGGTTCTTGACCATAATCTGCCACCCAACTCCAAGGAATGTGAATAAAATGAGTATATATGACTCATCATACTCTTATCAATTTTCAAAACTAATAGCAATTCAGATGGAGATGTTAACAAATAGGAAAAATTGTCTCAACGGAAATAATTCAAGATAGGACGTAGATAGGATATAGATAATTAAAGAAGCATGCCAATTATGATGCCAGACAAAATTTTAGCGATTGGCTTCTATGTATTTGATGAGATAAAGTGCTCTGTGTTTTCCCACTCCACAAGGATTTGCCATCGATCTTTTGGGGCTTCAAATCTCCCTATAGAGTCTAATGGCATGCTCAAAAATTTAAGACCCACGTGATCTTCTATAGGATATTTTCTCATCCCAATGAAGAGGAAGATGTGCCATTTCCCATTTTTCTCATTTCCCAGCTATCCACCATAACATACTTTATTTTGTATTGCTTTTCAATCTGTTACCACATGTGATCCGCAATTGAATTGGCTTCAGGAAAGTATATACACATCAATCTAATAATTACAATAGCAATATTTCCATCTTGAGTAGAAATTGGTGATGTAAGATGACAACAAGAGTGAAGCAACTATAAGAACCAAGGTTAAAGTGAAGGTAAGGCTCTTCCCACTCCCATACCACAGTAAGAACTGAATGATCTCATGCATCTTAGATAATCAGATCTTGTTATAGCATGATCAACTGCCTGCGGGTCATGGGTTGAGGATTACTACAAACATTTCACTTGGCAATATTTTATTCTTTTCTTTTTTTTATTCTATAATTTTGGCTTTAAAAACTGCATTTTGTACACTATTAACACAATGATGCATGAATGATAAAATTCCTAAATTAACACTATTTACACGCATTTACTAGGGTTTTTAAGGCCAAAATGATAGAATAAAGATGATGAAATGGAGATTCATCATCCCCCCTATACTTGTCTTTGCTAGTCCCTAGCAAACACTTATGCAATAAGTGCATAAAAGAAAATTAAAGAAAAGAAAAGGAAGAAAATTGGATTAAGTATAATTATCAATCTTGTCTTCACAAAATCAAAGTTTGGAGCTTAAGTCTGACCTTTGGAATTTTAGTGCAGGAGGAACCTTAATGGGAACCAGATTTGAAATCCAACAGCCTTCAAGAATCCCAATACTCTGCTCAAGTCTCCTCAATAGCCAGGCCAGAATACTTCAACTCATACACAAACCCTTATGACTATGAATCTGACTCGTACAGTGTAAGTAATGGTGGCTCTCCCCAACTAAAATGACAAAGTGGCTTACTTCTCCAATATGACAACCCAATGATTCCCCAATCCAATAACTCATTCCTCGAGTAGCGGGGTATTCCCTTCTAAGTTCAAGTGACAACCAGCTCAAGAGGAGGGGGTGAAGAGAAGAATGGACGGTAGACAGTGTAGCTACCTATCATCGGATGCAAGACCAGTGTAGTCAAGTCATCCAGCTGCAGGCTCACATGATTTGACTTTGAAGCTCAAGCTTTCTTATTGACTAAATATATACACTTCAGCAGGCATTTTTATTTTTGTACAAGCCTATCCACTTTTTTGGAGTTTTTGCTTTTTGCTTTTTTGGAATACTATTCATAACAGCATTTACATAAGGAGTTTTTCCTCTTGAGCAAGTAGACTATCCCTCTTTTGAAGCTTTATTGCAATCCACACTCTCCTGTCCCCAAAACTCATCATCACCGGACGGATTGGGGTGCACTTCCCTCCCTAGAGGAGGACAAATGTTTCCCCTCGTGTGCATCTCAGACCGACAAATCCAACTCCCTCACAACTCCAACTGAGTTGAGCCAAGTGAAAGGTGCAGGTGTCCAAGTTAGATCATTATTGACAAGAGTCATGTGTGTGCTCCGAAATACTCTACTTAGGCAGTCAAGAATCCATTGAACCAAGTCTCGTGATCCTCAAAGAATTAAGTCAACTAGACCTGAAGTACCTCAATTCCATCTCCTATAAGGTTCTTGTTAATTAGGTAGATTTAAGGTCCAACCAATCTCCAATCTTTGAATTTTACTTAGACTTGTTCAACAATCAAACTCGATCCGAAAAATGCTAATGCTATGCAAATGCTATGCAGACTGTAGAGAATTTTGTTTGATGCAATTTTCAAAGATTTTGATTTTTTTATGGATTTTTTTGAAAAGATGATGCATATGCATTTTTGGGTTTTTCAAAAAGATTTTTCAAATGTTTTTAGTCTTTTAATTTTTAAAATGTTTTTGGAATTTTTGAAAATAAAGGTTTTGGATAAAAACTAGGTAAAAATATTTACACGGGGATGCATCTTATATCTATAGCAATTGAGTTTTAAGAATTTACAAAGGGTAAGTGGTCAATTTTATATATAGATGTATAGATTTTGTTGTGATGTATATATTCCTCAAACTTAATTGAAAAAGGTTTTTACAGACAATTTTGAAAACTATAGTCCAAAATAATTTTTACAAACATTTTTACAAACATGTACACAAATTTGAAAATCATTTTACAAAGGTTTTCCAGTTAGTATATATAGATTTTAAATATTTTTGCAACCTTTTTTCAAACCATTTGCAAATAGTTTTTCAAACTTTTTATTCACACAAAGAAAATAACTTTTTCAAACAAAATGTTTTACAGAGGTTGAAAACATGTAACAAAACATTTTCCTAATAGTTTTCAAAAAGATTTCTCACAGAGATTTTCAAACTATTTTTCAAACATTTTGCAAAAATATTTTCACTTGATTTATTAATAAGTAAATACAAAAAGATAATCAACATCTTTTTATTAAGGTTTTTGATGAATTTTTAAGTATAATTGGCCATATTTATTAG
The DNA here is from genome assembly GCA_037367405.1 of Ottelia alismoides. Classification (NCBI taxonomy): domain Eukaryota; kingdom Viridiplantae; phylum Streptophyta; class Magnoliopsida; order Alismatales; family Hydrocharitaceae; genus Ottelia; species Ottelia alismoides. The sequence goes on from JAZKJV010004502.1 coordinate 125,465, forward strand.
TAAAAATATGAAAGTACGAGTTATGGCTAAAGTATATACGAAGTATATATGACCCCCCTTACTTAGCTTCAACTATGTCCTCATAAATCAGAGAGAAAAAGAGAAGAGATAACTCATATTGAGTATACACAAGTCTAAAAAATAACAAAATGGATGAATAAATGAATGAACAAATAAAAAGTTGACCGTCCCCCCTACACTTATGATCTAATAATCCTGAGTATAGCAGATTGTACACAAAGCAGGGAGGGTTAAGGGTGGTAATGAACAGATTATACTAAGACTATCTCCCCCTATATTTAGGGTAAGATATCCCTAAGTGTAGACAAGAAGAGGAGACAGTGGAGAGGAACAAAGAATAGAATAAACTCAGGGTGCACACAACCCTATACTTAGGACAAAGTACATCCTAAGTATAAAAGACTAACAAAAAGGGGTGATGCCTTTTCGATAGAAGAAGATAGAAAAGGAAAACAAGAAAAGAGGAAAAGAAGAAAAGAGATATGAAGATGGAAGAAGATAGAGAAGGATGTACGCATCACTCCCCCTATACTTAGGGTAAAAGAAGCCCTAAGTATAGGTAACAACAAGAGTAATAAAACAGAATGCTGAGAGAACACTCAGCTCATCCACCCCCCCCCCCCAAATACTTAGGACAAAGTATGTCCTAAGTATAGAAAACTGACAAAAAGGGGTGACACCTTTCGGGTAGATCAAGAAGATAGAATAGGAAAAGAAGAAAAGAAGAAAAGAAGAGAAGAGATATAGAGATGGATAAAGATAGAGAAGGATTTACACATCACCCCCCTTATACTTAGGGTAAAAGAGGCCCCAAGTATAGGCAGCAACTGGAGTAATGAAACGGAATGATGAGAGAACACTCGGCTCATCCACCCCCCTATACTTAGGACAAAGTACGTCCTAAGCAAGGCACACATGAGAATGGGATGGATGAGCGAAACTGGAGATGGACTGAGGTAAACGAAAGTGAATATACAATAAGATGGATATACAGAAGATCAAGAAGGTCGAAAGAAAACCTTCTTGCGACCGCTAAGGAATAGATCTAGTGTGGTGCAGGTTGACATCAGGGTTATCAGATGACACTAACCGATCAGGGTCGACATGGTGTAGGTCCTCAGTGGCCCTAGGGTGCGAAGGCATAGACGGAGTAGTCGAAGACGTACGACTAGGTTTGACCTTGGAAATCTCGCTGATATCAAAGTGAAATGGGATGAACTCATCATCATCGGAAGAAGTGTAATCGGTGTCATCCTGCGAGGTCTCATCCAGGTCAAACCCAAAAGGAATGACTCATTAGTGGAAGTAATCAAACTCTGTTCTTCCTCTACAATCTCAATCTTAGCATCTTTCTCATCAAAAGGACCGAATTCTTGAATAAAAGCAACAAGATCAAATTCATCCTTGTCTCATCAGTATCTGCCCTCCGCTCAATGGTGTCGATCGTGTAAATCCCGCGGATGCATCAACACAACGCCAATCACAGGAAGCTAAAACTCCAAGATCTGTGCTTTCTGAGATTTCCTCCTTGGAGAGGATTCTCGGGTCTTATCATCGGTCATAATAAAGTCTCTCTAATATCCTCATAAAGATCGTAGGCCTCATGGTCAGCCAGAATAGGTGTAGTCACATCAGGTGTAGGCCTCTGATCAGCAGTGGGTGCAGTGATCAACACTTCGCTCTCATCAGTAGGATGAGAGCGAATCTCTCCTGATCTATAGTCAATAATGACCCTCGCAGAGGCGAGGAATGGTCGTCCCAGGATGATTGGAGGACTCTCCTGTGGAGGTCTCCATGGGCAATATGACAAAGTCAACATTGTAGCTCATGCCCTGAATCGATATGACGGTGTTTTCAAGGATACCCTTCGGCCTCTTGATAGATCCATCAGCAAATTGAACTATCATCCTGGTTTTCTTGAGAGGACGTAAGTGAAGAGACTGTACCGATGAGAAGGGTAATATTCTAATCGAAGCACCGCCGTTGAGGAGAGTGTGATCACATGTGAAGTCAGAGATGGTGCATCTAATGAAAGGTGTGGCAGTGTTCCTCTTCTTAGGAATAGGATAGTGTGTGATGGTGTGGCCAGTAGCCATGGTCAATATATGATGCCCAGATCTACTCCTCTGCTTTCTCTTCTTAGGAAGAGGAACAGATACATCAGTCATGGCCTGTTGAAGTGGGGCACGGATGATCACATGAATGGTAGCCACCACTTCGGGTTCAGTCAACATTTTTTTAATTTTTGGACCTCATTCATACAAGGAAGGAAGTCGAAATCAGCATATACACGAGGCATGCCAAGAGCAGTCTGTACAATGGCATCCTCGGGGTCAAAGATGGGACAGGGTGTGAAAGGCTGTGTGGTCAAATGATATGGAAAAGGCTCCCTCTCCTCACAGTCTGAATCAACCAAAGATCCCCCGAACTCTTTTTGGATTTTTAAAATTTTTCTCATTTTTTTGTATTTTGCGCGATTGCAAGCTTTCATGGAAATCCTCGAGTGAACCATATCATCAAATGGTGGAATATCATGGTCCCTCTTATTTATGCTAGTGAGGGTGTCAATCCTCTATCTCATATGATCCATCAGTTGGGTCAAATGCTCAAGGGTGGACTCCATGAAAGGTGACTCCAAAAGATTAGTCTCGGGGGGATGTACAGGTGGAAAATGTGGAGGTGGTGGTGGATGTAGATAGAAAACCGAGTCCTGATACAGTGGTTGAGGCGGGTATACAAAAGTCAGGAGCAAAGTCCTCCTGGAAAAAAGGAGGTGAACAGGCTGGAGTGAATGAGGGATCTGCAAAATCCGGACAAAACACGCTCCAGTCGGCCATCTAGAAACAAAAGGAAATGATCGGGAGAGCACGATGGTCAAGTCAAGAGAAGTGAATAAAAAGGCACAAATGCACGGAGGTGATATAGGATGCACACAAACAATCACAAACAAAACTCGCACAATACAAACCCTCAATTCACCTACTCAACTCGGTAAAGACCGTAAAAGAGCAGTCTTTTTATCTTCTATGTTTTAGAGTTAGGTGAGAAGTTCAAAAGATGCACAAACACTTAGGGGGCTGAAATGGGATTTGGGCACTAATCCTTAGTGTGTGCGCGAGCAAGTAAAAGCAAAGACAATGAGAGGATTACTTGCCCTAATACAAGATTTTTCTTTTTATTCTTTTTTGGGGTCAAGTAATGTTAGCAATCCCAATTTTATTGATTATCACTTTTTGGATTTTTAGTGAGAAATGCACACGTCTAACGAGGAGTCAATTTTACTTAGCACCTAGGTTAGCAAAATCAGAGGAGAGTCAGAAAAGCCATGCAAGCGGCAAATCAATGGTATATGCTAAAGAGAAATGCTCACCTTGCCTCCAACACACTTCATGCAAAGATTCTCAGCAGAATTGAAACCTATCTATATGCAAATGCAAGGCGATGAAATTGTCCTAAGTTTCAAAAATTGCTATTAGCATGAAGAACTGATGCTGATGACTTAGAATGGAACTGAAGTGTCCGGTCTTAGAGTATCCTCGGTGCCCACCACAATGGGTCCTGCAAGCGATGTATGGAGATGCAAATGAATCTATAGGAGCATGCAATGGTATTATGTGTTTGGCCTTAATCTATCGCAAGCAATCCTAAAACTAAGGGCTCAATCACACAAAGTAAAGAAAACAAAACTGAAAATCAAAGGGAAAAAAGGCGATAAAAACCGCAACAAAACTGACGAGGCCCCCAAGGGAACAATCCCTCGGATACTAGACCTCGTAAAGTATAGAGTAGCAGAGTCCTGATTATTACAATAAATGGGTCCCTCTCTTACTTCAAATTACAACAATAAATGCAATAAAAGAAATGCTCAAAATTTGTCTTCCAAGTTCTCCAAGTCCTTCTTTGTGCTAGACCAAAGCCGCCTCACGTGGGTGCGCAGGGGCTCTAAAGAGGATCTCCTCCCTCGATCCGCATACCTCGCACAAAATCCAAACAAGAAGAGTGTTTAGATAAGTCAACAATGAATATCAAATAAAGGAGCAAATAATATAGAAAAATATCACAATCAAGTAAAAAGCCGATCTATGCAATGTTACTCCCCAGTAACGGTGCCATTTGTTGAACGAGATTTTGCTATGGTCAAAATATATCTCACACAAGGCGGAGACAAAGTCGTTGTGGCGACCACTCACGAAACCCCAATTATTCAACAATTAACCCACAACAAAGATCAAACAATGAAAAGCGACGTGGAGTTAAAATTTATTATAACTCTACAATGGATATGTATAGTGTGCAAGCATGTAGAGGTCGAACACAGGAATCAAGCAGGTAGATCGGAGCAATCAAACTCAAAAATGATTGTGAACAAGTGTCTATATGTGTTATTTTTTGTGGGTTTTAAATTTTATATTTTTTATTTAATTTTTGATTTTATATTTTGCGTTTTGATTTTTAGTTTGTGATTTTGTATTTCCTTTTTATATTTTATATTTTTATATTATCTTTTTCTTTAAATAAAGACATAAATCTATATCGGATATTTATATATACAAGAGTGATGAGAGAGAGATAAAAATAGGTAAAAATATTCAAGTTATAGGAAATAAAATGTTTTTGTGCTTTATGATTTTCTAATGTTTTTGTGATTTTTATATATTTTTGATAGTTTTTTTGTATTTTTAAAGTAAAAAATACTGAAAACCAGGAACAAAATTAATAGCCGAAACTAAAATGGAGACGAAAAATATCAAACAGTGACCAAAATTCTCCAAATTAATTGTAAACTACAGATAATACAATGTAGAAATCTTAGGAAAAGAAAACACAATTTTTAGATTTTTTTATTGATTTTATAAATGTTTATAAAGGTTTTTAGAGTTTTTCTATTTTTATGAGTTTCTTTTATATTTTTTAGTGGTTTTTGGTCTGAAGATAAAAGATGCAAAAACACACAAAATATATTTTTTTGGAATTTTTCAAAAACTTTTTATAATTTTTATGTATTTTCTAATGCAAACAGTAAAGAAAATGCATATTTTTGAATTTTTATAAATAATAAATGCAAAATAAATGCAAAAAAAAAATATGGCGTGATATAGAAATGCAAGAGGAGCTTATGACTTTTTTTGGGGATATTTTAGGATTTTATAGATGTTGAAAAAATAAAGACAACAAAAAGAAAATGGAACCCTAGCCGAGGTATTTTTGTAAATATGAAAAAGTTTGAGGGCCAACGTAAAAATTTCCCAAAAAATTATAACATATAAAAAATATTCAGGACTGATCACAAATCACCAAAATCCCAAGTGTATCTCTGCAAAAATGCCAAGCCCACGTGCGTTGACACGTGCTCCTAGTTGGGACTAAATCGTAATATTCCAAAATCCAGAGGGTTGAAGCACAAATTATCCCAAAGTATTATGACGTTACTGGAATGTTTCAGGGCCAACTAGAAACACAATAAAAGACAGGCCCTTGTCTGCAAAATAGCCAAGCGCACGTGCTTGCGTACGTGTGCCTCGCTGGCAAGGGCGTAATCGCAATTATCAAAGGCCTGGGGCTATAATGCAAAATGTCCAGAAACTATATAATGGCCGAGGAAAGTTTCTAAGACACTAGTTAAATAACAAAAACTACAGGGTAATCAGTACAAAATACCCACGCAGGAGGATTTGACGACTGATGACGGTCCACTTATATACGTGTCGACGTCCTGGCACTTGATGACATTTCGCGAATGAACGGATGGGATTAGATCCCAGCCGTGGATCTGACAGTGGCGACGCGAATCAATCGGACGGATGTTGTTCGTCCTGGAGAGGCGTGAAGATCAGATGGCATAGAGATGTGCTGGAGGAACAGCTCAAGAACTCGGCTGAGCCGAGTTTCAAACTTCCTTCCAGCACCACTCCAGTCAACTGGATGCGTCAATGTCGGGGCAAAATGGAGCCTGAGCGCCTCCTCTCCAAGGGGTGGTCTACAGAGAGTGCCTGGAGTGTTAGTGATGTCGGGCATAGTTGGATAAGGTGGGGCCCTCCAAGTGCTTCAAGTCCTTCAAAATCGACCCCTTCCAGGGTCATTTGGCCACCAGATCCTGCAAGGTTGTTCGCACATGCAAAAAAAAGGGAACCTGGGGCCTTATTGGTGGCGATGAGTGAATTTTGGCGTGGGGAATGGTGGTGGCCGGAGCAGAGCTCCGACGAAGGCGTAGGGACTAAATACCGAAGCTAATCGACGAAGTAATAACCTTAACTAGACCTATTAATTAGAATAAGAAAGAAATACAGTCAAAAGGGAGCAAAAAGAGGACCTCAAGCCGGATGGCGGTGAGATGAGTACCTCACGACGGCATACCAGAGATGGGGGTGGAACACGCCTTCTCGCCCTCGTCGGACCTCGCGCGCAAGTGCAGGAGGTCCCCCATCACCGAGATCGATCCTGAGCACTCCAGAAAGTCCAAACAAGCTCAAGAAGGGGTTCAAACAATGAGGGGAAGGACGGGTGGTTTTTGAACGAGATGGTCGAACGGCCAGGAAGATCGAGGCATCTGGAGCGACACAGCGATTCAATCCCTGAGGAAAGATGTAGGTGTGAAAGTGTATCCACGAGGAGAAAAAGTTGTCAAGGGCATGACATCAAATGGTGAAAGGTCAACCCTAAAAAATGAGAAAGTTGGGGAGAAAAGAGGTCTGACAGGGAACAAATGGGCAGGTCAGAGAGTCGACCTACGATCAACTCTCGGACGCTCTTGGTTGGTCCATGTGGACCAACCAGAAAAAAGTCCTAAAATATTTGGAAATTTGTTTAAAAAAGTAAATGATTTAATTAATTTTATGTTATTAAATAAAAAATATTTATTATTTTATGAAGTATTTTATTATGATTTTTATTTATTTTTTAGCAGTATAAAATTGTAAGTTTCCTTTATGGGTCATATACATGTATATTCATCTATATATTTTAATATTTAATTTTTTTGTATATTTAATTTTATTAATTTTGTTTATCATTTTATAATTTTATAAATTAAATTTATATACTCAAATGCATTTTTATTTTTTTCTGATGAATTTATACAATTAAATAATTAGAACTAGTATTTGTATAGGTATAGATATAGGTATTATACCTAGTATTGTATACAAGTATTTTATTTTTGTATTTTCTATATGTTTTTATTCCAGTTTTAATATCCACATATATTATAAATAATATTTACAAAATTATAAAAATAATGAATAATAAATAAAATGATATTTAATCGGTACAAGTATACAATAGGGGTCCAAAACTCAACTTTCAAATCGTAACTCTAAAAAATATGAAACCACCTTATTTAAATAGACTATTAAAAGTTATATACAATTAAAGGTAATTTTGATACATTTTGAGTTTTATTTGAGAGATACAGGTCTGGGAAGTTGGGATTCTGTAAAATTATTCAGATCATAACTTTTTATCTGTACATTATTTTTGTATGAAATCAATTTTGTATTTTTTTACTTAATTATCTACAACTTTTATGTTCAAAGTTTTTTTTATTTGAAGTATAGAAAGTGGAACTAAAAATAGGTCCAAAATGAATAAAGAATGTATTAAATGAAAGGGTGTTTTATTGTATTTTGGCCCTTATCTCCCCTACTTTATTCCTTGTCGACCTAGTCATCGAGATGCCTAGGTCTTGGGGTTTCGGGTCATAAAATATTTGTAATTATTTTATTCTTTTTCTTTTCTTTTCTTTACTCTATAATTTGGCTTTCAAAACCGCATTTTGTACACTATTTACACAATGATGCATGAATGATAAAATGCATAAATTAGCGCTATTTACACACATTTACTAGGGTTTGAAGGCCAAAATGATAGAATAAAGATGATAAAATGGAGATTCATCACTTACATGGGTGCGCAAGTGCTCCAGAGAGAGCTCGTCCCTCGATCCGTGTTCCTCACAACAAAGACACAAAGAGAATGATGATTGGACAAGTCAAACAATGATATCAAATAGATGAGAAAATAAATGAATGAGAAATATAGACAAACAATCATAGTAAATCAATCAGTGCCAATCTATACATTGGTGCTCCTCGGCAACATCGCCATTTATTTAACCCAAAAAGCGAGCAGTCTTATGTTCCACACAAGGTGGGAACACAGTTGTCGAGGCGACCACATGAAGTCCGAATTAAAACAATAATTAACCCTCAAATAATAATCAAGAAATGAAAAGCAAAGTGGAGTAAAATTTTATTTTATTTAACTCTACAACAAAGATGTGTATAGTGTGCAAGTATATGTAGAGTGTCGAACATAGGGAGCAAGCAGAATAAATAGGGCAAATAAATGCACAAAAGTGATTGTGGTGTTATTTGTCTATATTTTTGTGTGGGTTTTTAATTTTATATTTTAATTTGATTTTTGATTTTATATTTTTATTTTAATTTTTAATATTTTTGTTTTATATTTTCTTTGTATATTTTTTATTTTTTATATTTTCTTTTTCTTTTAAAATATATAATAAGACTATATAGAGAGTATATATACAATAAGGACTAATATAGATACATATTTCAGTAAAAATAAAGAATATAAAATATTTTTGGGTTTTGAATAATTTTTTCAATTTTTGTGATTTTTAGGAATTTTTTACAATTTTACATTTTTTATAAAGTCAAAATACCCTATAATAGGGATTAAATTAATATATGAAATTAAAATGGAGATGAAAAGTACACAACAGTGGCAAAATTTCTCCAAAGTAGTTTTTATATAAATATGATAATATAAATAAAAATAATAAATGGAAAATATATTTTTTAGGATTTTTGGGAAATTTTAATACTTTTATAAGGTTTTTCATGGTTTTCATTTTTTTAGAGTTTTATTTTATAATTTTTAGTAATTTTTGGTCTGGAGTTCTAAATAAGTAAATAATTACAATTTTTCGGAAATTTTCCAAATGATTTTATAATTTTATGGGTTCTATACTGTAAACAGGGTTAAAAAGACTCTTTTTATTTTTAATAAATAATAAAAGCTTCAAATTACAAAATAAAAATATGTATGTGAATGTGTGCAATCAAGAAACTACTACTTTTTTTCGAGAAATTTTCATGTTTAATCGCTATTTAAAATAAATAGAGACAACAAAAGGAAGATGTACTACTAGCAGGGCTATTTTTGTAATTAAAATAATTTTATAGGGCCAAAGTGCAATTTACACAAAAAGGTATAACATGATAAAATATTTAACGAACTAAATACAATAAAAAATTGTCCAGGGGTAAGGTCACAAAATTGCACGCCTCACGTGGATGTCCATGTGAGGTGTGTTGGCAGAGGACTCAGTTGCAAATCCGGAAAGTATCGGGGCGGAGCAGCAATTTTACCAAACATATAACACTTAAAAAAACATTTATAACCCAATCACAAATACCCAAAACTATGAGGGCCCCTCGCAAAATGCCCGCACCTCACGCGCGTAGGCATATGAGGTGATGTGGCAGGGGACCTGGGTGCAATTACAGGAAGTTTAAAGGGCGTTTTTGCAAAATTACAAAATAAAATATAACAACATATGAAAGATTGAGTATGAAATATCAATACAAAAATGTGTGAGGGTATAACTACAAAATACCCAAGCAAGGTGCACAGGCCAACAGCTGGATCATGAAACTTATACCACACATCGCTTCATCATTCATCGATGACGCTTCGATTCATGTAGCATGGATTAGATCCCAGTGTGGAGATCTATGGTGTTGTTGAAGCTCGATCGGACTCTCGATGTACGTCTCCAAGAATATGCTAGATCGGGCGGTGGGAGAGAGCGATGGACGAACGGGGAAGGAGTCGTGGAGATGCGAACTCCCTCTAGCTTGAACTTTCACCTCCAGCGTTCTGGATACTCCAATGATGGTCCACATTCTTACAAGGGTCTTTTAATGTCTAGAGGTTCCAAAATGGTCTGATTGCAACTGAAGTTCTCCTGTGGAGTTGAAGACACCTAACGCCTCCAGATACCTCTGGCGATACCCAAAACGTGCCTCCAGTGATTCTTGGGCCTTTAGACATGCAAAGGAGGTATACGGGGTGGAGGGCAAAATGCATCGACCGTATTAGAAGGGAAATGGGGCGTGGGGGAAGCGAATGGAGCTTCTCCGATGACTGGCGGAAGAGGAGAATTCAAGGTTCAGATTCAAGAAGGATCTGGAGTTAATCGGTTAGAATATACAATTGAGGTCCAAAACCAAACTTTCGCACCTTAACTCCAAAAAATATGAAACCACATTCACTAAATATCTTATTAAAAGTTATACACAATTAGGTGATTTTAATACATTTTGAGTTTTTATTTGAGAGAGATGGGTATGGAAAGTTGGGATTTTGGAATCTTATTTAGACTGTATTTTGTACACTGTATATTATTTTTGTGTGAAATCAATTTTATATTTTTGTATATTTTATTATATACAACTTTCATGTACAAAGTTTCTTTATTTGAAGTATAAAAGGTGGAATTAAAATATGTCCCAAAAATGAATAAAAATGAATAAATAAAATGTATTTTATTGGTATTTTGGTCCTTATCTCCCCTACTTTATTCCTTGTCGACCTAATCATCGAGATGCCTAGGTATTCAGGTTTTGGATCATAAAATATCTTCAATATTTTATTCTTTTCTTTATTCTATAATTTTGGCATTAAAAACTACATTTTATACACTATTTACATAATAATGCATGGATGCTAAATTGGCTAAATTAAGAGTATTTACACACATTTACTAGGGTTTTTAAGGCCAAAATGATAGAATAAAGATGAGAAAATGGAGATTCATCAAACACCCAAGGCCATACTAAGAAACACTATTTCCACTAACCCGTTTGTGCCTTCTCACTCTGCGACTGCTGAGGATCTTCACCAGGCCGATCATGATCGGTTTCTGTCCATTGTGGACCCCGATATCGACCTCCATCTTATCATATCCATTCCTCAATGGTCTCGCAAGAAGGTTTGTTTTCTATCTTATTTATCCTTTGTACATCCATCATGTTGTATATTCGATTTCGTTTATCTCCGTCCATCTTCCATTTCGCTCATCCACCCCATTCTCGTGTGTATCTTGCTTAGGATGTAATTTCTCCTAAGTATAAAGGGGTGGATGAGTCGAGTGTTCTTTCCTTGTTTCCTTTCATCACTCATGTTTTTGCCTATACTTAGGGCTCCTTTACCCTAAGTATGGGGGGAATGATGTGTACATTCCCTTCAATCTTCTCTTCTATCTTCATCCGACTCTTATTCTTTTCTTATTTTCGTATTTTCTTCTTTTCTTCTTTTCCTTTTCATTCTTCCTTTTCTACCGAATACATAGGGATATCTTACCCTAAGTATAGGGGGAGACAGCCTGAGTATGATCTATTCATTCTCACCCTTGACCTTCCCTGCTTTGTGTATAGTCTTCTATACTTAGGATTAGTTGATCCTAAGTATAGGGGGGACGGTCAAATTCTCATGTATTTATTCATTCCATATTCATTTTTTCTTTAGACTTTCTATACTCAGTGCGAGTTATGTCTTCTCTTTTTCACTCTGATCTATGAGAACATAGCTCAACCTAAGTATAGGAGGGTCATATATATTGCATATATCCTTTAGCCATAACTCATACTTTCATATTTTTAATAATAATTACAACTAAAAATATTGTTAAATTCAATAAAAACACTTAATAAATAAATGTATATTATTCCTCAAATTCTTTTTGTATTTACCCATTAATAAATCAGGTAAGAATATTCTTGCAAAATGTTTGAAAAATAGTTCGAAAATATTTTGAAACTATTTGGAAAATATTTTGTTAAATATTTTCAACCTTCATAAAAATATTTTGTTTATAAAATTTATTTTCTTTGTGTGAAATAAAATGTCTGAAAAACTATTTTCAAATGGTTTGGAAAATGGTTGCAAAAATATTTTGAAAAATATATGTGCTATTTGAAAAACCTTTACAAAATGATTTTCAAATGTGTAAAAAATTATTTTCAAAAATTATTTTGGACTATAGTTTTTCAAAATTTTTATAAAATAATTTTCAATTAATTTTGAGTAATATATACGTCATACTAAAATTCTTTATTAAACAATATATACATATTTATAAAACTAAGCACATACCCCTTGTAAAATCTTAAACTCCAATCCTTGTAAATATAAGATGCATCCCTGTGTAAATAATTGTACCTAATTTTTATCCAAAATCCTTAGTTTTCAAAAAGCACAAAAACATTTGCAAAACCTTTTTGAAAAATACCAAAAAATTGCATAGGCATCGTCTTTTCAAAAAATCCATAAAAAGTTCAAAACTTTGAAAATTACATCATAAAAATATTGTCTGCATTAGCATTTGCATAGCATTTGCATTTTTCAGATTAAGTTTGGTAATTGAATAAGTCAGTAAAATCCGAAGATTGGAGCTTGGATGGGCCTTAAAATCTACCTAATCAGAGGAATCTTAAAGGAACTGGAATTGAGATACATCATGTTTGGTTGACTTCATTCTTTAAGGATCACGAGACTTGGTTCAATGGATTCTTGACGGCCTAAGTAGAGTATTTCGGAGCACACTCATGGCTCTTGTCGATAATGACCTAAGTTGGACACTTGCGCCTTTCACTTGGCTCAACTCAGTTGGAGTGGTGAGGGGATTGGATTTGTCAATATGAGATGCACACAAGTGAAAACATTTGTCCTCCTCTAGGGAGGGAAGTGCACCCCAACCCATCCAGTGGCAATGACGTTTAAAGATAGGAGAATGTGGGTTGCAATAATGCTTCAAAAGAGGGATAGTCTATTGGCTCAAGAGGAGAAACTCCCTATGTAAATGTTGTTCTATATAGTATTTCAAAAAAACAAAAGGCAAAAACTCCAAAAAAGTGGGTAGGCCTGATTGAAAATAAAAATGCATGGCGGAGTGTATATATTTATATAGTCGAGAAGCACGCTTAAGCTTTAAAGTCATATATTGTGAGCCTGTAACAGGATGACTGACTACACTCGTCTTACATCTTAGGATAGATAGCTACGCTGGCTACCATCCATTCCTATCTTCACCCCCTCCTCTTGAGTTGGTTGTCACTTGAACTTAGAAGGGGATACATGCTCCTCGAGGAAGGTTGCTGGATTGGGGAATCACTGGGTAGTTTTGCTGTAGAAGTCAGTCTCTTTGTCATTTTAGTTGAGGGGAGCCACTATCACTTACACTGTACAAGCATATTAATAGTCATAAGGGTTAGTGTATGAGTTGAAATATTCTGACATGTTTATTAAGGAGACTTGAGCAGATTTTTAAGATTCTCAAAGGTCGTTGGACATACTAAAATTCCAACGTTCCTACGTAAGCTCCAAACTTTGATTTGTAAAGATAAGTTTGAGAATTAAACTTAATCCAATTTCTTTCTTTTTCTTTTCTTTTGTTTTTATTTTATGTACTTATTGCAAAAGTGTTTGCTGGGGAATATCAAAGGCAAGTATAGGGGGTGATGAATCTCCATTTCATCACCTTTATTCTATCATTTTGGCCTTAAAAACCCTAGTAAATGCATGTAAATACCTCTAATTTGCATAATTTAACATTCATGCATTGTTGTGTATATACTATATAAAATATTGTTTTTAATGCCAAAATTACAAAATAAAGAAAATAAAGAAAAAGAATACAATATTGAAGATGTTTTATGACCCTAAACCTCAAGACTTAGGCATCTCGATAACTAGGTCGACAAGGAATAAAGTAGGGGGAGATAATGGCCAAAGATACAATAAAATTCCCTTTTAATAATTCCCTATTTATTTATTTTTGGTACCTATTTTAATTTCCACTTTTTTTACCTCAAATAAAGATATTTTTTTACATGAAATTTGTATATAATAAAATATAGAAAAATTAAAAATTGACTTCATATAAAAATAATATACAATGTACGAGTTACAGTCGAAATAATTTCCAAAATCCCAACTTCTCAGACTCATAACTCTCAAATAAAACTCGGAATATATCAAAATCACCTTTAATTGTACATAACTTTTATTAACATATTTAATGAAGGCGGTTTCATATTTTTTGGAGTTAAGTTGTGAAAGTTAGGTTTTGCACCCCCATTGTATATTTTACCCGATTAAAATAAGTGTTTTATTTATTCTTTATTATTTTTATAATTTTATATTTTTATAACTTTTTAAATATTATTTATAATATACATATTAAAAATGGAATAAAACAATAAAGAAAACACAAAAATAAAATACTTATATAAAATACATAGATGAATATACAATAACTATACCTATGTATTTAATATACTTATTTATTTAAGTAAGTATATTACAGAAAAAATATAATAAAAATATACTTATGTATATAAAAATAAGTTATAAATATATAAAATAATAAACTTAAATAATAAAATCAAGAATACAAAATAAAAATAAAAAACCTTAAAATATAGATAAATATACCTATATATTCACCCTAAAAAGTTACTTGTAATTATATACCTCTAAAAAATAAATAAAAATCACAATAAAGTACTATATAAAATAATAAATATTTTTTTAAGTTTAATTTAATAAAATCGTTCACTAGTTAATAACGATTTTATAATCTTCTTCGGGCTAGATTTTCTTGGTTGGTCCACGTGGACCAACTAGGTGTTGTCGTGTGTTGACCACAGGTCAACTCTTCAGACTTGTCTCCTAGCCTTTGTCAGAACGTTTTTTCCCTCCTCGATTTTTTCGTGCTTGATACGTTGCTCGAGGAGGATGGGACTCCTCATGAAACCTATCCTTTGTACATCTATCATCCACGTTGATACCATATATCCTCCCATATCTTCCTTGTTCGATCTATACACTGCCTCGAACATCTCCCCATCGCGACTGCACTTCCTCTAAATAAACCCTCTACCCAACATCCTCCATTTTTTGAGTCGTTTCTACCCTACTTTCTCCCCTCCTTTGATGTCCCTGGGCTCAAGTCTTGAGACAGGAGACTCGCCTAGCTACGTGTTCCACCACCTCTGATGAGACCTCATCATGAGGTCCATCTCGTTGGCTTCCCGGCCAATTCGAGGTTCTTTCCTTGTGTATTTCTTCATGTTTTAGTTTAGATAGTTGTAGATTTAAATTCCATTCTTTGTTTTTGTATTTGAATCAACAAATTAAGCTTAGTTAGGATCGAACACCATCACTGAAGCCCTCGCGCTCCTGCCATCACTCTCCACTCCATAACTCGTTGATCATCCGCCAATAAAGGTCATGTTCCTGCTTGTATTGCTACCGTGTTTTCTACCCTTTTATAGGACCTGAAAGGGGCTTCTACACCCCGATTTCACCAAAAAACACCTCCCAGGTCGGCTGAAGGAGTGTGAGATACAGGGGCTCAATCATTGGCCCTTGGACATCTTGGAGTGACTTGGGTATCAAGGAGAGGTTGCATGAACCCATAGATACCATCAGCATCGCTAAGAGATGTCGAAGGAGCGATCTGTGTCAATTTCAAACTCGCCCACGGCGAATACTTCAAGTCCTCTTCCAGGCCCTCTTCATGTCGTTGGATCTTCAGACCATTCCAAACCAAGAAGCAGGCGTTGGATCCATTTCATGTCAACCGTTGATCGCCCTCACGGGGATCTAATCTGGATCATCACCATCGAACCGATATCACGGCTTAGGAGCATGCCACATGTCAAGCGAATGACCCTAGTCGTTTGATCAGCGTAAGTGTAGGTATTTTGCAACTAAGCCCACACATTTTTTTAATTTAATTATTAATAAATATTTCATCTTGTGCTTTATATCTTTTGTAGCTTTTTCAAAAAAAACCTTTGAGTTTTCTGTAAATGCAACTTGGTCAATGCCTCATCGCCTCAGTTGACCCCCCATGTGGCCTGGAAATTTAACAGGTGGACCCCTTGGCTCTTGTGTATTTATTTTTAATCCATATACTTTTTAGTTCAATTATATATTTTTGGTAAAATTTCAACGTAGCCCCAGCACTTTATTTTATTTACAAAAATGCCCCTGCTATTATTGTAGTTTTTTTATTATCTTCCTTTATTTAAAATAGTTATTTTGCTCGAAAAATCCACAAAAAATAAGTTAGGTGCATATTAATACGTTAATTCATGTTATAATTTTACATTTCAATTTTAGACATTTTTCCTCTTTCATAAAAATAAAAACATCCTATTTTGTTCTTTTCTACAATATAAATTCCGTAAAAAATATAAAATGTTTTTGAAAAAATCCAAAAAAAATATTTTTATATTTATTTAGTTATTTTACAACTCGAGACCAAAAATCCATAAAACTTTTAAAAGAAAACTCTAAAAATTTGAAAACCCTAAAAATACATATAAAATTTATAAAATTCTAGAAAAATCCCGAAATTATATTTTATGTTTCATACTTTTCTCTATATTAGCATCTATATTTTAAAATTAACTTGGAGAAATTCTTATTCTGTTTGTTATTTTTATCTCCATTTTAATTTTGAGTATTTCATTAAACCCTGATTTAGGGTGTTTTGAGTTTTAAAAATATATAAAAATTAGAAAAAATTCCTAAAAAATCACAAAAATAGTAGAAAATTATTTAAACCCCAAAAACATTTTTATTTTTTGTATTTTTACTATTATTCTTATTTATATCAATATTATGGTATCTTATATATACTCTTATGTATAGCTATATTGTATTTAAAAAAGAAATAAAAATATAAAATATAAAAAAGAAAATATAAAAATAGAAAATTAAAAATAAAAATACAAAAATATAAACAAAAATAAATTAAATATTAAAAACCCACAAAAAGAACATATAGATAAAGAACCACACAATCAGTTTTTGTGCATTAATTTGTCCGATCTATCTAGTTTGCTCCATGTGTTCGACACTCTACATACTTGCACTATGCACACATTTTGTAGAGTTATTATAAATTTTAACTCCATATTCACATTTCATTGCTTGATTTATTTGTTGTGGGTTAATTATGATTAATTGGGATTTTTCGTGGGTCGCCACAGTGAATATGTCTCTGCCTTGTGTGAGACATATTTAGATCCCCTCCAAATATCGATTATCAGCTGCCACTGGCTTCCAGATATGGCTACATCCTCAATCTCGCCATCCATGATCTGATCTCCTTCCTAATCCACCAACTGCTCCAGTCCTATTTAACTCATCGCCACCACCTCGCTTATACCCATTCGTCGATTGCACCATAGAGAGGGGCGAGCAGTGGTGACAACACCATCTCGTCCATCTCTACCTCGATGAGGTCCAAGGAATCTCATCCTCGTCCCGACGTCGCACCTCTTCGCAGTGTTTGCTCCTGCTCCGGACATCCTCCGTTGAGCCTACAAACATCTCCATCTACCAAAATTGAGCACCACTTATGTAGACCACTGCCACTGACTACCCCCTTCTAGGTCCACAAGCCATCGCCACAACCGTGCATGACACTTCACATTTTTCACCAACGCCTCACAACCGTATCATTCCTCCTGGGCTTCATCAATTATTCAAGCTTCATCGACCACGGGAGCCCTCTTCCAAGGATTGCTTCACACTCAATAACATCTCTACCGAGATTCCCATTCTTCATAAACCACTCCAAAGAATCCTCTCCACCTTCAACGATTAAGGCTACTTCTACTACTACACCTTCACCCTCAAGAGACACCGCTGGAGCCAAGCCACCACTTCCGCAGATCCGTTGTCGAAGTCCAGAGCCCCACCGAAGAGGCTCCTCCATCCGCATAGCCTCCTCAGCCGGGCTCAAGTCTTGAAGCACATGTCATGTGTGTGGCATGTGCGTTGGGGGATATTTGCATTCAAGCCCCTAGAGCTCTGTCTAATTCCAGCCAAGCCAGCCACTCTAGAGTCAGGAGCATTGCACGTGACCTATTGGAAATTTTGTGAGACCCCCCCCCCCCAATCAAGGGGGCGGTAATTTCACTTCCGTACCTCACTACATTTCTCATTCATTTTATATTCTGTAATATTGCAAATAGAACCACGTGTTCCTCTTATTTATTTGATCAACATTCTTGCATCACTTTCTTATAAAAAATGGCATTTTGTTCCACAATTAATTATTTACATTATTGCATGTGTGTGATATTTTTATGATCTATGGTTAATTAATGATTAATATTCCTATGAAAAATTGCATATTTTGACCATTCTGTGCTTCAAAATTCATAATTAATTAACCACTAACCCAAAATACGAAAAATTCACAAATCGTAGAAGTAATTATGTTTCACATTGTACCCAAAAAGAATTACATTTACATGCATATTTTGCTCTATAAAAATCATTTTGTTTATTTTGGTAATTAATTTTAATACATATTAATTTCAACATTTTTAAGGTTTAGGATTTTTCTAAGATATATCACCTAGTGATATATCGCAGATAATTTTATTTCATAAAAATAAGAAGAATTAATATTCATTGTAATTAATTATTGAAAATCACATTTTTTGCATTCATAAATTCAAAAAATATTCATTTTGCATCTAAAAATTCCAAACAAATGTACAGTGCATATATTTCATCATTATTTACATTTCAGCCAAGTTTTATAATTTTTGGATATCGTTTGATAGAGATCAATTTTCTAGTCCTTAAAATTGGTCCACATTTCATTTGCATTCCATTGGATGCATCAAATATACCAAAAATATTCGCATCAAAAACCATGCATGAAATTTGATAGACATAATTCTAGGTTGTTCATTTGCCTTGGGACTTACCCAAGTAAAATAAACATAAAATCATTTGAATTAATTGAATTAAATATTTAAGAGATTATTTCTTATTGATTCTGATCACCCACCTATAATGCAACAACAAATTCATTATTTGCACACGATAATTCACACAAATTAACATAAGCAAAACACGATTAATCATATTACGTAGTTGTCGGGGAGACAAATGACTTAGTTTTTTCGTCTAGGAAATTAATGTTAGTTTTTCTACATTTTCGAGTAGTCTGACTTCCGACCCTCATAATTGTAAATTTACCATTTATTTTATGTATTTATTTCATTTTATTTTCAGTTTTAAATTTCTATCTTTTATTTTTAATTAATTTTTATGTAACTCTCTTACATTATCTCCCTTATTTTTCATGCGAGGTACCCGATGTACATGGAGCAGTTTCTTCTAAGATTTACGCATCTTCACTGACCGTCATGCCGCATTAAAATTAAGATCAAGTCGAGTCATGAGAGAGTGTAGGTAATTTTTAATCTACCGTATCAAAGTAAAGGTAAAATAAAAAGAGTATAGGATTTATTTTTTGAAATTTTATTTTTTGTAATTAATTTCTTATTTACAGTGGTATCAGTTTAGACTCTCTCATGTGTAAAAGAAGACTTGAACTCCTTTTTGTGGTGTGTCGTGGCCCGTTTCACTCTCTGGTGAGGGTGGGCCCGACTTGAGTGGCCCGTAGGTTAGGCATGCACATACGGCTATTAGAGCTTCTAGGATTTTTCTGATTGTGCTTATAGAAACTAGGAACACAGTTCACTTTAATTGAGATGCACAAGATCGTTCAACTTAGTCAAAATTTTAACTCAATTCTTCATGGCTAATAGAACTATCTGTTATATGTGGTTTTATCAGTTTGCATTCATATAGAATAAAATTTCCAATTCTTGTATTGCATCCCAAATGGAGATCGCTTTGAATAAATATAAGACTTCTAATTGAGCATTCGTCATTATTTCTGCATGCATAGGCTTTTCCCGAATTTCTCCCTCCTATTTTTTACTTAAAATATAAATGGAAATTCGAATTAGATGGTAGACGTGCATTTATGCTCATCTAATTTTTCAGTGATCGCCTAATTAAAATGGAATATCTAAACAAGTCTGACTAAACTAAATCATAAAATTTTGAATTTTTTTGGGAGAGCAACCCCATCCTTGGATTCATTTATCTGGTTGAGTGAGCGAGAGATGACTTTTAAAGCTAAAGCCCAGCTTCGGAATCTTTGTTCATGCTACTGATTCTACAAAAACGATTAGCTGCTTCTCATTAAGGAAATACGGGTAGACAATAAACGGTACAGATTTCCTTAGCAGAGTGGGTGGTTTAAAGGACATTGTATAGGTCTTCGTCCTTAAGTAACGGGTAGCCATTTTACGGTCTATACTTACACCCATACTGGATGAAAGTAGGTGCAACTAGTTATAAGAATTTGGGTTAATCTTTAGAAAAATTTCTGGCATCTAACAGCTCGCTAATTCTTTTCCAAGATTGAGTTATCACTAACTAAAATTGAAAAGATAATTGATCGAACTCTTACGTCTTCATTATATGAGTAGGTAAACTTGGAGTTTGAATTGTGTTTGCATTAGTGTGAATCGATTCGAATATTAAAAATCTCACATTTGTGATATCTCTCTCCTTTATGTAGAAAGTAGGTCTTCTTTTATTGAGTATTTCGTGCACTTGAACATTTTTAAACCAAGATTCATCATGTCATCACATCCACCTCATTTGAAGATATCGGGACATTACTCAGAGAATCCATCATATTTATATTTTGAAAATGAATTCTTCTTGATTAAACCCAAATCATCTAAGCCCTCTTCCTTCATATATCCTCCAACATTTGAGGGAGACTCTAACTCTCTAATGAATCCAACCTACTCTATAAGACCCAATCTATGTTACTCTGATCATCCGATCGAATTCTCTCCTTCTTCATATTACCCACCTCCCCATACATGTTCTACACATTATCCGAATCTCTCCTGCTCCGACCCAACATATTCCTTATTTCTCACTGGACCTCATGAACCATTCAAGGATAAAATCAATTTAGAGACAAATGATTGGCCGAGGCATCGATCCCAACCTACTCCATTCTTTCCTCATCATAATGTTGGGAGAGGTCAACCATTCACAGAACCCATACAGACTAGACCTTAGGGAAAAACATGATGGACCGATCAAACCAAATGGTAAGTCCCGCATGTCATGATCATTTGTATTGGATTGGCCCTATTGACCAATCCAGACAGCCTGCACGTACACAGGACTTGGCTGATGTTATCAATACACATGAACCCTGTATGATTCCATGATTTGAGGATTCGACCAAGCATAATCATGGAAATGGACTCTACTCAACCCATCATTACATGTCTGAGTCACAGTATGTTGAGTATGAAACCTCAATTTCTCACCAGTATCCTCTAATTGAACAGACTGCTCACATGATTGATCATGAAAAGTCTTTGGAAGATAACATTTCAAGGATAATTAAGACATATGAATTAATTGAAGATAAATTTAGAAATTTAACTGACCGACTAAGTTCATTTTATGGTATCTCAGGTAAGGAAAATGAAGAAAAAATAATTGGATTGAGTTGAAAACCCCGAGAATACTCAGAAACCCATAAACTCAGGACACCCTAGGGACGACTCTAACAACGACACATTGACATACTACTCCCTAAGGGATGACTCTAACTCTGAATCAGCTCTTCGAAACCCCTCCTCTCATATGGAACGCATCACATCTACACACCACACCGAAAAGACCGAAAAATTTAAAAAATTCAAAAACACCTGAAATTTTGAAAACCCCAAACAACCATAAAAATTGAAGTGGAGAGGATTTGAGAAATTTGGATCCTACTCTAAGGGAAGCACTGGATAAAAAGTTGATTTTTGAACTTCCCTTGATATAGGCCATTGAACACTTCCCCAACCTGGAAATATTTGTAAAGAGTAAATTAATGCATAAAAAATCATGCAGGAAGAGAACAAGGATCTAAAAAGATATTGTCAATGGCCACCTCTTTGGTGATGAGGAAAAAAACCAAGAGCCGTAGAGTGAAGTGGTTGCCTCGATTTGACTGTAGAATCAAATACACAACATTCACCCATGCCCGAATCGATGACGACGTACCAATCAATATCCTCCCAACCTCTGTGTTTGACAAGCTCAAACTCAGACCAATCAGGAAATCAAGAGAGATGGTTCAGTTGGTTGATCAATCTATAAAACAGTCGAGAGGAACACTTTCTTTCATCATTACATTCCAAGGTGCTCCACTCAAGGTGGACTTCACGATCATTGATATTGAGCATCAAGGAGAATTCACCCAATCTCCAATAATTCTTGGAAATCCGTTCTTATCCTTGGCTAAGGCAACTATTGAATGCAAGACTCGGGAAATCAATTTCACGGCATTGGGAGCACTTCAAGGTCAACCAGTTTTTGAAGAAACATGATATAAGGTAACCCACAAAGCCGACAACAGCCGTAACCATCATGCGGTAGACGAGCCCTACCCCGCTTCTATACCTGAGATAATGGTTGTTGAGAAGACCATTGGTTCAGAGAATCATCCCATCCTCCCATTCACTACTACTCTCACCTCTACCACTATCATGACAAATCCTACATAAGATCACTAGATACAAGACTTTTTATATGGTGATGAGGAAACACGAGCATGGTCTTACCTTGAGTCAGACAAGATCTTCTCCGGCCACATTGATCAACTCAATCTGACACATGAACTCACCACTGACATGCAAACTGAGAGCGTATACGCAGGACGTCCACTTACTAGGGAAGAATACTACAATGGTTATCTAAGGAAGGCCTAATTGTCAACACATCACAGACAACAAGTACTAAATTGACCCTTCCCGATAAACAAACTAAGAAAGTCACCTTCAACATTCTGAAAAGGAATCTTCTGATAATTCCTCATCAGGTTTGGATAAGGTAATCTATATGAGTGAACTCAGTTCGACAGCTCTAAAGCCCTATCTGAGAAAGCAACCAAATATCGGCTCCCTTCGGACTATTCCTTCTCCTTACTACTATTCGTCTAGAGATGATTCTCCTAATCTCATTAGATACACCAAAATTATTTCTTATGTGCAGACTGAGACTGGTGATTCAGAGTATTCATCATCCGAGGATGAATCGCTTGATCACAAGACTAAGAAAATTTTGATAAAACAGCTTAAAATAAGAATAATAGGAGTGCCTCCACCTTCAAGTACTACTCTTTTAAGGATAACTCTAACGACACCTGGATATCATCTGACTTGTTGAAGAACTCGAAAATCTACCCTCTTAATTTGATCGAATTAACATTTGAAAGATGTTCATATTTGTTGCAGTCGGGCAATTAAGGGTTAATCAAAAGCCAATATTTCAATTATTGTGTCAACTAAAATGAGTGGTTGATTAATTTTTTTACTTGATAAGTTCCAAGGTCAAACTTAATGAGGCAATTATCTCCTTAAGTTGATTTAAAGTCGATCTAGAATTCAGATTTTCAGAGAGGTATTTTTTTTTAAATGTAATATATGAGAAAATGCGATTTTGACAACGTTCGGGGAATAAATTGCAAATTTTGATATAATGAATTCCAAAAATCCTCAAACTTGGTCAAAATGTGACATGTGATGAAATTAGGCTACTATAATTTTTTGGAATTTCAAGACGCAAGATGAAGAAAGCAAACAATGATATTTTCACTGTTATAATAAATATTGAATCAACTTATTTTCAGGAAATAAAATTACCTCTCTAAGATAAATCCTAAACCGCAAAAATGTTGAATTTAATACCTACTAAAAGTTAATTAATGAAATGCACAAAATGATTTTATAGAGAAAATTATACATGCAAATGCAATTCTTTTTTAGCACAATGTTACTAATAATTAACTCTACGATACATAAATTTTTAGAAATTTTTAGGCTATAGTTATTTAACCACGAATTTCAGAGCACTCAGTGGGCAAAATATGCACATTTTCACAAGAGTAATATCTAATTAATTTAATTAACCATAGAGAATAAAAATATCATGAGCTTGACACAATGTAGAGAATTAACTGTAGAATAAAATGCAATATTTAAATAATTAAAATGATGACGAATTATTATTCCAATAAATATGCAAACACAGGATTCTCAATGTCATATAGAAAATAAAATTGCCTTAATAAACATGAATTAGGATTGAAATGCAATTACCAATACTTGAGCAGGCTTTCCTGCAATTTCCCCTGGAGTCACATACGCCTCACATGATGTTCAACTAAGTGTGCACGTGATTTGGATAAATCACAAGGGCATTAGCGTAAGATTGCAAATAATGCAAGTCTTTTGAATGCGCTTTCTTTGGCAAGGGGCTCGGGTGTAAATTGGAGGCTCTACAGGGGCCCTCTTGCAAATTACTCCTGGCGGGATGCAGCTGGGCGGGTGAGGTGGACTTGAGATCTTCTTCACGTGGTGGAGGTCTTGCGGTGAGGTTGAGGAGGGTGCAGCGGTCGGTCACCGGGGAGCGTGGCTAAAGGGTGGTACCGCAGGTGGTCTGTGAGTGGATTGTGCAGCAACTCTGCGGCAAACTAGAAAAGGAGCAGCGTAGTGGTTGGATGCTCATGCATGGAGTATGTAGGAGAGGCATGTGGCAGATGTTGACGAAGATGATGAGGCGTGGAAGTTGAGGAGCGGCTTGACTAGTGCGCTAAATTGGAGATGGAGGATGGCGTGGAAGCGAGGTCGGACTGGAGTCCCCTACGAGACACGCTTCGGATCTTGGTGATGCGACCGGAGCAGCTTGACTACAACGCGAGCGAGGTAGAGTGCAATGGAGGAGTTGGAGCTGGATCTCGGCTAAAGGATGAGCACAGTCACTCCTTTGCTAGATGGGCGATGGTCGTCCATGGGGGAGCACTTCAAAGGTGGTGCGGAGGAGTTGGCTCATGCAGGAGGGTGAAGCAGGTGTATGAATGAGGTTGTGATAAGGAGAACTGGGGATTTGTGGTAAAATAGAGGAATGGGAGAAGAAGAATGAGGTGTGTGAGGATGGTTGACAATGGTTAAGGAAAATAGGAAAAATAACATGGGAAGGTGATGTACGGGGAAGGAAAATGTGAAAGCAAGAGTACAAGAAGATAGGAAGGAGAAGAGTGAAAGAGGGATTACCTGGAACTCGTATGGTAGCAAGAGTTCGTGGAAGATCTCTCAAGATCTTCGCCTTTACTCGAGTCGACGATGAGCTCAAGGAAGCTTGTTGATCCTCGCTGGAGGAGCAGCGACAGAGGGGTGATGAACCTCTAGATCTCTCCCACGAGGAGATAGGGGTCAAATCCGCTCGATGCACAAGACCTATCTGTCACCTAGGATTGCTCGGAGCTGGGTCTCCCTCCCCCGATCCGACGTAAACGACAGTCGGCAGTGGCCTTATATAGGAGAGGAAGGAGTCTACGGTCGGTAGGATCTTGGAAATGGGCAGCGGTTAGATAAGAGGAATGGGAAAGAGAAGGGAGCAGTGGCCGACGAGCGGATAAGGCAATGGTCATTGCGCGGCGGCCGGAGGCTGTGGGGGAACGGCCTGTTGACTGGAAGAAGGGGAGCCCTCACGTGCGTGGCACGTGAGGTGAGAGGGGTTTTTATTGTTTTTATATTATTTTTATTTTTATTCTTTTAGTTTAATTTTTTATAAAAATGAAATAAAAGAAGGGTTAAAATGAGTGACACGTGGCGACTCTAGGAGCTGCTACGTATCAACTCCAGAAAAATCAAGAAATAAAAATAAAATAAAAATCTATAGGAAATAGCAAACGACCTCGGATCAAAAAGCCATCAACACAAAAATTGCTATTGTCGATGAGATCTAAAACTTTCATGAAGGGATCAAGAGCAAAAGAGGTCAACAGTACAAAGTAATATTTTTGATGTACTCTGTGTACATAAAATACCTTGATTTTTATGTTTTGTAATTTTTTATTTTTAATTAAGATAAAAATCGAGAAAAAATATGATAAAATCAAATATAAGTATTTTCACATTAATCTAATTTTTTGAATTTTTAATAAATATGGAAAAAAATAGAAATAAAAGAAAGTTGAAAAAGTGAGATATTTGTACTTGACACTCAGATTGGTCAGATTCTTTGATATCAGTGTCATTTTGAATTTGTATTTTTGTGAATTTATTAACACTTTCATCAAAGAATATAAATGAAAAGGAAATAAGAGAGAAAGGTTTGATTATGTACATAAAATATCTGGTCAAAAACAGGTAAAACACAAAACGCGCAAAAGAGGCCCAAAACCCAACTTTCACATATGAGCTCTGATTTTTATGAAACTGGTCTTGTTTTGAAGGTCTTTGAATATTTTATTACTTTAAAAGTGAGTATACCTAAATCGGGCATTGTATGAGGAAGATATGAGCATTTTAGTCTGTCTAGTCTGAAATTGAAGTTTGTCTCATGGGCCAATTATTTGAGTAAGTAATTTTTTGTATTTTTCTTTTAATCTTGTTAATAATATGTACACAAAGAAGGTGGTTTGAGGACAATTGGAGTTAGCATGAATTAGTAAAAAATGCATGAAATTAGATGTGAATGTGAAGATGATTGTGAATGTAATTATGAGTGTTAAAATGCAGATATTAATTCTAAGTGCATGAATGGTAAAAATGCAGAATAAATGATGAAATAAAGCTAATTACTCGGGAACAAGGTTTTATTTTCATCTTTTAGTATGACGAATCACATATTCATCAACCCCCTATGCTTAAACCTTGCTCGTCTCCGAAAAACTAAAATGGAATGCAAAAGTGAAATGATTTCGGTTTCATACCAAAGTCATGAACAAAAGGTGAAAATGGAGATAGACCCAATCTTTGGATTAATATTATGGCAGAACTTCTGTCAGACTTAGGATTTTAAAATCAACATCCCTCGAGTTCTACAAATCATTATAACAGTTTCGGCTCAAAAGTCATCTTAGATCAATCCGTCTCCCAAAGTATATCTCATGAACATTGAACATCATCTCATGTGTGTGAAAGGTTTTATCTTTTCCCATCAAGAATACCTGACTACCATGCAAACCTCCCTCCCAATAACTCGTCCTAGAGGAGTCAGGTATTTCCTTCTAAGGTCTGTCGTGTTGTGTTCACAATCGAAAGAGGGAGAAATTAGAAGAAGGGGAAAAGAACTGGAGCGTGAACAGTGTAGTCACCTCTCCTTGTGAAGTCGGCTACAAGTCTCCACCAAGATCTACAGGTTTTCATGAAGCTTGGACATTTTTGGTCAAATATTTATTTGGTAGTTTGGCTTATTTTTGGTATGGATTTTTGATAACTCTGCATGGATCTTTTTGTGCCCCTACAGATATGGAATATTTTTTTCTGTACATGTTTTAGGGTCTTAGAAAAAATTGTGCCCAATTGTCCATCCATTTTTTGAATCTTTATTTCAACTCATACTCCGATCTTTAAATGTCGACGCTACTAGAAACGAGACCCACACAGTCTTCCAACACCCCTTCTGAGTTGAGCTAAGTGCATAGTGTGAGAGAACAAATTAATTCCCTACTCAAAAGCTATACCCAGAATTAGGTGACCAGGTTAGACACTAAGAGTCAAAGGCAGCACATTATCATGCAGAACTAGAAGAATTAAGTCAAAAGACCTGAAGCTTCTAAATCCTCTTTCTCGATGAAGTTCCTATGGAAATTAGGTAGATTAAGATCAAGTCAAGACCACTCTCCACAGTGTTGCAGAAAACGGTATTTGGTATTCAGTCGGAGGGATCACTGAATAGAGAATAATCGGTATTCGGGCGATTATTCGGAATTATTCGGTTTTGTATTTTTTAATATATAAATTATTTATAATACATATATTCTTATATTTTTATACATATATAATTAATATTTAACATGAATCCAAGATAAAAGTACTAATCAATATAATAGACATATAGAATTTGACATTTGTGGCGATACCGTGGTAAATGTAACCCATAAATATTGAAAATTGAAAATAAAAAAATAAAAATATGAAGAGTCAAACTCCAGTTGGCCTCATAGTCAGGCCAGTCAGCCGAATAGTCGACCGACTATTCGGTCGGGCCGACTATTGCACGACTGGAGGTCTGTTCAGTCGGGTACCCCACCGCACCGCATAGTCGGACCGACTATTCGGGATAGTCGGACCGACTATTGCAACACTGACTCTCCACTTCTACTCATAACTCAGTTTAGAACCCAATAACTTTTCACTTTGCATATGCTCGATATGCAAAATGAAATGCAGATGCATATGAGGTGCAAGATGATTTTCTATTTTTTGGTATAAATGAAAGAATGATATGCGAAAAAAATGGTAGACTTTTTATGTGTTTTGTTTTTTTTGACTTTTACCCATTCTATAATTATATATACGAAATACATAAAAGTACGAGCTATGGGTAAAGTATATATGTAATATATACATGCCCCCTATACTTAACATGTGCTATGTCCTCGGAGCACAAGAAACGACAAGAAGACATAACTCTTGCTAACCGTAGGAGAGTGAAAAAATAGAGAGGAGTATAGAAGTCGACTGCCTCCTATACGTAGGCTATGGATAGCCTAAATATAGAAGAAGATCAAAAAGTGGAGCAGTCGATGTCAAGAGGAGAAATGGATGGATATATACAGGGTGGGAATCAATCTCCCTTATACTTAGGCTTTGGTCAGCCTAAGTATAGGACAAGAGTGAGTATGAGAATGGATGAGATCTGGAATATACAGAGCGAATGAGGCGTAGAATGATGAATAAACATAGATGGCATCACCCCCCCCCCCACCATACTTAGGCCTTGGCCTAAGTCTAGGAAGAAACTATACAAATTAACCGATGGGGGCGAGGAAAGGGTGGGTAAGGTACAAAAATGAAAGTGTAATTCATGTGTTCCCTAAGACAAGATCATGGAATTCTGGTATACGCATGAATGAGATCTCCTCAACTTGGGCTAGTATCTCATTTGATCCTACAAAGTGCTTCAGCAGTTTCCCACTCACAATGAACAGTTGTTCTCCATATGTAAGCTCTGAAATCGATATATTGTCGTTCGCATTCACTTCTATGACAATGAAGGGTCCCATCCATTTGGATTTCAACTTGCCCTAAAAATTCTTCAACCTGGAATTGAATAACCACACTTTCTGTCCTGGGATAATTCTTTCTTCTGATGTACTGATCGTGCCAACACTTGACTCTGTCCTTGCAAATCACACTGTTATCATATGCCTTGTTTCTTATTTCCAGAATCTCATTTAGATCCATCTTTCTACTCTGATGTCCTTCATGAGTGTTCCAGTTCATTTTCTTTAATGACCATTCGGATTTGTATATCAACTCAGCGGGCAGATGACATGGCTTCCCATAAACCATTCTGAATGGGGAGGTTCCTAGCGGGGTCTTGTAAGTTGTCTGGTATGCCCATAGAACTTGATCCAAGAGTTGGGACCAGTTCTTCCTGTCAAGGAGGATGAGCTTCTGTAAAATGCCCTTCACCTCCCGAATCGACACCTCAACCATGCCATTTGATTGTGGATGGTATGGACTAGTGACACGGTGTTCAGTGACGTAGTCCTTTGTTAACTTTTTCATTTTCCTATTAACAAAGTGGCTACTCCTGTCAGAGATAATGATTTTGGGAACCCGAACCATGAAATGATGTGATCTTTCACGAACTTGGAGACAGTTTTGCTATCCGTGGTTTGGGTGGGGTAGCTTCCACCCACCTAGAGAGATAATCAACCTCCAAGAGAATGTACTCATGGCCATTGCTATCAAGTAATGGGTCCATGAAATCGATTCCCCGTGCATCAAAAACATCAACCATAATGACCAGTTGCATGGCATTTCATCTTTGGGACCGACAGTCCTTCCCATTCTCTGACATATTGGGCATGGCCTAACAAATGCATAAGCATTTCGGAACTGGGTCGGCCAGTACAAGCCACATTGAAGCACTTTCCAAGTGTTCCTCTTCTCGGAGTGATGTCCTCCTGCCCCCAAGGAATGGTAGTAGGTGAGGACACTTGGGTATTCCTCATGAGGAATATACCTCCTCTAGACACAATCTGGACCTTCTAAAAAAAGGAACGGATCCTCCCAATGGTATTTCTTAGATTCTGACTTAAGTTAGTCAATGCTGCTCTTGGGCCAATCATGGGGAACTGTCTTGGATACTAAGAAATTTACCATCTTGGCATACCATGGAAGAGAGTCGATAGAATGGATCGACTCGTCAAGGTAGGAGTCCTTGATGGGGTCAGTCTCAGAGGAACTAGGTGACTCTATGGGGGAGAGGCGATCAGCCACTACATTCTTCAGTCCTGGTTTATCCTTGATCTGCAAATAAAACTCTTGAGTAATAGGATCCACCTAAGAAGACACGCCTTCGCGTCCTTCTTTTCCCTGAGGAACCTGATGGTTGTGTGATCAGTGAACATTGTGACCTTAACCCTAGAAGACATGACCTAAATTTATCTAAGATAAACAACACAACAAGCATTTCCCTCTCTGTGATGTGGCGTCATTGCCGGGGAACGACCTGTTGACTGGAAGAAGGGGAGCCATCACCTGCGTGGCACGTGAGGTGAGAGCGGCTTTTTATTTTTTTTAAATTTTTTATTTTCATTTTATTTTATTTTTTAAATTAATTTTTTTCTAAAAATGAAATAAAAGAAGGGCTTAAAAATGATTGACATGTAGCGGCTCCAAGAGCTGCCATGTGTTAACTCCAAAAAAAGCAAGAAATAAAAATAAAAGAAAAATCTAGAAGAAATAGCAAATGACCTCAAATCGAAAAGTGCTCAACAAAAAAATTTCTCGTCTCGAAGAGATCTACAACTTTTATGAAGGGATTAAGAGCAAAAAAGGTCATCTATACAAAGTCATATTTTTTAGGTACTCTATGTACATAAAATACCTTGATTTTTAGGTTCTATATTTTTTTTGTGATTTTTAATTAAGAAAAAAATAGAGAAAAAATTACAATAAAATAAAAGATGAATATTTACACATTAATATAGTTTTTTAAATTTTTATTAAATGAGAAAAAAGAGAAATAAAATAAAGATGAAAAAGTGAGATATTTGTACAGACTCGTTGAGGACACTCAGATTTGGTCAGATTCTTTGATTTCAGTCTCATTTTAAATTTGGATTTTAGTGAATTTTATTAAAACTTTCATCAAAGAATATATATGAAAAGATAAAGAGTTAATTATGTACATAAAATATCAAGTCAAAAACAGATAAAACAGAAAACGCGCAAAAGCGGCCCAAAACCCAACTTTCACATATGAGCTCTATTTTTTATGAAATTAGTCTTGTTTCGAAGGTCTTTGAATATGTATTACTTTAAAAGTGAGTAGACCTTAATCAGTCACTGCATGAGGAAGATATAAGTGTTTTAGTCTATCTAGTCTGAATTAGAGTTTTGTCTCAGGGGGCAATTATTTGAGTTAGGAATTTTTCGTATTTTTCTTTTAATCTTGTTAATAATATGTACATAATGGAGATGTTTGAGGTCAATTGGAGCTATCATGAATTAGTTAAAAATGTATAAAATTAGGTGCAAATGTGAAAATGATTGTGAATGCAACTGAGTGTTTAAATGCATATATTAATTCTAAGCACATGAATGGTAAAATGCAAAATAAATGATGAAATGCAGCTAATTACTCAGGAACGAGGCTCTTATTTCATCTTTTAGTATGATGAATCACAGATTCATCACTCGTATGTTTCATCTACTCTCCAGCATGATTTTTCTAAAAAATAACTGCGATGATAGTTGGGAATCATATGCTTCTTCTTCTTCCTATCATTACAATCTCCCACCACATGTTCACAAAAAGATCTGTCGAAAACTGCCTTAATCATCGGCAACCCTCCCTCCCTCCTGACCTCATCGGTCCCCTTGTACATCTTCTTCCTTTACTTAGGCCAATTCCTAAGTATAGAAGGGACCGATGCCATATGTATATACTACGTTCCTCACCCACTCCTTCTCTTGATCACCCCATTTCCACCCTTCTTCTGTACTTAGGCTGACCAGAGCCTAAGTATAGGGGGACGCAATGCCCATTATATATACTCTCTTCACCCATTGTCTTCCTCATTTTCACTCTTCTTCTCTGCTTAGACTACTCACAACCGAAGTATAGGAGGTGGGCCAATCTTAGTTTTCTTTTTCACTCTCTTACGCTTAGCCCCATCTATGTCTTCTCTACGCTTCTTGTTCTTTGAAGACATAACTAAGTATAGGGCGTGTATATATATTGTATCTATATTTTGCATGTAGCTCGTACTTTTGTGTAAGTCTATATGTATTTACGGGGTGGGTAACCTCATAAAAAATAAAAAATGTTATGCAACTAACACTAATCAAGTCCAATTGTATACAACCAAACATTTTTGAAAATGGCTTCTTATTTATTTTTGCATAAAAAATAACAACAACAAATTTCTTGCATAAAAAAATCAAAAAAAATCACAAAATTCAAAAAATGTGTCTGCATTTCACGCATCTGCACTTCATCCAGCATTACATGCATTACTGAAAAGCTCTTGGCGTCTGAACCAAGTTGTGAGCAGAAATCAAGAGTGGTCTAGATTTGACCTTAATCTGCCTAATTTTCATAAGAACTTCACTGAGAAAGAGGATTTTAGAAGCTTCCATTTTTTGATTAATTCTTTGAGTTTCACATGACAATGTGCTATTTGACTCTTAGTATCTAACATGGCCTCCTCATTCTGGGTACGACGCTGGAATGGGGAATTAATTTATACTCTCGCACTATGAACTTAGCTCAACTCAGACAGGGTGCTGAAAGATTGTGTGAGTTTCTTTTCTGGTAGCATGGACATCTAAAGACCAGAGTATGGATTGAAATAAAGCTTCAGAAAAGGGATGTACGACTGGGCACAATTTTTTGTAAGATCCCAAAACATGTACGGAAAAAAGATGCCATATTCGTAGGGGCACAACAAGATCCATGCAGAGCTACCAAAAATCTGAACAAAAAGAAGCCAACTACCAAATAAATATTTGACCAAAAAGGTCCAAGCTTCAAGAAAACATGCAGATCTTGGTGGAGAATTGGCTAAACTGGTCGGCTTCACAAGAAAATGTGACTACACTAGCCACCCTTCGGTTCTTTTCTCCTTCTTCTAATTTCTCCCTCTCCTCGATTGTGAACACAATGTGTCAGACTTAGAAAGAAATACATGACTCCCCGAGGATGAGTTATTGGAGGTGGGGTTTGCATGTAGTCCAGCATTCTGGATGGGAAGAGCTAAAACCTTTCACACACATGAGTCATTTGTTCAATGTTCATGGGGTCTATTTGGGAAGAGTATTGATATAAGATTACTTCTAAGCTGAAATTGTGACAATGATGTGTAGAACTTGGAGGCTGTTGATTTTAAAACCCTAATTCTCATAGATGTTCCACCAAACTAATAATCTAAAGGTTGGGCCTAGCTCCATTTTCACCTTCTGATCATGGTCTTGGCATGGAACGCAATCTCATTTCACGTCATTGCATTTCTTTAGATGCTTGAGGATGAGCATGGTTTAAGTATGGGGGTTGATGAATCTCAGATTCATCACTCCAAATATATGAATTAAGATTAGATCCCCAAAATTCACTTGCATTTCATCATCTATATTGCATAATTATCATTCTTGCATGTGTAAATAATAATTACATTTTATCACTCATAATTACATAAAATAAGAAGCCAAAAATCGCAGCCCAATCGACATGTAAAATAAGCTAACTTCTATGATTTTTAACTAATTCATGCTAACTCCAAATCACCTGAACCACTTCCATTGTGTACATATTACTAACAAGAATAAATGAAAACTACAAAAAATCACAAACATAAATAAGTGGTCCATAAACTCAAACCCTAATTTCAGATCTGTCGGACTAAAATGTTGATATCTTCCTCAAACAGTATCTGATTTGATCCTACCTGCTTTTGAACTAATGTACATTCAATAATCTTCCAAACAAGACTAAGTTCAAGTCGATTGGAGCTCATATGTGAAAGTTGGGGTTTGGGTCTCTGTTGTACATTATGTATTTTACCCGATTTTGACCTATTATTTTATGTACATATTTAACTATTTTTATTTTATTTATTTTTCATTTATTTTCCTTGACTACAATTTTATTAAAATGTGCAAAAAAATCAAATCTAAAATAAGACCAATCAAAGAAACTAACCAAGTTCGAGTGTTCACTAACAATTTGTACAAAAGTCCTCTTTTCGTATTTTATTTTATTTCTTCATTTTACTAAACAATAAAAACCTAAAACAATTAGAGTAATGTGTAAATATTTATATTTGATTTTATTGTATTTTTATAAAATTTTTATCTCATTTAAAAATGATATAAAAAAAATATATAACTAAAAAATAAAGTATTTTATGTACAAAGAATACCCCAAAAATATCACTTTTCGCAAATGATCGACTTTGGTTTTGGTCTCTTCATGAAATTGTAGATCTTGTCGAGACGAGAAACTTTTGTGAAGAAAATTTTTCTATCAGAGGTCGTTTGCTATTTCTTCTGAATTTATCTTTGTTTTTTTATTTTAAATTTTGTGGGAGTGACACGCGGCAGTTACTGGAGCCGCCATGTGTCACCCATTTTGGGATTTATATATACATTTTTATAAATAAAAATAAAAAATACAAATTATAAAATAACTGACACATGGTTGCATCAGGGGCGTCCGATCTTGGATGATCGAACTACCCTTGTGCTTCCTCCTCCTCCCACATCCTTTCCTAATCGGGAGCGGACGCCACCGCCACCGATCCGTGATTCTAGACACCGTCCCCCTAAAATTGTTGTTGTCTCTTGTCCACATGCACCTCCCTCCCACACCCTCGCGTATCCCATTTAATCAGATCTCCATCTCAAGATCCTCGACATGATTCTTCCCCGAGCGATCTCGCACTGACTTCCAGATTTAGGACCGCCACCTCATTCCTTCACAATCTTCAGTCACGAATGGTGCCTCTAATCTCCTCGATTTCCCATCCCCATCGGTTGTCACCACCTTCCAGATATAGTTGCATCCTCAATCTTGCCACCCATCATCTGATCTCCTTCCTAATCCATAAACTGCTCCAATCCTACTTAACCCATCACCTCCCCCTCACTCATACCCATCCATCGATTTCACCATAGAGAGGGGTGTGTGGTGGTGACAGCACCAGCTCGTTCATCTCTACCCCGACAAGGTCCGAGGAAGCTCATCCTCGTCGTGACGTCGCACCTCTTTATAGTGTTTGCTCCTACTCCGGACATCCATTATTGAGCCTACCAATATATTCACCGACCATCGTTGAGCACCACCTACGAAGACCACTGCCACCGACTACCCCCTTCCAAGTCCCCACACCAACGCCAAAACCGTCTACAACACTCCATGTTCTTCACCAACGCCTCACTACCAAGTCGTTTCTCTTGGGCTTCATTAACGGTTCAAGCTTCATCGACCAGGGGAGACCTCTTCCAGGGACTACTTTGCACTTAATAACATCTCCACCGAGCTACCCCTTTGTCATTGACTACTCTAGAGAATCCTCTCCACCTTCGATGGTTGAGGCTACTTCTGCCTCTCCTCCACCTTCTCCCTCAGGCGCCGTCGTTGGAGCCAAGTCACCACTCCACAACTCCGTTGTCGAAGTCCAGAGCCCCACCGAAGAGGCTCCTCCACCCGCATAGCCTCCTCAGCCGAGCCCAAGTCCTGAGGACCCCCACATGGCACATGTGTTGGGGAATCTTTACATTCAAGCCCATGAAGCTTTGTCTATTTCCAGCCAAGCCAGCCACTCCAGGGTGAGAAACCCCCTCCCCCTCAAGGGGTCGGTAATTTCACTTCATCCCCTCACTGCATGTTTCATTCATTTTATATTCTATATTATTGCAAACATAACCACATAACCATGTATTCCTCTATTTATTTGACCAACATTCTTGCATTAGTTTCTTATTTTAAAAAAATGGCATTTTGTTCCACAATTAATTCTTTACATTATTGCATGTGTGTGATGTTTTTATGATCTGTGGTTAATTAATGGTTAATATTCCTGTGAAAAAATGCATATTTTTACCATTCAATGCATTGAAATACATAAATAATTAACCATAGCCCCAAAATTGTCAAAAAATCATAAATCGTAGAATTAATTGTGTTTCACATTGTGCCCAAAACAAATTGCATTTATATGCATAGTTTTATCTACAAAAATCATTTTGTTTACTTCAGTAATTAGTTTTTAATAGATATTAAATTCATCATTTTTAGGATTTAGGATTTTTCTGAGATAGATCACCTAGTGATATATCTTAGATAATTTTATTTCCTAAAATAAATAGATTTAATATTTATTGTAATTAATAATTGAAAATAACATTGTTTGCGTTCATAAATTCATAAAAAATTCATTTTGCATCTAAAATTTTCAAAAAAAAATTAAAGTGCATATATTTCATCATTTTTTACATTTCGACCAAGTTTCATAATTTTTAGATATCGTTTGTAGAGATCAATTTCCTGGTCCTTAAAATTGGCACACATTTCATTTTTATTCCATTAATTGCATCAAAAATACCAAAAATATTTGCCTTAAATACAAAACAAAATTTGATAGACATAATTCTAGATTTTTACGTTGCCTCCATGAGTTCGACCTTGGGTCTTACCCAAGTAAAATAAACATAAAATCACTCAAATTAATAAATTAAATATTTAAGTGATTAGTTGCACTTAAACTAATTGATTGATTCCGGTCACCCTGCCTGCAACGAAACGGCAAATTCATTATTTGCACATGATAATTCATGTAAACTAACATAAGGGAAATCGTGACTAATCAGAGACGAGAATCTGATTTTTTTTATATTCCCTTTGTAAAAAGTTAAAGGGCACTTGTCCATTTTCTGTTTTATAACAGGGGTCCATTCTGTGCATCTTGACTTGTACCTCGTCCTTTTTCTCTCGAGGTTTGTTTCACCAAGTGTCGATGCACTCGGTGGAACGGGCACTCACCACAATTTTCCTCACATTTTCTCGTCATTTTCCATGGATTTTCGAGGCTAGGTGCTTGATTAGGGTTTTTCATTTTCTTGTTTGTGCATCTGTAGTTAGATTTTAGGACACGCAACTTAGTTGTTCTTTCACTTAAGTCAAAAAAAGATTCAAAAAATGTTAGACATCATTTGAAAAAGATCCAAAAATGTGATAACCAAAAAAATAAAACAGGGGCTTCTAAATATATTCAACTTTAAAACTAAACGTATTGGACTCCACTTGATTTGGGAGAGCAATCCCCTGCGAATGGTTTGCATGTACTCTCCAGATTTGTGAGTGAGAGATGACCCATAAGACTAGAGCCAAAGCTTGGATTGCTTTTTATACTACTGTTCTAAAAATGGTTAGCTACTCTTCAGTGAGGACTCTCGAGTAACCGGAAATGATTCGAGTTTCCTTAGAAAAGTGGGAGGTTTAGAGGACACTGCGTAAGACTTTGTCCTCAAGTAAAACAGGTAGACGGAAATAGTTTGTACTTACTCCCATACTGGTTGAAAGTAGGTGCAACTAGGCGTACGGACTCGGGACAATCTTCTGAGAAATTCATGTACCTATCAAATCGTGTAATATGTGATAAGACTTACATTGCCAACTATCTCTAAAACTGAAAAGATTAACGACCGATCTTTTCACGGTCATCACTGAATGAGTTGGTGAAATCGGGGTATTGCTTTGTGTTTGATTTTGTGGTGTGAGTCCCAGATCTCAGATCTCTAGCAGTTACTCATATCAATTGTCTTATTTCTGATCAAGATGATGGGCAGGCAATTGCTTCGGTTGACTTTGGTCGATCCTCTCTCTCGTACACATGCCCATTCATCTAGGTCAGTTCGGGGTGTCTCTCTTCCCAAACCAAAGTTCAATCGTGTCTCCTCTTCCAGGTGTGACTTTGACCCTAGAATCTCTTCTCCCACTTCATCTTCTTCTCCATCATCGTCACCTTTGGTTCGAGAGAACCCTATTCAACCTCAGCAGTTTCACGTTGACCTGACAGAACCTGATCTGAATTCTTTTTCATTTCCAGATGCCATTATTGGCAAAGGACCGCATCATCCATAGACTACTTCGGTAGTAATTGATTAGGCAGCAATCAACAACGGTCTACTTGCTTCCCTATTGTTGATGCAGAACCAGATTAGGGAGAATGGTAGACTGATGAATGATGTCAAGGCTGAGCTAACACAGCTGAGAGCATGAAGAGATACTCCAGATACTAAGATTCCATGAGCAGAGGGGGCAGGTAGACAGAATGGAGAGGAGGGACCACCACTTGGTACATACCACATGATGAAGTAGCTTTATAAACTTGGAACTACTACTACTCATCACTGGATTCGTATCCCTGCCATTGATGGCAACTTTGAGCTACGTTCTCAGACGATAAAATTGATGCCCAAGTACCATGGGCTTTCTACTGAGGAGCCGCACTTGTACCTATAGGAATTTGAGATGATTTGTAGTACGATGCATGACTCGCATGTGAATGAGGATACAATCAAGTTGATTGCATTTCCATTCTCCCTTGTGGACAGAACAACCTATTGGCTGAAGCATTTGGGAAGATACATTTGTATGTGGGAACAACTTCGCACAAAATATCTGAATAAATAATACCCACTTGGTCGTACTAATGCAGCAAGAGCCATGATCAGTAATTCACCATGCTAGGGAACGAGCAATTTCACGAAGCATGGGACCGTTTCAAAGAGCTCATCGATAGGTGTCCCCACCATGATAGCTCGAAGCCGGACTTAATGTAGAGCTTCTTTCGTGGCCTGACACCCGAGTTACAAGGACAAGTGAATGCATCGTGTGGTGGATCTTACTTCTTAAAGCATGAGGACCAAGTCTGGACTATCTACGAGGAGATAGACGAAAACTATACCACGATGTCCCAGATTATGTTCTATACAGAGACCAAGTCACCAACTTACCACCAGCATTCTCGAGTAGCACAAATCGAGGGGACTCCTTCTTCTTTTGCTCCTACCCATTCCGATTCCTCATCAGCTGACATGGGGATCATTTGTCAGAAGTTGGATCGCATGGAAATAATTGAGAAGAAGTGCTAGAATTTGGACAAGCTTGACAAGATCGATGAGCTTGAAAGATGTTTAAATGATCTAAAGACTCAGGTCATGTGCTTCAAGAGATTCATACAGATTCAACGAAGTCTTCTAGATCGAGGCATAATTCCACGACCACCAGTTCAACACATATATCATGTGCATTTCGAGCCGATCATCTGACACTCAGATGGTAGTGTATCAGAGTGATCAACCTCTTGTTTCGATGCCCTTGGTTTATACAGAGGATGTCCGAGCCATTGTTTGAGTTCAATGGGATTTGGTACAACCAGTTGCACCAACCAGGGATTCGTCATGATCATCCTGGTTTTTGTTGGTCTTCAGAAGGTACTTTATCCCAGCAGCCACCACAAGCACAGATGGGGCGAACCATAGAGAAGCAACAGTCATCTCCTTGTCCATTCCAGCCCACTCAATGGAGTCAAAATACATATCATGCTTAGTATTCGCAGTCGTATCCTCCACAATAACAGTCAACCCAACCGCAGCCTCATCACCATTGAGGTGACTCATCCGAGTCTCATGGTCGTTTTCATGGGAATCCAGT
The DNA here is from genome assembly GCA_037367405.1 of Ottelia alismoides. Lineage (NCBI taxonomy): Eukaryota > Viridiplantae > Streptophyta > Magnoliopsida > Alismatales > Hydrocharitaceae > Ottelia > Ottelia alismoides. The sequence continues at coordinate 165,167 of JAZKJV010004502.1, forward strand.
CCTAGAGTATCTCATTAGATTGATAGCTGACCAGCATTTCGCATTTAGGTGAGAAATGGATGTGTTTAAAAAATCATATAACTGACATTGTCGGAGTCCTCCATTCCTGCCCAGATAGAGCCAAATCCAAATAGTCTAAAGAGGATGTCAGAGTAGGTACACTTGATAGAGCCCACCCTCCAGTCACATGTGTTTTCATATGATTACCTTTATTATGATGATGCTTATTTCATTTCTCTTAGGAGCGGTGGGATACTCGCAGGCGGAGACTCAACTAGGCTTAGTTAAGATATACCTGATGATACAAGTGAGGCTATTGAGCATGATGATGATGGTGCTGATGCCGCCTCTCGCTTTGAAAATGTTGATGGTGGTAGTGATCCCACCAAGACTGATGAGAAGCAGCCATCGTCTTCTACGGATGCAGTTGATTTTCCATTCTTTGAGTATAGTGATGATGATAGAAAAATACAAAAAATGTACAAAAGAGAACAACCAAAAGGAGGAATAAAGATAAGACAGTTAATCCAGCTAAAGCTCATGAGTCTATTTTTGATGATTTACATGGATCTAGTCCCCATTTTTGAAAAATATTTTCTTCTTCATCTGATCCTCCTATTGTACATACTGATCGGGAGGATGTGCATATTCCTTTTCCCCAAGCACTCCGTTTGGAAAAAAGAGATAAAAAGGAAAATCCCAAAAGGAATCATATGGTCGATTTAACGAAAGAGATGCTAGACAAATTCACCATCCATCTCACTCTTTTGGAAGCCTTGGTACATATACCTCTTATGTAGAAAGGTCTTAAAGAGCACACTACACTTCATATAAAGAAGAGGTAGCGTATTCATTGCTCTGAAATTGGTACGTTGACCAAGGAAATATGTCACACCATCCAGAAGTATCTCCCATCCAAGCGATCAGATACGGGAGCACCGTATGTCAGATGCAAGATTTTGGATCAGACATTCAATCGTACTCTCTTAGATAGTGGTTCATTGATTAATCTCCTTCTTCCTTGCTCAACAAGTTCGAGTTTGGACCTCTTCAACCAAGCAAGACGGTCTTGCAGTTTGTTGATAAATCGGTCAAGAGGCTGAAGGGATTAATTGAGGATGTTATCATCACCATTCAGGGTTTGCAATTTCCCGTGGACTTCATCGTGTTGGACGTGCCGGTCCCTGAATGTGTGGCGTATACCCCGATCATATTAGGACGGCCTTTTCTGGTGATAGCAAAGGCCGTATTTGATTATGGTACCGGGAATGTGTACTTTTGCATCTAGGGCGAGAGTATACATATAGAGAAGATCCATTACTTCAAAGCCATATCATTCGAATCAGAGCGAGCATCTGATGATGAACCCGACAGTCATCAAGATTGTGACTCTGTGCAAATAGATTATGAGGAAGTATGGACTGAACCGAGCACACAATCTTTCATGACAACCTTCAAGAGAGTTTAAAATTCAGATATTAGATGATGAGAGATTGGATAAAATAGTCTTGAAGCCAATTAGTGATGATGCTTGAAGAGACGATTTTGGTACCTTTACAATCTGCGATGAGATTTTTGATCCCTCTGAGTGAGAAGTGAGTATCGATTGGAAGTGTTATGATCAGATAGATCTGACTCCCGTTCAGTCAGATTCAGAAGATGTCGATTGGCAGTGCTTTACTAAAATTCTCACTTTAGACTTCTACTGTTGAGCCTACAACCAACCTAGAGAGCTAGTTCAGTAGAGCCAGTTATCAGATGAGCAGTCTCCAGTTCATTCAGAGTCAGAGAAGGATGAGCTCACACACTAACTTAATAGCCTATTGTAAAGCCTTGAACTTGGCATATCTCGGATCCTATATAATAAGACCCGGCTCGTCAAGAGGGAACCAACGGAATTTATTTCGTGTGAATCGGACTTCATTTCGATTTGTTATGAATTTCGGAAGAAAGAGAAGTAAGGAGGGTTAAGACGTCATTAACCCATAATGAATGCCATTAAGACTAATTAAACATGATTAAAGAAACTAATGATGGATTAAAAATCGCTAATGATCATTAGCAAACACTAATCAATAGTTAGTGAAAGTTAAATCATGATTAGTAAAAGTTAATCATGATTAGTGTTAATTAAACGTGATTAGCGAATCTAGAATCCTCTAGAATGTTCTAACTTAAGCCCCATGTTTAGGATAAGTTTTGGCTAAAACCATGGGCCAAAACCATGAGCCGCTAAACCATAGTTAAGGTCTAAACCATGATTTTCTAACTATGGTTAGTGGTTTTCTGGAGCCTATAAATAGACCCCCCTACCCATTCATTCTCTATGATTTCCACCACCACCACCCCAAGGGCTAGGGTCGAGAGGTTGGGAGGAGGAGTGGGAGGCGAGGAAGGAGCGCGAGCGAAGCGCTGCTGGGAGAACGAGGAGGAGAAAGGTATGATCCTCTCTTACTTTGCTTCGTAAGTTAGGCTTTCAATTCATCCTCTTGTTCTTCCAAGTTTTGTTCTTGATTCGTCTTTCTTTCTGATCCGTTTCCTGTTGTGGTTCGAGGAGAAATCTGTGTAACACCCTACATAGGTGCGGGTGGCTATGCACGTCAGTGAACCCTGTGATTCGTCACACGTTCACTCATCTAAGACGCGTGGTGTCTACTGATTCTCCATCGCTTATGTTTCTATTCTTTCAATTATGCGTTTATAGTTATTTTCATGGAGAAATCCGTGTAATACCCTACTTAGGTGTTGGCAGCTATGCATGTCAGTGAACCCTATGATTCGTCACACGTTCACTCATCTAAGATGTGTGGTGTCTACCGATTCTTCATCGCTTATGTTTATGTTCTTTCAATTATGCTTTTATAGTTATTTTGATGGAGAAATCTATGTAATACCCTACTTAGGTGCGGGCAGCTAAGCACGTCAGTGAACCCTGTGATTTGTGACACATTCACTCACCTAAGATGCGTGGTGTCTACCGATTCTTCATCTCTTGTTGTTTGAGTATATTCTTTCAGTTTCGTTGTTATTTTCCTCTCGATTGATTTTATAGAGGAAACTCTTTTCATTTTTATTTTGAAATATGTCCCGATATAAGGAGAAACTCTGCCAAAAATTTTCGAGAAATATGTCCCGATATAAGGAGAAACTCTACCGAAATTTTCCTAGAAATATCACCCCGTATAAGGGAAAGCTCTGCTGAAATTTCAAGAGAAAACATGTTCTTGGTGTTCTTGGTGTTCTTTGTGTTCTTCGCGTTCTTTGTGTTCTTCATTCGTTCTTCGTGTTCTTGACACGTTCTTAGCGTTTTTGAAACGAAAATGAAATTCGATCTTTTCAATAGCCTTAAAACATCCTTTCTGAAAATGAAACACGATAAAGCCTTGCATACGTGAGAGAGAGCTAGATTAGGTAACGAAATCCTTCCTTTTGTTGTTGGGTTTTCATACGAGATTATTAAAATTCTTGATTTTATGTTCTTTTCTATGAAGAACCCTAATTTTGGCTACCTTTGAAAAACTCTGAAGTGTTGCTTTGTGATTTCCACTAAAATAAGGTTTAAGCATCAAATTGATGAGGTAGTTTTGAAAGTTAGGGTTTGGGAGTTAAAATAGGCATAAATACGAGTATATATGCATATGAATAATATATATGCGAGTCTACACTAAATGTTGTTGATTATGCAAATCGAAGACTTAACAAAAGAATTATATCATGGGAATTGATGTGGTTTGAGTTGGATCCTGAAAAGGATTGTATGTCACGTTAAGGATGATTGGGAGTAGAACTACAGGTCGGGCATGCAACCTGTAGGTTTGACGGAAGGAGCCTGTATTGGTGTTTTCCTACCTAGGTGGTACACGGTTGCCCTATTAAGATAAGTGCGCATGAAATGAATGATTTGCATCACGTGGTACCAGGATCCAATATCTTCGGTTTGAACAACGGAAGATGTGGTCGTGCCATGTGGAGGCACGGGTGGTTCAATAGCGGCTGGGTCATGATAATATGTATTTAAAGCCGTTAGGTTATATGATTAAATGTTAGCTTGAGGTTTTAAGCAACCGAGTCCTTGAGGGTTTGAGACTCTATTTAATAAAAGAAAAGAAAAATTGTCAGGGTAGTATTAGCATTGATTGAGGCGACGTGCGACGGCATAAGCTTACCAAGATCAACACAATCTCCAATCTCGAAGTGTCCACATCTTCGGAGTCCAAGAATGGTGGGGTTCCCCTGGACTAATCCCTGGCGTGGAATAGAAAATAATAGGACTTAAATTAACAAGAATGGATGAAACCTTTTGTGATAACAAGTTTTGCATAATTACACAATTTGTTTGTTTTTCTCTTCTTCATTACGTAGCATTCGCTAATTTTTATCCTATGATTTATGGAAAACCCAACAAGTGTCGGTGAGTCATCGCAAGGACTTTAAAAATCCAGCCAGCTTACATACTAGACATCCAGCCAGCTACAGTAGCTTTTCTTTGTAAGGTAGTTCGTAATATGTCTATATATTTCCTTCCAGCGGACGTACATGTAAAGGGTTGTCGTGGGACAAAATGGATCATGTAAACTTTATTTTGTGAATGGCAAAGTGTTGAAATACTTCCTTCTGAGTATTTTTATTTGTAGTCTGTTTCTGAATGTTAGTTGTGATTCCTGAATAAAATATTACTGAGTAATCAAATCCGGATATGGGAGGATCCGACGGCCCTGGAATTGGGGTCGTGACAGATTGGTATCAGAGCAAGGTTACTCCCGTAATTTATTTAGTAATTGACAACTATGAGCGATATTCAGAAACTAAGGTTGCTTTGATCTTAATAAATGATTGCAGTACCATTCACAAGTCATTGTCCCTTATATACATAATGTTAAGACATATAGGATCTGGCCTTTGACCTTAACTCATCCCAGGATCATGGCAGACCAAGATGTGTCTAGGCAATTAGCGGGTATGATGGCAATGCTCCAAGACATGGGGCAAAGGCAGCAAGCATTGGAGGAGAGGCTCAATGCACAAGCTAAGAGACCCAAGGCATCTAAGCCTACGGATGATAGGATTGAAAGTCCTATCCATCTTTCTGAGGAAGAATCTAGTTACCATCCTTCCACTGAGTCTACTCCTACCCCAGCTGAAGGAGCAATGGAGAAGGCCCTTCTTAGACACCAAACATTATTAGATAATTACCGAAAGGGAAAAATTCCTCGATTCAAAGGTGTAGAGACACCTGTCGAGGCTGAATTATGGCTCGATGACGTTAGTAGGATGTTGAGGATAATCCATGCACCAGCTGACACTTGGGTGCACTTTGCTGATTACTCACTAGCAGATTATGCACGACGATGGTGGAGAGCAATTTTCAAGAAATTAGCATATCCTGTTCCATGGGATATCTTTGAAGAGAGGTCTCGAGCTCACTTCTGTCCATCTCATTGGGAAGAATTAAAGAGGAGAGAGTCGGCTTCTTTGAACCAGGGTTCTAAGACCGTATGAGATTATCATATCCACTTTACTGAGCTACTACGTTACTCACCATCTCTAGAAGCTTCACCACAAGAGTGTCTTACAAAATTTGTTAGCAGTCCTCAGGGAGATCTGCGAGAAAAGCTTGCTGGTTTTAGAGCTACAACCGTAGATGAAGCAATGGACATCGCCTCTCGTATTGAGATGGAGAGGGATGAAAACTGCCAAAGAAGAAGTTTCCACTTTAATGGTGGACCATCCAAACGCAAGGCACATTATAACCGTAGAGATCATCGCTATCATCCAGCCGATTCTAGTATAAACTCACCACAAACCTTGGGTCAGGAATTATCAGGAAGAGGGGGTTTCTCTAGACCTCCATTATACCCCCATAACTCAGCATCAGGAACTAGTACCTCTGTAGTTAGGTCTTCAGCTCAGACAGGCACGCGTGCATATTATCACTGTCATCAAGAAGGTCACATTAGGAACGACTGTCCGCAGTTGAGAGGTTCAGGGTTTAAATCAACCCCAATTAACAGTATAACATCCACTCCGAACAATGGAACAACACGCGGAGGAAGACAGGGTAGAGGTCGTGGCTCACAAGGAGCGCCTCCTACACGGAAACCACTACAAAGTGTTGATGGTTCTAGCTTGCCTATTCCTAATGATCAGCTCAATGTAATCACTGAAGAACAAGCCTCCAATTCAGGCACAGTTGTACGAGGTACCATTACTATTCATGGCTTTTCAGTACATGCTTTATTTGATTCTGGTGCTTCACATTCATTTATTACTCGACAGTTAGTACCCACTTTGGGTAAGATACCAGTAGAAGTACAACAGTCCTATCTGATCAAGGGACCAGGAGGACAAGTATTCATAATCTGAGAAATCATGGATAATTGTATAATACTGATAACGAGACATAGTTACATGTTTCACTACTACTGGTAGAAATGGAGGAGTTTGATCTTATCCTAGGGATGGATTGGATAGAAAGGCATCATGCATGTCTTGACTGTTTTCAGAAGACAATTCTGTTTCACCTTCCTAACTCGATAGAGTTCCAGTTCATTGGAAAGACATTCAATGATAATTTCAAATATATCTCTACTTTGAAGGCACATCAATTGTTAGAGAAAGGGTGCCAATGCTATTTAGCTTATGTAACTACTACATCATGGTCAGACTGAATGATGGAAGATATACCTATAGTGTGCGAATTTCCTGATGTATTCCCAGAGGAACTACCTGAATTACCACCTGAGCGAGAGATTGAATTTGAAATCTCTCTCATACCTGATATTTAGCCCATCTCTATCCCTCCGTAAAGGATGGCACCGGCTGATTTACGAGAGTGAAAGATACAGTTGCACGAACTGTTAGGTAAAGGATTCATTCGTCCTAGTACTTCACCATGGGGTGTACCTGTCTTATTTGTCAGAAAAAAGGATGGGTCGATGCAGTTGTGCATTGACGATAGACAACTAAACAAGAGGACAATAAAGAATAAGTATCCACTGCTAAGAATAGATGATCTCTTTGATCAGATACAGGGTTCAACTGTGTATTCCAAGATTCATTTAAGATCTGGATACCATCAGTTGAAAATTAAAGATATATATATTCCCAAGACAGTTTTCGAACTAGATACGAGCATTATGAATTCTTAGTTATGCCTTTTGGACTAAAAAATGCCCCAGCAGCCTTCATGGATCTCATGAATAGAGTATTCAAGGAGTTCTTAGATCACTTTGTGTAGTCTTTATTGATGATGTGCTTATATACTCCAAGGATAAATATCTGCATGAACACCATCTCAAGCAGGCACTTGAAACTCTAACGAAGAACAAGTTGTATGCTAAATATAGCAAATGTGACTTATGTCTATCTGAAGTATATTTCTTAGGCCATGTTATTTCTGGGAAAGATATATCAGTTGATCCTACAAAGGTTAGTGCGGTGTTGAGTTGGGAACGCCCGAAGACTGTCACAACAATACGATCTTTTCTGGATTTAGCTGGATATTATAGAAGATTCGTGAAGGACTTTTCATGAATGGCACTGCCAATGACTAGACTAACTCAGAAGGAAGTCCCATTCTTATGGTCTGATACATGTGAAGCTAGTTTTCAGATACTGAAAGAATGCCTAACATCTGCACCAATCATTACTCTACCTTTCGGGAGTGAAGGGTTTACAGTGTACACTGATGCATCTAAAGAAGGACTTGGGGCAGTTCTTATGCAACATGGTAAGGAAGTTGTGTATGCATCACGACAGCTCAGGACAAATGAAAAGAACTACCCAACACATGACCTTGAATTAGTTGCTATAGTTTTTGCTTTAAAGATATGGAGACATTACCTCTATGGTATTACTTTTGAAATCTTCACTAATCATAAAAGCTTGAAATATCTATTTGATCAGAAGGAACTCAATATGAGACAGAGATGGTGTCTAGAGTTGTTGAAAGACTATGATTGCACTATCTCCTACCATCCTGGTAAGGGAAACGTCGTAGCAGATGCCCTTAACAGAAGAACTTATTCACCTAGGTTGGTGCGTGCTATCAACTTATGGGGTTTACTATCAACGTTAAGTGAATGGAAACCATTTGATAGTAGTGTTGATACTATAACTATTCCTCACCAAGACAAACCAGGGATCTGGGATAGAATAAAAAAAGGACAGGAGGATGATCCAGTCCTTAAAGACTTGAGACAACAACTTGAGAAGAATGAGAAGAGGGATTCCAGATACAAGATGGGTTATTGTATAACCATCACAGAGTTTGTGTACCAAACACACCTGAACTAAGGAAAGACATCTTATGAGAAGCGCATTGCTCAAGATTATCTATTCATCAGGAACTATAAAGATGTATAAGGATCTTCATTCATACTTTTGGTGGGCGGGAATGAAGAAAGATGTTGCTGAGTTTGTGAATTCATGTTTCACTCGCCAGCACGTAAAGGCTTCACACCAAAAGCCACCGGGATTATTGCAACCCCTCCCTATACCTGAATGGAAATGGGAAAGCATTTCCATGGATTTCGTTACTGTCTTACCTCAGACGACTGGTAGTAAAGATAGTATCTGGGTTATAATAGATCGTCTGACAAAGGTAGCACACTTTATTCCGATAAGCTTATCTTTCACTCCAGACCAGCTTGCTGAATTATATATTACGCATGTGATTCGCCTCCATGGTATCCCAAAGGAAGTAGTTTCTGATCGAGATTCACGATTCACCTCACACTATTGGGAGAACTTTATGAAAGCCTTAGGGACACAACTATTCTTGAGTACAGCATATCATCCACAAACAGATGGTCAGTCAGAACGTACGATTCAGACACTAGAGGATATGTTACGAGCATGTGCCTTAGAATGGAAGGGATCATAGATTAAACATTACCTCTTTCAGAATTCACATACAACAACAGTTACCATACAAGTATTGGCATGGCACCAATTGAAGCACTTTATGGACGTAGGTGTACTACTCCTTTGTGTTGGCAAGAGGTCGGGATAAAGAACCTTTATGATTTAGATACCCTACAAGAGACACGGGAAGCTGTAAAGCTTGCTCGAAAAAGACTATTGACTGCTCAAAGCCGCCAGAAAATCTATAGTGATAGTAGGCGAAGAGACCTTGAGTTTGATGTAGGTGACTTTGTATTTCTCAAATTATCACCTATGAAGGAAATTCAGAGGTTTGGCGTGCATGGGAAGTTAGCACCCAGGTTCGTGGGTCCCTTTGAAATTATTCAGCGCATTGGAAAAGTGGCATATATGCTTGCACTTCCTCCACATCTTTCGGCAGTACATGATGTTTTTTACGTATCAAATCTAAGAAAGTATGTTAAGGATCCAGAGCATAAGATAAGTTATGATGATTTACATGTTGAGCCAGACTTGACATACCAAGAGATACCTGTGCAAATACTTGACAGGGATATTAAGAAGTTGAGAAACAAAGAGGTGCCTCTAGTTAAAGTATTGTGGCGGAACCACGAGTTTGAAGAAGCCACATGGGAACCTGAGGCGAAAATGAGATAGAAATACCCCTACTTGTTTGAGTAATAACACTATATCTTCTTTATAAATGAAATGGCGTTCATTCTCTTTAAGGTTGTTATGCCTGCATTTCTAGTCTCGAGGACGAGACTTCCTTTAAGGTTGTTATAATTGTAAAGCCTTGAAAGCATAATAATATCCGGCTCGTCAAGAGGAAACCAACAGAATTTGTTTCGTGTGAATCTGACTTCGTTTCAATTTGTTATGAATTTCGGAAGAAAGAGAAGTAAGGAGGGTTAAGATATCATTAACCCATAATGATTGTCATTAAGACTAATTAAACATGATTACAGAAACTAATGATGGAATAAAAGTCGCTAATGATCATTAGCAAACACTAATCAATAGTTAGTAAAAGATAAGCGTAAGCCGTGAAAGTTAAATCGTGATCAGTGAAAGTTAATCACGATTAGTGTTAATTAAGCGTCATTAGCGAATCTAGAATCCTCTAGAATATTCTAACTTAAATCCCAAGTTTGGGATAAGTTTTGGCTAAAACCATGGGCCAAAACTATGAGCCGCTAAACCATGGTTAAGGTCTAAACCATGATTTTCTAACCATGGTTAGTGGTTTTCTAGGAGCCTATAAATAGACCCCCCCTACCCATTCATTCTCTACGATTTCCACTACCACCACCACCCCAAGGGCTAGGGTCGAGAGGTCGGGAGGAGGAGTGGGAGGTGAGGAAGGAGCGCTAGCGAAGTGCTGCCGAGAGAACGAGGAGGAGAAAGGTATGATCCTCTCTTAGTTTGCTTCGTAAGCTAGGCTTTCAATTCATCCTCTTGTTCTTCAAAGTTTTGTTCTTGATTCATCTTTCTTTCCGATTCATTTCCTGTTGTGGTTCGAGGAGAAATCTGTGTAACACCGTACTTAGGTGCTGGCGGCTATGCACGTTAGTGAACCCTGTGATTTATCACGCGTTCACTCATCTAAGACGTGTGGTGTCTACCGAATCTCCATCGCTTATGTTTCTATTCTTTCAATTATGCTTTTAGAGTTATTTTGATAAAGAAATCCATGTAATACCCTACTTAGGTGCGGGTGGCTATGCACGTCAGTGAACCCTATGATTCATCACACGTTCGCTCATCTAAGACGCGTGGTGTCTACCGATTCTTCATCGCTAATGTTTCTATTCTTTCAATTATTCTTTTATAGTTATTTTGATGGAGAAATCTGTATAATACCCTACTTAGGTGCGAGTGACTATGCACGTCAGTGAACCCTGTGATTCGTCACACATTCACCCACCTAAGTTGTCTGGTGTCTACCGATTCTTCATCTCTTGTTGTTTGAGTATATTCTTTCAGTTTCGTGGTTATTTTCCTCTCAATTGATTTTATAGAGGAAACTCTTTTCGTTCTTATTTTGAAATATATCCCGATATAAGTGGAAACTCTGCCGAATTTTTCTGAGAAATATGTCCCGATATAAGGAGAAACTCTACCGAAATTTTCCTAAAAATATCACCCCATATAAGGGGAAGATCTGCTGAAATTTCAAGAGAAAATATGTTCTTGGCGTTCTTCGTGTTCTTCATGTTCTTAGCATTCTTTGTGTTCTCCGTTCGTTCTTGAAACGTTCTTAGCATTTTTGAAATGAAAATGAAATTCGATCTTTTCAGGAGCCTTAAAACATCCTTTCTGAAAATGAAACACATCAAAGCCTTGCATACACGAGAGAGAGAGCTCGATTAGGTAACGAAATCCATCCTTTTACTATTGGGTTTTTGATGAATGTGAAATTCGCCTCTTTAATAATGTGAAATTGTAGTATAGAAGGCAAAAATCGGTCGATCAAAACACCACAATCTGTGAATGTTGTGGAGTATTTTTACTTGGAAAGTCTACCAAGGTCGAACTCAGGGAACGGTGATTTTTAGTTGCACGGTTTTAAATCAAATTAAATAATTAATAAATGCTCGATTAATTTATGCGTTGAGAAAATATACAATGCAATGATATGCAAATGTGACGAAATATACAGGGAACATGAAGCACCGGATCTATGATTTATGAAGTTTCATCCTCAAATAAATTTATCAATTGATCCTCAAATACTATCACAGATCAAATAATTTCAAGAAATATTTATCAATAAGAGAACCAAGCTGTGGGGTATGAGAGCAATCACCAGCTACGTAGTCCTGCAGATAAAGAGATCAACAATAATTTTCAAGGAGTTTTGACTCCTAATTTTTCCTGTGATTTAATCCTCAAAGAGTGATTGATAATAGCGAGAAAATAATTCAATTATCTATCCTTGAATATGCCCCTGTAATAGATCAGTTTTTCCTCAGGTTAATCAGTACACAATGTCAACAGAACCTGCATGAGATCAAATAAGTCCTCGAATAATAGTAATCAGTAAACATTCTCAGATCTATCCATAATGTATGCCAAATGATAGAGCATGAAATTAGCTTCAAAATGACATATTGTATGCTAAAATCGGAGTCCCTATGAAAAAGATATGATAAAATGAAGTTTCAGGGACTAAAATGTAAATAAAATAAAGTTTTCTTTGCAAAGAGGTCCCTAGGAGGACTTATCAGTAATTAATAAAAACTTGAGGGGCCCAGATGTAATTTACCCTTGGAGGGGGTATTTCTGCAAATTCTCAAAGTGTCAGGGGTATGGCTGCAATTTTTCCCCAAACGCACGTGCTTTGGCTCGGAGGGGGGCGAAGGCTCGGGCGAGGCTCGGACTCCCGAGGCGGAGGCTCGGGGACAGGCCAGGAGGTTCGGCGGTCCAAAGCTGTGGTTTGGGGACTCGAGCCTATGGTTCGGCCCGGATCTGAGGCTTGGGAGTCCTGAGCCTAAGTGGAGGCTTGTTGGAGGCTCGGGGGACCCGAGGCTGAGGTTCGGTGACAGAGCAGTGGTTCGGGCACCCGAACCTAGAGACTTGGCCAAGGTACGCGTGGCGCTTCGGGGACTGTTGGATCAAGGGCTATTAGCCCTGATCCAACAGCAGCTGTACTGTGTGGTAGAGGGCGGTGGGGCGGATGGCCCTTGGCCGGTCAACCCACGACCGGCGGTGGGGATCGAGGCAGAGGTGTCGCACGGTCGGCGTCGAGGGGCTCGGAGGAGTTCGACCGTAGTCGTGTGACGCAGGGGGCGAGTGGCCGAGGGAGGCGGTGGAGTCGCAAAGGTGGTGATGGCTCGGGGTTGTTGCTAGCGAGCCGCAGCAAGCGGGAGAGGAGGTCGATGTGCGGCGGAGGCGGAGGCGGAGGCGGGCGACGACGCCTCGGTCGGTCGACACATGGCAGGCGGAGGCCCAAAAGGCGGTGGGCGAAGGCGCGCCGAGGCGCGGGGCGGAGACGAGCGGAGCTCGGCCGACACATGGCCGAGCTATGGCAGAGGTGGTGGCGATCGGCGGAGGGCAGAGCAGTCGTGGCAACAGCAAAGGCGAGGTGGAGATGGCCGACACACGTGGAGGGGCGGCTGGGCTCGACCTCAGCGTCGCCCAATGGCGGAGGAGGGAGCTCGACGAGCTCCTGTACCTGCAATGTTAGGTAAAACTCGAAGAGGGTGGGGGTTTGAACAGAGGGGATTCTCGGCCTGTGCAAGGCCGGCTGCGGCTGTGTGGGGTGGCCTGGAGGGAGAGAATGTGGGGAGGAAGGGAGCGAGCTACCTAGAAAGGGGAGGGATCAACGGTGGAGCTGAGGTCGGAGCGAAGTGCAGCTTCATCAAGGGAAGCTGAGGGACAAGGCAGAGGGGCCTTGGATCACGCCGTGAGCCGCTGTCACCGGCAACGGCGCCATTTGATGAACACAAAATTGACCTCTTTAATAATCGGTAAGTGTAGTATAGGAAGTGAATTTCGGTCGATCAAAAACCAGAATCTTTGAATGTTGTGGAATATTTTTACTTGGTAAGTGTACCAAGGTCGAACACAGAGAATGGTGATTTTTAGTTGCGAGGTCTTTAAATCAAATAAATTAATCAAATTTCTGCTCGATTAATTTTTGTGTTGATAAAATATACAATGCAATGATGTGAATGTAATGCAAAGAAATTAAACAGAGAGAATTAAGCCCAGGATCTGCGATTTTTAGCGATGTTTAAAAAAATAATCAATATCCTCGAAACGAAATCACAGATCAAATAACGTCGAATTCAGCAAGATGTATCAAATTAATTCCTAATGCAAATAAGAGTGAATAGATCTCAGATTAATCCTGCAATGAATTTATCTTTAAATATTTCTAATTTTAATCTCAAAAAGTTGCAGTCCACAAGTCAATGTATGTACTCAATCTCCTTCATTTAACCCCTGCATAAAATAAGTCCTCAAATAATATCTCAACTCCAACAAATCCCTACAAAATAAATCGTCAATTCTCTCAAGGGAAATGTGGCACAAATATGTCAAAATAAGCCTGCAAAAGTCAACAGATATCCTCAATAATAATTCTCAATAAATGACCTCAGATCTGTCATAGGCTATGTTAAATGGTAGAGCACGGAATTAGCTTCGAAACGACATATTATATGCTAAAATCGGAGTCCGTATGACAAAGATATGATAAAATGAAGTTTCAGGGACTAAAATGTAAATAAAATAAATTTTTCTTTGCAAAGAGGTCCCTAGGAGGACTTATCTGTAATTAACAAAAACTTAAGGGGCCTGAATGTAATTTACCCAAGGCAGGGGTATTTTTGCAATTTTAGAAACTTTTTGGGGCTTGAGTACAATTTTCCCACGCGTGCATACGTTACACGTGCGCCAGCGCTCGTGGGAGGACCGGGAGGCTCGGGTTCCGAGCCTATGGTTTGGGTGCCGAACCTGAGGCTCGGGGGGCAGGGCGAAGGCTCGGCGGATGAGGGAGGCTCGGGAGCCCGAGCCTACGTGGCGGCTCGGTCTTGCTTCGGGGGACCCGAGTCTCGAGGCTGGGGCCGAGGCTCGGGGGAAGGGCGCGTGTCAGATCCTGCCCCGTTGGATCAAGGGCTCATGCCCGATCCAACGGCAGTTGTATGTTGCGCGGTGGAGGATGAGGCGGACGATGGTGGCGAGCGGGGCCCTCGCCGTGGCAGAGGGCGGCGAAGCCGATGACGGTCCCTCCGCGATGCGGGGGCGGTGGCGAGCGGCTGCTGGGGCTCGACGGAGCTCAGCTGACACACGGCCGAGCGACGAAGGGCGCAGTGGGGGAGGAGGCGCCGCCGAGGTCTGCGAGGTAGTGGCCTATGGCGGAGGTGCTGAACGGGCGGAGACGAAGCGGTGGCCGATGGCGGCCGAAGCTGAGGCGTCGCGCAAGCCTTGAAGGAGGCGGAGCGATGAGGCGGTCCTCGTCGAGGGTTCAGGAGCTTCGGGCGGCGTTGGTCGTAGGCGATCGGAGGGGGGGTGCGTCGTGTACCTACAATTAACAAGAACCCAACCAAAGGAACGGTGGCACGGCGAGGGAGGTGTCTTTCCAGCCTGTGCAAGGCCAGCGATGGGAGTGGGTTCCGACCAGGGCAAGGATGGTGATGAATGGACCTGGGAAGAGCCTAGAAGCTCAAGGCAGCACGCGAGGGAGGGGGTTGGATCTCGCCGGAGATCGTCTCTACCTTGTTGTCACCAAGGTTGTCGAGGTCCTCTCTCCAAAAATGGTGGATGCTTGGTGAAGGTGAATGTCGGCGGAGCTTTATAGAGCTGGGTGTAACGGCCGAGCGTTACATAGGCGAGGCGTAACGGGCGGAGCTCGGGAGGCGCTGATGGCTGAGGAAGGAGAGGGGGTGGAGCTGTGCGTTACAGGAGGGGGATGAAGGGAGAACGACTGGAGGTGGAAGGAGAGGGGGTCGGCAAGTGTTGTGCACGTGCGCACGGAAGGGGCAGGCGGCACGTGCGTAGCACGTGCGCGAGGAGAGAGGGGGATGGGGGTGCCAGGGGCACGTGGCACCCCAAAAAAATTTCAAAATTAAAGATGAATGAAATTAGAAAAGAAATAGCAGGAGACCTCGGATCGAAAATTTTTTTTCACAAAAGTTGTTCGTCTCGATGAGATCTACAACTTTTATGAAGGACTCAGGAGCAAAAGAGATCACATGTGAGAAGTGGAATTTTTGGTGGTTCTCCATGTGTATAGAAAACCGAATTTTTGGGGTTTTGTATTTTTTGGCGATTTTAAAGGGGATAAAAATTATAGAAAAAATACGATAAAATTCAAGAAAATTAATTACACACTAATCTAATTTTTTTGTATTTTTAAGAGATAAGAAAATAGGAAAATAAAATAAAAGTAAGAAACGCATAACTTTTGTACAGACCAACAACGGACACTTGGACTTGGTCAGTTTCTTTGATTTCAGTTTTATTCTGGATTTGCATTTTTATGTCACTTAATAAAACTTTCGTCAAAGAACACAAATGAAAAAGAAATAAAATTAAAAGGATTAGTTATGGACATAAAAACTGAGGTCAAAAATAGCAAAAAGTTAAAATGCGCAAAAGAGGCCCAAAACTCAACTTTCACATATGAGCTTAGAATTTTACGAAATTGGTCTTGTTTTGAAGGTATTTGAAAATGGAGTACTTTAAAAGTGAGTAGACCAAAATCGGACACTGTATGTGGGAGATATGCTCATTTTAATCTGTCGGATGTGAAATTTGACTTTGGGATTATTTGACACTTATTGGGGTTAATAATTTTTTGTATTTTTTATTTAATGAAGTTAGTAATATCTACACAATAGAGTGGTTTTGGGTCAATCGGAGTTAGAATGAATTAATTAAAAATAGGAGAAGGTAGCGGCTTTTTGGGCTAATTTACACTTGGGATTTTTAATGCAATTTATGCATGATGAAATGCAAATATTATTCACATGTGTATGAATGCTAATAATGCTCTATTAATGATTAATTACAAGCGAATGATAGGGAACAGAACCTAAATGACCAAATTTAGCATGATGAATATGGGATTCATCAGTTTTCATACGAGATTATTGAAATTCTTGATTTTATGTTCTTTGCTATGAAGAACCATAATTTTGGCTACTTTTGAAAAAGTGTGAAGAGTTGCTTTGTGATTTCCACTAAAATAAGGTTTAAGCATCAAATTGATGCGGTAGTTTTGAAAGTTAGGGTTTGGGAGTTAAAATAGGCATAAATACGAGTATATATGCATATGAATAATATATATGTGAGTCTACACTAAGTGTTGCTGATTATGCAAATAGAAGACTTAACAAAAAAATATATATAGGGAATTGATGTGGTTTGAGTTGGATCCTGAAAAGGATTGTGTGTCATGTTAAGGATGACTGGGAGTAGAACTATAGGTCGGGCATGCAACCTGTAGGTTTGACGGAAGGAGCCTGTATTGGCGTTTCCCTACCTAGGTGGTACACGGTTGCCCTATTATGATAAGTGAGCAGAAATGAATGATTTGCAACACGTGGTACCAGGATCCAATATCTTCGGTTTGAACAACGAAAGATGTGGTCGTACCATGTGGAGGCACGGGTAGTCCAATAGCGGCTGGGTCACGATATTATGTATTTA
This sequence comes from Ottelia alismoides, assembly GCA_037367405.1. Classification (NCBI taxonomy): domain Eukaryota; kingdom Viridiplantae; phylum Streptophyta; class Magnoliopsida; order Alismatales; family Hydrocharitaceae; genus Ottelia; species Ottelia alismoides. The sequence continues at coordinate 182,210 of JAZKJV010004502.1, forward strand.
AAGCCGTTAGGTTATATGATTAAATGTTAGCCTGAGGTTTTAAGCAACCGAGTCCTTGAGTACGGTGTGCTCATTTGTTTTCCATGCCGAGGGTTTGAGACTCTATTTAATAAAAGAAAAGAAAAATTATCATGGTAGTATTGGAGGATTGGTTGAGGCGACGTGCGGCGGCATAAGCTTACCAAGATCAACACCATCTCCAATCCCGAAGTGTCCACAGCTTCAGAGTCCAAGAATGGTGGGGTTCCCCTGGACTAATCCCTGATGTGGAATAGAAAGGAATAGAACTTAAATTAACAAGAAGGAATGAAACCTTTTGTGATAACAAGTTTTGCAAAATTACACAATTTGTTTGTTTTTCTCTTCTTCGTTACTTAGCATTTGCTAATTTTCTTCCTATGATTTATGGAAAACGCAACAGGTATCGGTGAGACATCACAAGGACTTTAAAAATCTAGCTAGCTTACATACTAGACATCCATCCAACCACAGTAGCTTTTCTTTGTAAGGCAGTTCGTAATATGTCTGTATATTTCCTTTCAGCTGACGTACATGTAAAGGATTGTAGTGGGACAATGGATCATGTAAACTTTATTTTGTGAATGACAATGTGTTGAAATACTTCCTTCTGAGTATTTTTATTTGCAGTCTGTTTGTGAATGTTAGTTGTGATTGCTGAATAAATTATTGCTGAGTAGCCAGATGCGGATATGGGAGGATCCGACAGCCCCGGAATTGGGGTCGTGACACCTATGCCCATGCCCTAACTAGAACAGCTCCTTCTAATACTTCTCCCCCTGAGCTTAAATTGTTACCTCAAAGCATGAAATATTGATTCCTTGCTAGAGAGCCTAAAATGTTTCCAGCAATTATCGCATCCAATTTGACCGAAGATCAAGAATCCTTTCTGATGGAGATTCTTGAAATCGCAAGGTAATCAGGTGGCCAGTAACAGATCTCCATGGGATTAGTCCAGCCGTGTGCTCTCACCACATCTTTTTAGAGGATGACGCCAAACCATCTCGTGAGTTTCAGCACATGATGAACTTGAATCAATGGGAGGTGGTTATGAAGGAAATATCCAAGTGATCGAGTGTTGACCAACCTCGTAACTCGGGTTAGGAACGTAAATAGTCAAGGGTCATTGCGACCCATATCACAAGGTGAAATCATTCAAGAAGAAGAAAACCCACTCAAGACAAGAGATAAAACAATCAAGCACAAAATGTAAGCGGTCTTCGCTATTTATTTTTATCTAGTATAGCAACCAGGGTCGAACACAAGGAGCACGAGAAAACCTACAAAGTAGTCCAAATCCAAAAATAAAACAAAATATCTTTGGCGGTTTTTAACTTTGCAATTCTTTTTAAATTTTTGAATAAAGAAATGAAATCAAGCAATTAAGAAATCAAGGCACGCAATAAGCTTTTTGAATTTTTATTCAAGACTAAAAATGCTCAATAAAAAAGATAAAAAAATATTTTTGAGTTTTTTAAAATTTTAAAGTGTTTTTGGTAATTTTCTGGGGATTTTTCGATATTTTTGTGATTTATAAAAATCAAACAAAGCTAAAAATGTAAATAGTACACAGTCAGTGCTATATTGCAAGTTAAAATGATTAAAATGCCCTAAAGTCATGGTTATGAATTTTAGAGGAAAATACAAGTAAAAACCTCTAAATAGGAACTGAAATGATATTTTTTATTTTTCTTGAATTTTGTATGATTTTTATAAAGTTTTAAGGGTTTTGCAATTTTTAGGATTTTTCTAGGGAATTTTCAAACCAGAACAGTACATGAGTTCAAAGACACTAAAAGACACTTACAACAATTTTTATAGAATTTTACAAGGCTTTTTCGAATTTTTATGTGTTTTGTAATTTAGACAGGACAAATTTTTGGGGTTTTTTATTTTTAAAAAATAATAAAAGCAAATCAAATAATCTAGAAAAATCATAATAAACACAACACAGCAATAGAAGTCAAAGGTAATTTTTATGTGATTTTCCAAATTAATTTTCTATTTATTTGATTAGGTACAAGACATGCAACTCATAAGGACCTACTTGCAATTCAAATAAAGTTCTGGACCAAGCAATAACACACATGAAAAGCACAGGGCGAAAGTGGCAAAATGACTAAGCAAACTCATGCACAACACGTGAATCAGACTGATAGGGGTATAAATGCAAATATCAAAAACTTGCCATTCGAATCATAACATCCATAAGGTATAGGGCACAAAATGCAAATAACCCATAAAGGCACGTGGGTCTACCCGTGAGTTCATACAAACTAGACTAAACTGTAAATATATGAAAATACAAGGTCCAAACTGCAAATTGTCTGTACTGCAACTTTTATTTATTGAACTAAATAGCAAATCATAAAAATACAAGGATAAAAGGGAAGTATACCCTTCAGGCACGTATGGGATGCGTGGGGGCTCGGGCGGCTCTGATTGTCCCTTGAAAAGGATCTGATGGTCCTGACACAGTCGGGGATGTGCATCTGTAGAGTTTGCTAGAAAAAGACTATTAACTGCCCAGAGTCGCCAGAAAAGTTATAGTGATACCAGGCGAAGAGACCTTGAATTTGAAGTAGGTGACTTTGTATTTCTCAAAGTATCACCTATGAAGGGTGTTCAGAGGTTTGGCTTGCGTGGGAAGTTAGCACCCAGGTTCGTGGGTCCCTTTGAAATTATTCAACGGATTGGAAAAGTTGCCTATAGACTTGTGCTTCCTCCACATCTTTCGGCAATACATGATGTATTTCATGTATCAAACCTGAGAAAGTATATTAGAGATCCGGAGCATAAGATAGGTTATGATGATTTACATGTCGAGCCAGACTTGACATACCAAGAGACACATGTGCAAATACTTCAAAGGGATATCAAGAAGTTGAGAAACAAAGAGGTGCCTCTAGTTAAAGTATTGTGGCGGAACCAAGAGTTTAAAGAAGCCACATGGGAACCACAGGCAGAAATGAGAGAGAAATACCCCCTACTTATTTGAGTAATAACACTGTGTATTGTATATCTTCTTTATAAATGAAATGACGTTCATTCTCTTTAAGGTTGTTATGGTTCCAATCCTCCTTAAGGTTATTATGCATGCATTTCTAGTCTCGAGGATGAGACTTCCTTTAAGGTTGTTATAATTGTAAAGCCTTGAACTTGGCATATCTCGGATCCTATATAATAAGATCCGGCTCGTCAAGAGAAAACCAATGAAATTTGTTTCGTGTGAATCGGACTTCGTTTCGAATTGTTATGATTTTCGGAAGGAAGAGAAGTAAGGAAGGCTAAGGTGTCATTAACCCACAATGACTGTCATTAAGACTAATTAAACATGATTAAAGAAACTAATGGAGGATTGAAAACCACTAATGATCATTAGTAAACACTAATCAATAGTTAGCAAAAGATAAGCGTAAGCCGCGGAAGTTTAATCCGATTAGTGAAAGTTAATCACGATTAGTGTTAATTAAGCATCATTAGCGAATCTAGAATCCTCTGGAATATTCTAACTTAAGCCCCATGTTTGGGATAGGTTTTGGCCAAAACCATGGGCTGCTAAACCATGGTTAAGGCCTAAACCATGGTTTTCTAACCATGGTTAGTAGTTTTCTGGGGCCTATAAATAGACCCCCACCCATTCATTCTCTACGACTTCCACTACCACCACCACCCCAAGGGCTAGGGTCGAGAGGTCGGGAGGAGGAGTGGGAGGCGAGGGAGGAGCGCTAGCGAAGCGCTGCCGGGAGAACGAGGAGGAGAAAGGTACGATCCTCTCTTAGTTTGCTTTGTAAGCTAGGCTTTCAATTCATCCTCTTGTTCTTCCAAGTTTTGTTCTTGATTCATCTTTCTTTCCGATTCGTTTTCCTGTTGTGGTTCGAGGAGAAATCTGTGCAACACCCTACTTAGGTGCGGGCGGCTATGCACGTCAGTGACCCTGTGATTCGTTACACATTCACTCATCTAAGATGTGTGGTGTCTACCGATTCTCCATCGTTTATGTTTCTATTCTTTCTGTTATGCTTTTATAGTTATTTTGATGGAGAAATCTGTGTAATACCCTACGTAGGTGCGGACGGCTATGCACGTCAGTGACCCTGTGATTCGCCACACGTTCACTCACCTAAGATGCGTGGTGTCTACCGATTCTTCATCTCTTGTTATTTGAGTATATTCTTTCAGTTTCGTTGTTATTTTCCTCTCGATTGATTTTATAGAGGAAAATCTTTTCGTTTTTACTTTGAAATATGTCCCGATATAAGGGGAAACTCTGCCGAAATATTCCGAGAAATATGTTCTGATATAAGGGGAAACTCTGCCGAAATTTTAAGAGAAAATATGTTCTTCGCGTTCTTCACATTCTTCGTGTTCTTCGTGTTCTTCACGTTCTTCGTTTGTTCTTCATGTTCTTGACACGTTATTAACATTTTGATACAAAAATGAAATTCGATCTTTTCAGGAGCCTTAAAATAGCCTTTCTAAAAACAAAACACGATAAAACCTTGCATACACGAGAGAGATCTCGATTAGGTAACGAAATCCTTCCTTTTATTGTTGGGTTTTCATACGAAATTATTGAAATTCTTGATTTTGTGTTCTTTGCTACGTAGAACCCTAATTTTGGTTATTTTTGAAAAAGTCTGAAGAATTGCTTTGTGATTCCCACTAAAATAAGGTTTAAGCATGGAATTGATGCTTTGGCTTTGAAAGTTAGGATTTGGGAGTCAAAAATAGACACAAATACGAGTATATATGGTTAAGAATAATATATATGTGAGTCTATACTAAGTGTTGTTGATTATGCAAGTCGAAGACTTAACGAAAGAATTACATCATGGGAATTGATGTGGCTTGAGTTGGATCCTGAAAAGGATCGTGTGTCATGTTAAGGATGACTTGGAGTAGAACTACAGGTCGGGCATGCAACTTGTAGGTTTGTCGGAAGGAACCCGTATTGGCGTTTCCCTACCTAGGTGGTACACGGTTGCCCTGTTATGTTAAGTGCGCCCACAAAATGAATGTTTTGCAACGCGTGGTACCGGGAGCCAATATCGTCGGGTTGAACGACGGAAGATGTGGTCGTGCTATGTGGAAGCACGGGTGGTTCAATAGGCTGGGTCACGATAACATGTATTTAAAGCCGCTAGGTTATATGATTAAATGTTAGCCTGAGGTTTTAAGCAACCGAGTCCTTGAGGACTGTGTGCTCATTTGTTTTTCCAGGCCGAGGGTTGAGACCATGTTTAATAAAAAAAGATAATTGTCAGGGTAGTATTGGAGGGATTGGTTGAGGCGACGTGCGGCGGCATAAGCTTACCAAGATCAACGCAATCTCCAATCCCGAAGGGTCCACAGCTTCGGAGTCCAAGAATGGTGGGTTCCCCTAGACTAATCCCTGATGTGGAATAGAAAGGAATAGGACTTAAATTAATCAGAAGGAAATAAAATTTTTGTGATATCAAGTTTTTGAAAAATTACACAATTTGTTTGCTTTTCTCTTCTTCAATTACTTAGCATTCGCTAATTTTTGTCCTATGATTTATGGAAAACCCAACAGGTATCGGTGAGCCATCGCAAGGACCTTAATAGACATCCAGCCAGCCACAATAGCTTTACTTTGTAAGGTAGTTAGTAATCTTTTGTATTTTCCTTTCAAGCTGATGTACATGTAAATGGTTATAGTGGGACAGTGTATCATCTGAACTTTATTTAGTGAATGGAAAAGTGTTGAAATACTTTCTTCTGAGTATTCTTATTTGCAGTCTATTTCTGAATGTTAGTTGTGAATGCTGAATAAATTATTGCTGAGTAACCAGATCCGGATATGGGAGGATCCGACGGTCCTGGAATCAGGATCGTGACAGATTTTTTTGTGAATGGAAAAGTATTGAAATACTTTCTCCTGAGTATTTTATTTGCAGTCTGTTTCTGAATGTTAGTTGTGATTGTTGAATAAATTATTGTTGAGTAACCAGATTCGGATATGGGAGGATCCGACGGCCCGAGAATCGAGGTCATGACAGCGATGGACTACTACAATATGGATCTGACAGCTCTGGACCGTGGCGCATATGTATGGTGCAGATCGTTCCCGAGTCCTGATCAACCGTTAAGAATAGGACGTGGATGTACGACTTGGATCGAAATTGGGATGGAGCGTCTGATCGATGAGGGGAAGGATGCTGGAAGAACCTCGTCGGGGCTGAACTTCGACTGAGAGAGGATGCAGATCCAATTCTCTGATGGAGGCTCGAAGGAGTCCAACACAATTTGGGATGTGCTCCCGTCTGATGGGAGGCTCCGATTAAGGAGCAAGAGACCGGATGAGCAAGACACAGTGGCTCCGCCTGAGCAGTTGGGGGTCCATATTGTGCTCCCGTGCGCACGAGTACCTGTAAAGGGTAGAGCACTCGAAGGCAAAGCTCCGAAGGTCTTTTATTGCATACAATGATAAGGGAAGCGTGGGGGGATGATGTTCGACTTCCGACGGCTGTGAAGGAGAGAAGTATCGGCCTTAATTCTACTCTAACAAGAAGGTCTAAGGATGATCAGGTTGTGGAACGAGGTTCAAGGTAAGACGTAGCGTAAATCGGAACGAGTAGATGTGGGGAATGGTGCCTTGCCCAGTTGGTTGGAGTAGGTGGTCGTCGGGGTAGGAAAACGGAAATGATGGGAGTAAACTGGTGAAATGTGAAGATGAAGGTGATACCAGAAGGTTGGAACACGTTCCTGAGCTTCAGGCGAAGGTGTACGTCGGGGTAGTGGCCTCGACCTCGTTGTGGCAGGCAGGGAGGCTAAACCCGGCGGAGCTCTCCGGCCACGTGGTCGAGCTGATGTTTTAGGCCACCAAACTCCAATCCAGAGGGCGTCTCCCAGCTGTTGTCACTATGCTAGGGATGTCTATGGGTGAAGGAATGGGCGAGGCGTGAGTTGCAGTGCTAGGAGGTGGAAGCAAAGGATTTATAGGTAGCTCAGGGGTCCAGAAAGATTGGCATGGCGCGCAAAACCCTAGAGCGATTCAGATCAACCGAAGGACCCGCGAGAATGTCGGATGTACGAGGAATCTCAAGTCCATATTTCGAGGCAAGAGGAGCTCGAAGTCAGGCTGGAAAATTCAAAAAAAGGCACCAACGAACGGGATTCGACCCGACCCAAGCTAGGAGGGGGCGTTGACCGGAGTCAACAAACACTCCAAGACTAATCAGAAAATTTGGATTTACAAAATACTTACAAATTCAATAAAAATAGTAAATGAATTTAAAATAAAATGTATAAAATAAAAAATGTTTATTTTTTTTCAAAGTATTTTTTCTATATTTTTAATTATTTTTATGAAAAATAAATTAGTGTATATACAATATATAGTATTATATACAGGTTTTATTATTTTATTTGTATACAAATACCCCATTTTATATTTTATTTATTTAAAATTATTTTTAGGATTATAAATAAATTTTTATTTTACTTTTATAAGTTATTTAAAGTTATATAATAAATATGGGATGTAATACATGTACATGTGTTTTGTACAATGAATAGAGGATTTTAGTTGTATTTTATTTAATTTTTCTGGTTTTTATATTATTTTCAAAATATAAACAAGGGTGTAGAAATAATAATTTTATTTTATTTTTGTCAAAAATAAATTCATAAATAATAGATACAAGTATAGGTAGTACATATAATACATAGTGGACACTATCTCTCTCTGCTTATTTAATTTTGCGATCTAGTCAAGGATTGATCTTCTCTTGGGGTTTGGATCACTCTGTATTTATTCTAAATACATCATTCCTCTTTATTTCCTTTTATTCTTTTAATTTTGCACAAAAACATGCTAATTATGTAATACTAACATAAGCACGCAATTTGTTAAATTATTATATTTATAAGAATATGCATGATTTTTTCCAAGAAAAAGAGCTAAAATAAAATAAAGAGTGAGATTCACAGATTCATCATGGAGTGCCGATTTTATCTATCTCATCTCAGACTCTAAATGGGCCAGTCTGTTACATGTGGTACCCGAGAAGTCATATATCAGTACAATGATTGATGAGGATGGAGAGGAGATCTCTACCCGAGTACTGACTTCTTGACGAGTCTATGTAGACTACAGACGATCAAATCAAGCGGCCAAGAAGGATCACTTCCCGCTACCATTTATTGATTAGATTATACAAAGATCATCTGGAAAGAGACATTATTGCTTTCTTGATGGGTACTCAAAATATAAGCAGGTGGCCATTGTACCAGAAGACTAGGAAAAGGAGACATCACATGTCCATTCGGAACGTATGCTTTCAAACAGATGCCCTTTGGACTATGTAATGCTCTATCTACATTCTAGAGGTGCATGCTTTCGATCTTTACGGATATGATGGGAAACTTTTTAGAGGTTTTGTAAAAACCCGCATTTTCTTTTTCCAAAAATCTGGAGTATTTTTTACATTCAAAAAATTCAAATAATCACACCATTACGTAGATCTCAACGAGATCTTTCCAACGAGCCCAAGAACACCCAATTCCGATATTCCTATCTCAAGTTATCGATATTTTAAGTATGATAATTGAGACCCATATATGGATCCGAACCAGATCCGAATGTGCACACATTTTCACCTCTTCGTCTATAAATAGAACATGATAGTATGTCCTCTCAAAAACCCTAGCCACCACTATCCTCCCCTCTCATTGGAGCACCACCACCTTGGCTAGTTTAGTCATCGGAGGACCGCCGTCGACGTCGGAGAAGGGGCTCCGATCGAAGATCCGCGACCACCATCACATAGGAAAGCTCGAGGTCACCTCCGTACACGCATTCACGCTACAATTGAGAGACGGAAATATCACTTCCGTGTGAGAGGAGATCCCGAGGGAACATCCTCGGAGGTAACGATAATATCCCCATTTGCTGTTGGGTTCCACGTATTTTTCCTATACACTAAAATACCTCTAGAGTCTTATGTGTTTTTGTAACGATGTTATACCTTCCTCTTGCTGTTGGTTTCATACAACTTTTGTACCCGTATGCTTAAACAAGTTTGGAGCCTTGGTTATCCTTATGTTGTGATTCATATACTAGTAATGATCTCCATCCCTCCTTGATGTTGGGTTCTACATACTTTTCAATCCTGCAAAAATCGAATAACTTTGATCCCGTGAGGTCCTTGGGCAGAAAATTTAGATGATTTTCAGTACCTGGTTGTTTTAAATCACGTTTTAATTGTGTGAGCATTAATCAGAAATCGGATTTCATGAACTGAGATGAGATCCAAGATTAAACTTCTGAAGCTAAATATTATGTCTTGACGTTTTAATTTCCATCGAATCGACAAAATATGTTGATTTGCTTCTTATATAGATTCCTTTTTCAATGGAGCATGTATCCTAATGTCCTGAAATTGGGTGCACTACAAGTTGGATGCAAGTGATGTTTTTATATTATTTCGTTCATGCAAATCTACACGATGCTTACATATCTGGAATGCAAATAAAGTTCTATATTCTTCCTATTCTAATTTATATACAATGGATTATCATCTCATAATATTATAGTATAGTTAAATAATACAATCTATGTATGATCGACTATATATCAAACCCCCTCTCTTGATGTTTTTTTCCTCGGTAGAGAAATTACTGCCAGCATGTCATGGTGTAGAAAGAAAATGATCATCATTTGATCTGTGTAATAACTATAGAAATTGAACAACGCATAATTATGAATCATGATTGGAAATTGTTATACTATGTTTTGTGAATACCAACGGATTTTCAACATAATGTAACGTTTATTTTAGGATAACAAAAGGTTATTAATGCTTACGTTTTAGTATTGATGTGCCAAAATCAAGAATGCATGTAATACTGATTGATTATTATATGATCGGCACTAACTTTACGAAATAGGAAAGAAATATATAAATACAAAAAGGGAATTCTTTGGCGATGGAAAGGGCATGCACGTTCATGCATATTTAGAATTAGTGTGCAAGTGTGTTTATGTCTCTATGTATATAAAACACGTTACTATTATCATTCCCATGCAAACAATGGAGTTACAATTATTCTATTAATTGCTAATATAGATGTTAGATGGCATAACGTAAAAGGACATTCCAAATCCATAACCCTTCCGTGACAAATTTAACTCGAGGAGGTGGTTAAGTAGCAAAGGAATATAGTCTTAGACAGAAGTTGAGCTAAATAATTATGTTGCTAAACAGTTATGGCCTGAATTCCATTCTTTCTACTACGATCTTCAAACCAAGCAATTGAGATTTCAACTGGTCATAAATAATGATCTATGATGGGGCAATTTTTAATCCTATAGTTATGATTTCATGGGGATCAGGTTGAAGGAGGTAGGTGCTCAAGGGATTGGGCATGCACCCTTGAGTCCCTGGTAGATGCCATGAAGGCCGTGGCCCCAACGGACGAGTTGGGTGATGCGTTGCACCTAGCAGCCCGGTAGCATCCGGAGTCGCTCGACGGAGTTGGCAGCTGGCACGGTTGGCGTTCTTGGTTTCTCACTTATACACGATTATAAGACTCTATTTAAAATTAGATGTGGTCGTATCTAATTTTACTTCGAGTATTATTTTTGTGAGAGGTGTTCCGGGATGTGGTTTGAAGTTGGAGAAATTGGGATATATCTTATCTTACCCTAGTTGAACAGAGATCTTGAGAGTTACTCAAGATGAATACAAGTTCCCGCATAGCGGAGGCCTACGAGTTGCGTACTTGCATGTGCTAGAATAATATGAGGTGTGACTAATGATCGGATGCCGGTAGTTGTAATTAATTATCATTGTGGTCCCTAATCAACTTGTTGAAATATCAAAACCGCTATAGTAGTACTCAAATGATCGATAAATCAATAAATAAAATCAGTTGATATGTGATCCAAAGTGAATCAGAATAACTTGATATTTTTCTCCGATCTGCAATACATGCATATACCATTGAATAAAATTGAGTATACATTCTTTTCTTACCCCATATTAGTCATTATAGTGTTTCGTTACTGGGCAATTGCTCATAATGCTACCCTCGTGTGAACCCAACAGGTATACCTGAGCAGCCGCCATCACAGTAGCGGTCTTTGGAGGAGATCGGAATTTTCTTCGTCATACTTGCATCAGACAGGGTACGTCCTACTTAGAGTAATTTATTTGCTTCCGCATTATTTATGTTATTTTTGAGATACATTGAGCGAGATATGTGGAGAGCTTCTTCTACAAAATGATAATTATAGGATGTATCTCATTTTGTGGACATGGACTTGGTGATTATGGTTATCAATGAGAATGGATGGTGCATTTTACTTTCCAATTCACATTATTCTCCTATTGTTATTTATATTTCAAATGTTAATCTAATGTGCATAAGATGGTTTGCTGAGTATCATAGATCGTGGGCGTATTTGGACCGTAGGTCCGACGCTCCCGTCTCGTCGGTTTCGGTAGCCGGCGGGGCGGGGCGTCACAGATGGTATTAGAGCTCGATACTCCATTCTCTCTTTTGCATATTAGAATTGTTGACAAAACTTGAAATATAAAAATAGCGACAAAGTCTTATGACCTTGTCATTCGTAAGGAGAATAATTCAAGTTCTGTTTAAAGTGTCCATTGAACCTCTAACCATGGAAATAATTTTTAATATAATGATTCTCGCAGGGAATCATGCCGCCTCGTGTTGACCTTGATATTGCGCAGCAGTTGGCCTTCCTAGTTCAGGCCGTGCAGGGTATACAACAACGTCAGGAGGTATTGGAGCAAAGGCTCCTTCAGCAGGATGATTCCTCGTACCAACCCTCTCGTGAGGAGGAGGGCAGTGTTCACCCTTCGGTGTCTCTGGACTCGAAAGGATCAGATGATCTAGAGACGCTGCAAAAACATCAGACGACATATGCAGCATATCAGAGATCTAAGGTGCCATAATTCTTTGGCACCGCGCCAGATGAGGTTGAGCTATGGCTGGATCACGTATCTAAAGTGTTGAGAATGATTCATGCTCCTGAAGAGTCTTGGCTTACATTTGTGGAGTTCTCACTAGCAGGTTATGCTGAGCATTGGTGGTTCACCACCAAGGAACATCTGGAGGATCCTATAACATGGGAAATTTTTCTTGATGAGTTCCGTAGTCAGTTCTATCCTGATCACTGAGTTGAGGATCAAAGGAGGTTATTTGCTGAGTTAAAGCAGGGGTCAATGACGGCCCAAGAGTACCTCATTCGTTACACTGAACTCTCCCGCCACTCACCAGCGACTACTGCTTTTCCTGAGGAGAACTTACAGAAGTTTTTCCGGGGACTGTGTGACGATGTGCAGCACCAGCTATCTGCATTAGATTTCACTTCCATCAAGGAGGTAGCTGCTAAAGCTACCAAGATGGAGGCAACTCAGAGTCGGCTTCAGGGGAGTCCATCACATTTCCAACCACCTCAGCCCGGGAGATCTGCTCGTCGAGATTTCTATAGATCTCATAGAGAGCGTCGTTTCCACCCAGTGGGTACCACTCCTACCATTAGCAGATTTGCCCCTACACCTACTTTGGGGCAGGGCTTGGCGGATCGTAGTACTACTTCCTCCCGCTCTTCAGAACACTTGCAGAGTCGCAAGACAAGAGGTGCTAGTCTTGTCTCGGGAGGCTCCTTCTCTCAGCCAGGAGATCGTAGGTGTTTCCACTGCCAACGGCCGGGCCATTTCAAGGCCAAGTGTCCTTTACTTGTCGACAGCTCAGGCAGTCATCAGCCAAGTGTACGACCAACTTTCTCACCCGCACAGTCACATGGATCAGCTTCTCGTCATGGAGGTCGAGGCTTTCAACGTCCTCCACCGCGACCAACCTTCAGTGCTGCAGGCTCTAACGCCCCATCACATCCGCAGGCACAATTGAATGCAATCACACAGGAGCAGGCCTGCGCCTCAGGAGCTGTAGTGCGAGGTATGATTTTTGTACATGGTATATCATTACATGCCTTATTTGATTCAGGAGCTACGCACTCTTTTCTAGCACATCGCTTAGTATCCAAGTTAGATAAAGAACCGGTCTGCGTTCCATCTCCTTACTACATCAAGGGCCCAAGGGGCCAATTATTCATAGTGCAACAAGCGATGGAGAAGGTAGCAGTGCAGATTGGAGGGCACCTAATGCCTGCATATCTTTTACTCGTTCAGTTAGAAGATTTTGATGTCATCTTAGGTATGGATTGGCTCGAGCAATATCACGCATGCCTTGATTGCTTCGAGAAGACGATAGTGTTCCGTATCCCAGGCATACCTACCTTTCAGTTTGATGGACGTGCTCCAGATAGTGAGGTCTTATATGTATCGGCATTGAAGGCCCAACACTTGCTTAATCAGGGTTGCATAGGTTTTCTCGCCTATGTTGTGGAGTTACCTGCCGAAGATCATATGATTAGAGATGTCAAAATTGTACGGGATTTTCCTGATGTATTTCCAGAGGAATTACCTGGACTGTTGCCAAAGAGGGAGATTGAGTTCGAGATCACCTTGATACCTGGCACGCAACCGATCTCCATTCCTCTATACAGAATGGCATCATCTGAACTCGGGGAGCTCAAGGTACAACTGCAGGAGTTGTTGGAAAAGGGATTTATCCATCCCAGTACATCACCTTGGGGAGCACCGATCCTCTTCGTAAAGAAGAAGGATGGGTCTATGCGATTATGCATTGATTACAGATAATTGAATAAGAGGACGATAAAGAACCGGTATCCACTCCCACGAATAGATGATCTTTTTGATCAATTACAGGGCGCAGCAGTATTCTCAAAGATTGACCTACGATCAGGTTATCATTAGTTGAGGATTAAAGATACAGATGTACTTAAATCTTCTTTTCGCACCAGATACGGCCACTATGAGTTTGTGGTTATGCCGTTTGGACTCACAAATGCACCTGCCGCATTCATGGACATGATGAACAGAATTTTCTGTCCATACTTAGATCATTTTGTGGTAGTGTTCATTGATGATATCTTAATCTACTCACGTGATGATCAGGAGCATGAGCAACATCTTCATATTATTCTTGAGACACTCAGAGAACACAAGTTGTATGCAAAATACAGCAAGTGTAAATTTTGGCTTACCGAAGTAGCTTTCCTCGGTCATGTAATTTCAGGAGCAGGTGTGGCAGTTGATCCAGCCAAGATAGAGGCAGTCATGTCCTGGGAGCAGCCCAAGACAGTTATCGAGATACGCAGCTTTTTAGGCCTCGCCGGCTATTACAGGCGTTTTGTTAGGGGCTTCTCGCAGCTAGCTCTACCACTTACTCGTCTGACGCAGAAAGATATCCCTTTCATTTGAAGCGACAAGTGCGAGCTGAGCTTTCGTACGTTGAAAGAAAGACTGACCGGTGCTCCGATTCTCACTCTTCCTTCAGGCTCCTTAGACTTTATGGTGTATACTGATGCATCAAAGGAGGGTTTAGGAGCAGTGTTGATGCATCATGGTCATGTCGTAGCATATGCATCACGACAACTAAAGAACCACGAATGAAACTACCCTACTCATGATTTGGAGTTGGCAGCGATAGTCTTCGCGTTGAAGATATGGCGTCATTATTTATATGGGGTCACGTTTGAGATTTTTACAGATCATAAGAGTCTCAAATATATCTTTGACCAGCGAGAGTTGAATATGAGGCAAAGACGATGGATGGAACTGTTGAAGGATTATGATTGCACTATCTCTTACCATCCGGGTAAGGGGAATGTAGTGGCGGATGCTTTGAGCAGGAGAACACATACCGAAGGTACCGCAGCATGGCTACAGACTTGGGATATGCTCATGATCCTCAGTGAGTGGCACCCATTTGATAGTACTACAGATGTTGTAACTGTACCTGCCAAGTACAGTGGACTCTGGGACAGGATTGTGCATGGCCAGCAGACAGATCAGAAACTACAAGACTCATTCCATCGATGTCTAAAGGAGGAGTTTGAGGGATTCAGAGTTTGTGAGTCCATCTTATGGAAGAGAGATCGTGTCTGTGTCCCTGATGATGATGAGTTAAAGAGAGACATCCTAGATGAGGCTCACTGCTCTAGATTATCTATCCATCCAGGAAGCACCAAGATGTATAGAGACCTCCGTCAACACTTCTGGTGGGAAGGGATGAAGAGAGATATAGCAGAATATGTCAGTCGTTGCCTTACTTGTCAATTAGTGAAGGCAGAGCACAAGCGTCCTCCTGGCTTGTTACAGTCACTTCCTATTCCGTTGTGGAAATGGGAAAGTATCTCTATGGATTTCGTGGCATCCTTACCTCATACGGTTGGTGGATACGATGCTATTTGGGTTATTGTGGACCGGTTGACCAAGTCCGCACATTTCATTCCCGTGAACATGACATGCACTCCGGTAGATCTGGCCAAGTTATATATTCAGCATGTTATTCGCTTGCATGAGATTCCCAAGGAGGTTGTATCCGATAGAGACTCTCGTTTTACATCGCATTATTGAGGAGAGTTCATGAAGGCCCTAAAAACCGAATTATGTCTTAGTTCAGCCTATCATCCACAGACTGATGGGCAATCAGAGAGGACAATTCAGACCCTTGAAGACCTACTCAGAGCATGTGCCATTGAGTGGCAAGGATCTTGGAAGGACCACCTTCCTTTGGTGGAGTTCACTTATAACAACAGCTACCATGCTAGTATTGGCATGGCACCTTTTGAGGCATTGTATAGACGGAGATGAACCACTCCCTTGTGTTGGCAGGAAGTGGGAAACAAGGGTATTTATTCTACTCAGATAATCGAGGACACAACAAGAGCCGTGGAAACGGCTAGGAAGAAATTATTGACTGCACATAGCCGTCAGAAGAGTTATGCTGATCAGAGGCGTCATGATCTCGAGTTTGAAGTCGGAGATTTTGTCTTCTTGAGAGTATCTCCAATGAAGGGTATTCAAAGATTTGGTATTAAGGGCAAGCTGGCACCGAGGTTCGTTGGCCCTTTCGAGATTTTGTCCCGTATTGGGAAGGTAGCATACCGAGTAGCACTCCCCCCTCACTTGGAAGGCGTGCATGATGTATTCCATGTATCAAACCTCCAGAAGTATATTCGAGACCCTCGACATGTGATTTGTTATGAGGATCTCGCGGTTGAACCGAATTTATCCTTTCCTGAAGCACCTATACAGATTTTAGATCGGGCAGTCAAGAGGTTGCGACGGAAGGACATCCCTTTGCTCAAGGTATTGTGGCAAAGTCAGAATGTTGAGGAGGCCACATGGGAGCCTGAGGAAGATATGCGACAGAAATACCCCTATCTTTTTGAAGGTATGGTCACGAAACCCTATTCCAATCCTCTTTAAGATTTTTATGGGTTCCGTTCTCTTTAAGATTTTTATGCCTCAATCTACATCATATTCAAAACTTATATGTTAAATCCTGCGTCTCGAGGATGAGACTTCCTTTAAGATTTTTATGATGTAAAAACCTACATTTTCTTTTTCCAAAAATCTGGAGTATTTTTTACATTCAAAAAATTCAAATAATCACACCATTACGCAGATCTCATCGAGATCTTTCCAATGAGCCCAAGAACACCCAATTCCGATATTCCTAGCTCAAGTTATCGATATTTTAAGTATGATAATTGAGACCCATATATGGATCCGAACCAGATCCGAATGTGCACCCATTTTCACCTCTTCGTCTATAAATAGAATATGATAGTATGTCCTCTCAAAAACCCTAGCCACCACTATCCTCCCCTCTCATTGGAGCACCACCACCTTGGCTAGTTTAGTCATCGGAGGACCGCCGTCGACGTCGGAGAAGGGGCTCCGATCGAAGATCCGCGACCACCATCACGTAGGAAAGCTCGAGGTAACCTCTGTACTACGATTGAGAGACGGAAATATCACTTCCGTGTGAGAGGAGATCCCGAGGGAACATCCTCGGAGGTAACGATAATACCCCTTTTGCTGTTGGGTTCCACGTATTTTTCCTATACACTAAAATACCTCTAGAGCCTTATGTGTTTTTGTAACGATGTTATACCTTCCTCTTGTTGTTGGTTTCATACAACTTTTGTACCCGTATGCTTGAACAAGTTTGGAGCCTTGGTTATCCTTATGTTGTAATTCATATACTAGTAATGATCTCCATCCCTCCTTGATGTTGGGTTCTACATACTTTTCAATCCTCCAAAAATCGAATAACTTTGATCCCGTGAGGTCCTTGGGCAGAAAATTTAGATGATTTTCAGTACCTGTTGTTTTAAATCACGTTTTAATTGTGTGAGCATTAATCAGAAATCGGATTTCATGAACTGAGATGAGATCCAACATTAAACTTCTGAAGCTAAATATTATGTCTTGACGTTTTAATTTCCATCGAATCGACAAAATATGTTGATTTGCTTCTTATATAGATTCATTTTTCAGTGGAGCATGTATCTAATGTCCTGAAATTGGGTGCACTACAAGTTGGATGCAAGTGACGTTTTTATATTATTTCATTCATGCAAATCTACACGATGCTTACATATCTGGAATGCAAATAAAGTTCTATATTCTTCCTATTCTAATTTATATACAATGGATTATCATCTCATAATATTATAGTATAGTTAAACAATACAATCTATGCATGATCGACTATATATCAAACCCCCTCTCTTGATGTTTTTTTTCCTCGGTAGAGAAATTACTGCCAGCATGTCATGGTGTAGAAAGAAAATGATCATCATTTGATCTGTGTAATAATTATAGAATTTGAACAACGCATAATTATGAATCATGATTGGAAATTGTTATACTGTGGTTTGTGAATACCAATGGATTTTCAACATAATGTAACGTTTATTTTAGGATAACAAAAGGTTATTAATGCTTACGTTTTAGTATTGATGTGCCAAAATTAAGAATGCATGTAATACTGATTGATTATTATATGGCCGGCACTAACTTTACGAAATAGGAAAGAAATATATAAATACAAAAAAAAGGGAATTCTTTGGTGATGGAAAGGGCATGCTGATGAATCCACATTTCATCATCTTTATTCTATCATTTTGGCACCAAAAACCCTAGCAAATGCATGTAAATAGCATTAAAATCATCATCTTAGCATTCATGCATATGCATTATATTAGTGTATAAAATACTGTAATTAAAGCCAAAATTATAGAATAAATAAAGAAAAGAAAAAGAATAAAATATTGTAAATATTTTATGATCCAAAACCCCGAGACCTAGGCATCTTGATGAATAGGTCGACAAGGAATAAAGTAGGGGGAGATAAGGTCAGAAATACAGATAATATACCTATACATTCTATTCATTCTTTATTCATTTTGGGAGCTATTTTTGGTTCCACTTTTTACACATCAAATAAAGAAACTTTGTACATAAAAGTTGTAGATAATTTTATATAGAAAAATACAAAATTGATTTCACAGAAAAATAATGTACAGATAAAAAGTTATGGTCTGAATAAAAATCCAGAATTCCAACTTCCCAGACCCGTATCTCACAACTGACAACTCCAAATGCAACATACTCACCTTTAATTGTATATAGAAGAAAATAAGCTATTTAATGGCGGTGGTTTCGCATTTGGCGGAGCTACGGTTTGAAAGTTGAGTTTTGGACCCTCATTGTACATTGTACAGATTAAAATATTCAATTTATTCTTTATTTATTATTTTTGTATTTTTTATAATTTTATAATGTTGTAAATATTACTTATAATAATTGTGAATATTAAAATCAGAATAAAAACGTAAATAAAAGTCAAAATAAAAATACTTATATACACAAAGCATAGATACATTACCTATACCTATACATACTTGTTTATAATTTATTAATTATACAAAATAAATCAGAAAAATAAACTAAAAATATATTTATGTATATAAAAGTATTTTATAACTTTAGAAAATAATAAATAAAAATAATAGAATTAAAATACACAAAATAAAATAAAGTAATAAAGTATATAGGTATTATACCAATAAGGTGTGTAAATATAAACTTATAAAAATATGCCTCATAAAAATAAATAAAAATCATAATAAAATACTACATAAAATTTTAAGCATTTTTTATTTAACAACCACAATTAGATTCGACTATTTTCTATTTTTAATCGAATTAATAAAATGATTTTTCAGTCTTTTCCCTGGTTGGTCCACGTGGACCAACCAGGAGCCTCCGACTGTTGACCGGCGGGTCAACAGTCTGACCTTGCCTCTTGTACCTCTTCTCAACCCTTCCCGAGACCCGTCCTTCTCGATTTTTTCGCCATCACTGCGTTGCTCGAGAGGGGCCGACTTCTTCACGAAACTTGTTCCCTGTAGATCCACCTACCTCGCCGCCCTCCTAGATCTACCCAGATCTCCTCCTCTCGCCCGTGACTCCTCCTCAAAAACACGCACCCACCACTCTTCAAATACAAACCCATTACTTCCTTCCCCGGGGTTGAACCGCAAATCCATCCAAACTTCCCCCTTGACCTCGCTAGGAGTTCCTGGAGGTGACAGCTCCGTGGAGCTCTCGTCAAGGCGGTGGATCAGCCACGTTTGGGCGAGTTCCAACCAACCTCCGGCCAAGCCGTCGAGGTACCCTTTCCCTCGCCCTTCCTGGGCTCGAGGCCGCATTATCCCTTGCGTTTTCTTCTTCATTTCGTTCCTTGCATTCATCACTTCATTCCGACCCCTTCATCTCACTCAATCGCTAGTCGATTCGCCAAATCGACTCTCGGTCGGAACCGTCTCCGGCCACCATCACTCGTTTCGCCAAACGCTTCTGCACACCATCATTTCTTGCACCACGTGATCGGGGAATTTTGCCCCTGATCATATCACCCATCTTCTGTGCAGGTACCTGGACATTCCAACGCATCTGGGGCATTTTTGGGCCTTCGTCGGAGCACCTGGAGCTCTGTAACTTCCTCCTCGCCGTGGAAGAGCACCACCATTCTCCGCGCCATTCTGTTGCCTCCAGACGTCAGAAGGACCCTGCAGCGAGCTCCTGGACCCATTTTGAAGTTCATCGACCGCCGGAGCAAGGAGATATCGCCGGAGGAAGGTCGCCACGGCGGACCTTCCTCCATGTTCTTCCATCGCCCTCCTTTGCCATCAGATCAGGAGCTGTTCGTCCAGCCATCCTACAGCCGTCGGATCTGGAGGGTTCAGGGCCGCTCGATCAGTCTTCACGTTTTGATCGTAGCCGCTGGACCGCGAAGGGGTATCGCGGGCCCCCGTGCTGACACGTGGACAAGTGGAGTTCACTCCACCGTCTGATCTTCCGCCTGCTTGGGTATTTTGCAATTTTCACCCTAGCAAATTTTTGTAATATTTTATTAGGACCTAAACTTTCATGTGTCGTTCAGTATTTTTGTAATATTTGCACAAACATCTCTGCAGTTTACTTATTTGCGCATGGGTCCTTCGCCACGTCACCTCACGTGATCTGTACACGTGAGGTGTGGGCATTTTGCAAGGATACCCTCGGCCTTTGTCGTATTTTGCTCTAGTACTGAAACTTTCGTAGCACGTGTAAACATTTTGGATATTTTGCAAGTAAGCCCCCAGCGTTTTGGAATATTACATTTCAGTCCTCGCCAGGCGCGTGCAAGTCACGCGCCCTGGTGGGAAAATTTCTAGGGCCCCCAGGCGGGTTTTGTAATTGTGTTTTAATGCTATAAATCGAATATTTAGTGTTTAGTGTTGTGGAAATTTGCATATATGCCCCTGGATGTTTTAGAAATTGCATATGTATCCCTACCAGGCCTGTTTAATGATTGGATGCTTGTTGTATTTATTTAACTTATCATCTTAAGCCCAAAAATTCCACAAAAATAGGGTTTAGTTCCTGGACACGTGTACTTCCACGCTATCACTTCAGTTTTTGATTTTATTTTATTTTCATGTTTATTAAAAATCAAAAACATGCTTTTTGTGCACTGTCCAGTTTGGAAAATACCAAAAAAATAGTAAAATACCTCTAAAAATTCCAAAAAAAATACCTAGTGTCTATTTTATCCTGTTTTAGTGTCAGTCCAAAAATCACTAAAAATCTCAAAAGAAAAACACTAAAAATTTAAAAACACTCAAAAATTCCATAAAAATATATAAAATCAAGGAAAACTCTAAAAAATACAAACTCAGGTTCTGTGTGTTCCTTATTTTGTTACTTTTATTTGAAAAATAGTGTGAAAAATTTTGAGTACTGGCTGCCATTTTTAAATCTCATTTTACTCACAGCCAGCTCTTGTTTCACTGTTTTGACTTATTGCAGTAATTAAAAATACCAAAAACACCTCTAAAAATCCCCAAAAATCACAAAAACAGTAGAAAATCATAAAAATCTCAAAAACAATTTATTTCTGAATTTTTGGTAATTTTTACTTAGTTTTATAAATATTTTACCTTGTCTTTTATTCCATTGTCTTTAAATTCCAATATTGAAAAAAAAAGAAAAATATAAAATATAAAATTATAAAAATCAGAAAAAAAATCAAAAATTCAAAACCCACAAAAATTTGTTTGCTTGCTTGCTTAGTGTAGACACCTCACACACACACACACTTGTGCACACTTTTGTGAATTACCCTGCTTGCTCCCTGTGTTCGAACTCTCTGCATACTTGCCCTTTACATCATTTGTGCAGAGTTAAAAATAAATTTTAACTCCACATTAGTTCTAATTTATTGATCTTTAGTGTGGGTTAATTGTTGACTTTAGTCCAGATTTCATTGTGAGTCGTCACAGCGACGGTTGTCTCCGCCTTGTGTGAGACACCATTTTAGACTCCGTGAATTTTGGCTGAATCACATGCACGTTCATGCATATTTAGAATTAGTGTGCAAGTGTGTTTATGTCTCTATGTATATAAAACACGTTACTTTATCATTCCCATGCAAACAATGGAGTTACAATTATTCTATTAATTGCTAATATAGATGTTAGATGGCATAACGCAAAAGGACATTCCAAATCCATAACCCTTCCGTGAAAAATTTAACTCGAGGAGGTGGTTAGGTAGCAAAGGAATATAGTCTCAGACAGAAGTTGAGCTAAATAATTATGTTGCTAAACAGTTGTGGCCTGAATTCCATTCTTTCTACTACGATCTTCAAACCAAGCAATTGAGATTTCAACTGGTCATAAATAATGATCTATGATGGGGTAATTTTTAATCCTATAGTTATGATTTCATGGGGATCAGGTTGAAGGAGGTAGGTGCTCAAGGGATTGGGCATGCACCCTTGAGTCCCGGGTAGATGCCATGAAGGACGCGACCCCAACGGACGAGTTGGGTGATGCGTTGCACCTAGTAGCCCGGTAGCATCCGGAGTCGCTCGACGGAGTTGGCAGGTGGCACGGTTGGCGTTCTTGGTTTCTCACTTATACACGATTATAAGACTCTATTTAAAATTAGATGTGGTCGTATCTAATTTTACTTCGAGTACTATTTTTGTGAGAGGTGTTCCGAGATGTGGTTTGAAGTTGGAGAAATTGGGATATATCTTATCTTACCCTAGTTGAACAGAGATCTTGAGAGTTACTCAAGATGAATACAAGTTCCCGCATAGCAGAGGCCTGCGAGTTGCGTACTTGCATGTGCTAGAATAATATGAGATGTGACTAATGATCGGATGTCGGTAGTTGTAATTAATTATCATTGTGGTCCATAATCAACTTGTTGAAATATCAAAACCGCTATAGTAGTACTCAAATGATCGATAAATCAATAAATAAAATCAGTTGATATGTGATCCAAAGTGAATCAGAATAACTTGATATTTTTCTCCGATCTACAATACATGCATATGCCATTGAATAAAGTTGAGTATACATTCTTTTCTTACCCCCATATTAGTCATTATAGTATTTCGTTACTGGGCAATTGCTCATAACACTACCCTCGTGTGAACCCAACAGGTATATCTGAGCAGTCGCCGTCACAGTAGCGGTCTTTGGAGGAGATCGGACTTTTCTTCGTCATACTTGCATCAGACAGGGTGCGTCCTCCTTAGAGTAATTTATTTGCTTCCGCATTATTTATGTTATTTTTTAGATACATTGTAGCGAGATATGTGGAGAGCTTCTTCTACAAAATTATAATTATAGGATGTATCTCATTTTATGGACATGGACTTGATGATTATGGTTATCAATGAGAATGGATGGTGCATTTTACTTTCCAATTCACATTATTCTCCTGTTGTTATTTATATTTCAAATGTTAATCTAATGTGCATAATATGGTTTGCTGAGTATCATATCTTGGGCGTATTTGGATCGTAGGTCCGACGCTCCCGTCTCGTCGGTTTCGGTAGCCGGCGGGGCGGGGCGTCACTGGTCTTCATGGATGTTTTTTTGGTTTATGACAATGATTTCAATTCCTATCTTTCTAGCTTAGACTGCGTGCTTTATAGGTACATTGAGGTTAACCCCATTATTTCTTGGAAGAAGAGTCATTTTATGATGACTCATGGGGATGGTACTTGGTCATATCATCTCCAATAGGGGCATGGAGGTCGATCCTGTCAAGGTGGATATCATAAAGAAGCTCAATCCACTGACCAATCTGAAGCAGTTACGGTCTTTTCTAGGACATGTCGGTTTCTATCGACATTTCATCCGAGACTTCAGCAAAAGTTCCCGACCGTTATCTGACCTTCTAGCAAAAGATACTGAGTTTATTGCTGATGACAAGTGTGTTTTGGCTTTTGAGATTCTCAATAAAATAGTTGTAGAGGCTCCTATCCTTTAGCCACCCGATTGATCTCTCCCATTCGAGATCATGAAGGATGCCTCTAATTTTATTGTTGCGGTCGTTTTATGACATAGGAGGGATAGCTTTCCATATGCCATACACTATGCTAACAAGACTTTGATTCTGCCCAGCGAAATTACAGTGTTACAAAAAAAGAAATGCTAGTTGTAGTATTTTCCTTAGACAAATTTAGGTCCCATATCTTAGGATCTAAAGTCACAATTTTCATTGACCATACCGACATCAGGTACATGTCTTACCAGATGGATCCTTCCCCTCCAAGAGTTTGATATTGAGATTAAGTATAAGCCTGGAGTCAAG
Source organism: Ottelia alismoides (assembly GCA_037367405.1). NCBI lineage: Eukaryota > Viridiplantae > Streptophyta > Magnoliopsida > Alismatales > Hydrocharitaceae > Ottelia > Ottelia alismoides. The sequence continues at coordinate 206,326 of JAZKJV010004502.1, forward strand.
AATGTGGTGACGGATAACCTTTTCTTGACTATAATTACCTGATACTTTTGAGTTTATACACTCATCACGGAGACTTTTCCAGACGAAGCGATTCTCGTTGTCGCTTTGCTCCTATGGCATTGTGAACTTTCTTGTTTCCAAAAATGTCCCACAAGGTTGGTCCATGTAGAGACTTGAGACTTTCCTTATGAAAGACAAGTCTTACTACTGGGAGGATCCGATCCTTTATCATGAAGGAGTAGATTATGTCTGGAATCGGTGTATTCCTCAGGAGGAATACCATAGTGTCCTCACATATTGCCATAAATTAGAAGCTAGAGGACACTATTCTGGGAAGAGGACAACACATAAGGTGCTTCAGTCTGGTCTTTGGTGGCCTACTCTCATTGTGGATGCCCATGCATTCGTAAAGAGTTGTACTAACTGTCAGAGGATGGACACTTGTGGATATAGAGATATGATGTCGATGCAACCAATTCACTTATGTGAAATTTTTGATGCATGGGGTATCAACTTTATGGGCTCATTCCCTAAGAGTCAAAGATTCGAATACATCTTGCTGGTTGTAGATTATGTGAGTCGTTGGGTAGAGGCTATTCTTATCTGAGCCGCTGATGCGAACACGGTATGCAAGTTCCTGAGAAAGGGTTCGGGGTGCCTCGAGTTATAATTTCAGACGGGTAGCCACTTCATCAATGACAAGGTAATGGCCCTTGCTAATGAGTTCAGTATAGACTATCAGGTTGCTACTTCGTATCATCCTCAGACGAATGGTCTAGCCGAAGATTCGAATAGGGAGGTTAAGACGATCTTGTAGAAGGTTATTCACCCAGACCGAAAGGAGTTGTCACAACTTTTGGACTTGGTTCTTTGAGCTTATAGAGCATCCTTCAAGACAACATTGGGTACATCTCCCTTTCGACTCGTTTATGGCAAGCCATGCGACTTACCCGTGACAATCAAGCACAGTTCATGGTGGGCAGTGAAATAGGTAATCTTTACTTTAGACAATGCAAGAGATTAGAGGCAAACAGAATTGGAAGCCCGGGAGGAATTGAGAGATGATTCTTTCACGAGTAGCATTCATTATAAGAAGTGGATGAAAGAATGGCATGATGCACACATTAGCCATAAACAGTTTGAGCCCGATCAGAAAGTTTGGCTATTCGATGTGAGAGTTAAGATATTTTCGGGGAAACTTCATAGCAAGTGGAAAGTCACGTATATAATGAGAAAGGTCTATGACAATGGTAGCATTGATATATCTGAGTTGTCTTCTGAGTCCATCTTTCGAGTCAATTGTCAACGTTTGAAACCATTCCTTGATCATGAGTCGCCGACCATTGAGGTTGCCCTCATTCATTTGTATGAGATGTTTTCTTCATTCTTCACATTTTGCATCTCATACCTGAGTGTCACATTTTGATTTTGTACATACATGTTTTCGATTCTACTCATTTATTATTCCGTTTGTTTTATACCCCTATGTCTCTCGGGATTTTTGCTATACTTAGGATGTACTTTATCCTAAGTACAGGGGAAGCGTAGACATTATGTTGTTCATATCATTTTGTTTTATTACCCTTGTTGTTGCTTATAATATCTATCTTATGTGAAATTTAATACAACGTATTTATTTCAAGTATGATCGTTATATGATGTATATAAGCTTTGGGTCATACACAGTTTACATGATCGTCATTTGCTAGTTCTTCAAGTTAATTTGACTATGGATCCTCTTAGCTAACACCTTCTACTCAATACAATTAATATGCTCTTCAAGCCCAATTATTTGCCAGTGTTCGTCAAGTTGAGAAAATATAATTTAAGAGACAGTTCCTTGGTATTCCCACAAAAATACCACAACAACCTCCAGGGTCATCTCGAAGACCATCAAGAGTAAGCATCAAGGGGCCTACAACAATCCATCAGAGCCATCATGACGGTCAATAATTGAAAGAAGCACAAAAGATCAAATTATTCAACCACCTGGATCTCCATGGAAGTCATCAGCTATGTCGTAGCCTCCTAGGCATGTACCAACACATTCTGAATGGAATATCAAGCAAAAGAAGTAAAATAAATCAACACATCAAGATAACTATAAGACGACAAGAGACGATCGCTAATGAAATGACATAGGAGGAGGCCTAAGCGAGTTTCTAAAGCGACGGAGATACTAGAATATTGTAAAATATTTTATTTTATTTAATGAAAAATTGTAAAAGCATTCTTCTATGATTTTAATAAAATATCTGCACTTTTTTTATAATGACTAAAATTATTGTGTGGAATGTTGGGCTTATATATGTCATGGTCAATTACCTTCATATTCAATTTCTATTGATAGATTTATATTATAAAATATAGATAACTTTATAATATGCTGAATAAGTAATATTCTATACTTAAACAATAAATAAACAATCAAAATTTACATAAAAGAAGCATACAACAATAATGATATATTGGATGTACAAATGTATATCAATAAGGAATCATTGGTTTGTATATATAATATTTTGTACATAATATATCAGTATTGTAAAAAAATCTATATCATTATTGATAATAGAATAAAAGGTGTAGGATCATTATTCTACAACCTTAACTATCTATTATGATACCAACATACAATAATATACTAAATTATTATTGTATAAAGTTTATATTTAATACTTGTATAAATAATGTAGGGTTATTTGTAAAGTTAGGATGGCTTACCATTAAATTGGGAGGACATGAAGGAAATTATGCAAAAATGGGTGGACACGGGGAAAATTATGTAAAATTGATGGAAACCCAAGTTAGCATATGAGGTGTCGATTTAGGGAGAGACTATTCCTAATCGGCACCTCAAATGACGAATGATGCTTAAAATTTTAAATTATTAAATTATGATACCTATTTACTTAATTACGAGTATTTTAATAATTATTTAAAAAAGCCCACCTTTGAACATCGTCCTTGATAATATATTGATTGGAATGGAATATTGATTCATATATTGAAATGTATTGTTCTTGTATTTTTGTCCTTATTAAGCATCTTTTTTTGCTTTTTAAAGAAATTATCGATTTTTATAACTAACCGGGTATCTTACATTTACTCTTTATCAAAACATTTTTTGAAATTTAGTTAATGTATTAACAGGTCTCATTTTGATGAAATGGTACCATTTTATACAAACACATCTAACAACAAGACTTGCTCAGTAAGTGTTATCTCATTAAACTTGAACCCTTAAATATTGTTCGTGAATATATCACAGGTTCAAAAAGAAACATGTACAAAAATCATGTAAGCATCACTCGTTGTCAATGCTTCACCCAGTAACCCATGACCAGCCTGGAACGCATCGCTTTGCCGATGATGGCGAGATCAACGATCGTGTCTTCCCGAGCAGAGCCCACCTGTCTAACTTCACCTGCCACTCCTTCAAGTCTTGAAGTTCCATCCACCTCTGCATCCTTTCTCATACCGCGCCAGCGAACCCATCGTCATTTTCAAACGTAGCCTCTGCGTCGGCCAACCTGACCTCCACCACCTTTAAACGCGGCTCCACTGCCGCCTTCATGCGTTGAACCCTCCGACACTATCGGTCGCTCTCAAGGCCCTCGCGTTAGCTATGCACTCTATCATGATACCTCTCCAGCCATCAACAACCTCCCGCCGCCGCCTTGCACTCGACCTTCGATGTCTAAGCCATTGCCTGAGATTGAGGTGGAGTAAGCAATGATGATGAAGTCAGGGAGGAGTTGAGGAAAAGGTGGCCGACATGCAGGCTTATACTTGGAAAGCAGAAGGTGAAGAGTCCTGCCTCGAGGCTGTAGAAAACATCAGAGTCAATCCAACATTTTTGAAATAGTGCCATGCAACCACATGAAAAATCAATTGTCGTTCCAGGTTCTATTTTACCGAGAACTTTTAATGTCAGTTTTGTTTTGATCAAGGTCGACATTCATGATACTAAAACGTCACTAAAGATCTGATTCTATTTGTTACCATTAAAAAAATGGGGCCTTTAATTGGGAATCGGGAATAGGTGAGACTCTTGTTATAATTTAACCAAAAAAGTTTACCACGTGATATTATATGTTTGGTAGACGATTTTTCAAATCGAAATCTCATCCAAACCAAATTTGGCAGGGTAGAGCAAAATGCATGAAAGAGAGCGTGTTTCTTTACCCGCATGGTTTGGGCATAAACGGAAAGCCACCTCGACGACACCTCGCAGAAACGCACCCCCTCCGCAAAGATAAGACGCTCCTCCGCAACAGCCACGGAGGACACCGCCGCCGCCATGGACCCGAGCAGTGGCTTCTGCCCTTCCACGAAAACCTTCCACAGCATCCGTCCTCACGTGGCTCTGCCCCCTCCGAGCGAGCCCTTGTCCATCACGAGCTTCTCCCTCTCCCTCCTCCACTCGCTCTCGCTGCCCCCGTCCCACCCGCTCTTCATCGACGCCTCCTCCGCCACCTCACTCCCCATCCACCTCTTCCTCTCCCGCCTCCGCTCCCTCTCCTCCGCCCTCCGCTCCCCTCCCTTCAACCTCTCCAAAGGACACGTGGCCTTCATCCTCTCCCCCTCTCGCCTCGAGGTCCCCCTCCTCTACCTCTCCCTCCTCTCCCTCGGCGTCGCCGTCTGCCCCTCCAACCCCGCCTGCACCCCACATGAGATTTCACGTCAGCTCCGCCTCGCCTCCCCCTCCATCGCCTTCGTCACGTCGGCCACCGCCCGCCTTCTCCCCAAAGAGATGCCGACTGTCCTCCTCGACTCCCCATCGTTCCAGTCCATTCTCTGTGATGGACGCAGCGACATTGAGTTGCCTGAAGTCCATCAGGACGACACCGCAGTTATCCTCTTCTCTTCGGGGACCACGGGGCCGCCCAAGGCCGCAGCGGCGTCGCACCGCAACTACATCGCCATGATCGCGGGCTTCTTCGCCGACGAGGCGGCACGGCGGGACAGGAGAAGGGTCGATGCAGGGAATGAGGTCCTGCTCCTGATGGCACCGTTGTTCCACTCGCTGGGTTGCTTCGTGGTGATGAAGGGCGTTGCTTTGGGGGAGACGACAGTGCTGGCGGACAGACCGAGCCTTGGGGAGATGGTGGGAGCGGCGCGGAGGTATGGAGTAACGATGCTGACGGCGGCGCCTCCGGTTGTCGGGGCGATGTCGAGGGCGGTGGGGTCGGAACAGCTTAGGAAGCTGAGGAGGGTGTTCTGCGGGGGGGCTTCACTGCATGGGGCCGCGGTGGAAGGCTTCCGCGAGAGATTTCCTTGGGTCAATATCGAGCAGGTATGCCGGACTTCTCGTAATTTTAGCACCGTGAGTTTCCATTTGGGTTGAATTCGATTTGGATTGCAATAAGACACTATCTTGTTAATTGAAAGTAGAGTAATGATGAGTCCAAGAGTAATGATGAGTCCAATTGATGTATGAAAAAGATATCAAAGTAAGCATGTACTAAGGTTAATAGAGAAGAAGAAGGTTGGAAGAATATGTTCAACATGTATGAAGAAGGTTGGGATACCTTCAAGTTGATATGGAGTTGTTAAATTAAGATTATGTGATTTTTAAGAATAATTTATGTCACATGAAGTGAATAGGGATTGGAGCATAGTTGTGTGGTAATAAGCAGGATCTTAGCTGTTTATAGTATGTAATAGTCATATTAAAGATGATAGAGAGAAAAGAATATTAAGTACAACACATAATAACAACTAAAATAATGTTTAATGAAATAAGGTTATTAACAAGTTGATAACTTGGATTGGAAAATCTGAGTTGTACATTAAAAATATATAAGAATTTAGAATTCTTGATTTTATATATTAAGTATATATCGATTGGGTTGGGTAGAGTGGGACTAAACCTTTTGTGATCCAAAGAAATAGTTTGAATTATTTGAGTGGGTTGGGTTGAAAACATTAGATCAATACTCAATGAAAGAATATGATTTTGATTCAATCCGACCCAAAACTCAAGTGACTCAAATCATTTCACCTATTTTCAATGATTTGGTTGAATTATATAAGTAAATCCATACAGTGCCCACTCCTAAGCCCCGCAACAGGGGGTGTGATGTGATGGCTCCCATTCGTTACTACATCTGCTGTAACAGCGAGGATATGCTCCCTAATACCTTTATCTTGTCTTATTTTCGCCATTATTTATTATAAAACAAATGCACCGTTTAAGCCAGGAAGAGGACGGGGGATGCTGGTCGAGCTCCCCTATAATTTTTTTGGATTTTTGTTATTATTACCCAAATATATATGTACGAATAGGAGAAATGCATTGTCTCGTACATGCCACAAAGTAGCTGATAGATTATATGTCAATAAATAAACCAAAGCATAAACAGTGTACTGGGTGAATTAAATATGGTATAAATATATCAAAGGAGGCTACTATTCTGATGATCGTATATGATGCATATAGTAAGTTTCGGAAAATTTATGTACCACTGTATTTTTTTGTATGTATAGAAACGGATTTAAATTTAATTTGACGCTATTAAAAGCGATGTTAACTTTTTTAAACAGCTGCATCAACAACATAGGGTGAGTTTGGATTATTGGGTTATCTGAAGTGGGTAACTTATTTTGCATATTGATGTTTGGATAGATGGTCGTTAAGATTGTTTGTTCTAATGTGATTATGTTGAAGTTAGAAAAATGAGTAGTTGTTGTAATGTGATTGTATTAATGTGTGAAAAAGTAAGTAGAAATTGAGTATTTATAATTTTTAAATGATAAGATGTTATACTATATTAATTTTTATTAAAATAGGTGAAGTAGAGATGAATTGTATGATATACTAAATAAGAGAGACTGATTTTATAAAAGGGTAAGTATATGAATTTTCGGAGAAAACCCCCCAAAAAAGAGGATAAGCCCTAAAGGCCAAGGCACACATCGAGAATGGATCTGAATATGGGAGCCTTGTGGCAACTTGCAAGCGCAAAGCAGCAGCAACAGCTATATTACAGCACTGACTCTATTTAGAATTACCGGTAAATACTTGTGGTCAATGTGAGATCTTGTTCTGCTTCGATGCGTCCAACTGTCTGAACATGTGCCTGTGAGGGGGATATGTGCCTCGTGCATGCATTCAATTGTTTGTGTTATGTGGAGCCCAGACCTGACGCTGAGGGGGTAAAAATTTCACATCACCTTTGGGCTCGTCCCCATGTAGGACTTTTCGCACGGAAGAAGCTGAGCCATTGCTCGCCATTCGACCTTTGTTGGCGGGGGAAAGCTCCCGCTTGAGCTCATCAGACTCATCCTTTGCAACTCCTCTCCGAGAAGAGGAGACAATCTTCAGTCCAAGAAGTAAAGAAAAGACCATAGTGATAATATTATCGAAATAAGAATGAGAGTGCGGAACGATGACTTCTCCGCAAAGGGTTCTCTCCGCTCAGGGCTCTCCGCGCCGACCTCTGGTATCTTTCGCCGATGTCTCCTCCGCTTAGGACTCCTCCTCTCACTCAGGCACCCTTCTTCCTCTTCTTCCTCCGCTCCATCCTCCCTTCTCCAAGCCTGCTTCTCCGATTCCTCCGCCTGTTTTTCCTCCCACCTTGGGCGGAATAGCCTGTGTTTTGTCCTTGGAGTTTTACTCCGCGATCTCTGGTTCTCCTGTAATCTTGTGGACAATCCACAAAAGGGGATCGATATCCCACTCTTCACCTTCTTCATCATTCTGCTCCAGGCTGCTCTTTGAACCATGGGCTGTCGTAGTTTTGAAAAGCGGATGAGGTCGAAGGAAAGCATTCCTGATACAGGTTATGAACCGGTTAAACTGAAACTTGTCAAGGATCGATCTTAATATCTTGATCGTGATTTCTAAACCAAAGATGTCTGTTGATCTTAGTGAGGGGAAAACAGATTGGGAGGCTACCTGATTGGAAAGCCAAAAAAAGGCTACGAAGCAATTGAGACGGTGTTCTTCTGATTATCGGATCCTAATGCGAAAATGACGGATGCGAACAACAGAGACATTCATGCAACCTCCGACTCTGTCTCGAGTCCAGACAAATCCGCCACTTCCAATATTTCGATATTGACCGTTATTGATCTCAACTTGGAGAGTCATGAATCTTCAAAGTCCTTGTTGTCCTCGATCCTTCCCAAGTTGGAAGAAATTACCTTGGGCGCTGATGTAATTGAAGATGATTGTTTTAGTTTGGAGGATGACAGGGGAAATCGCCTTGCGTATCTACTTACTAATGGAAAGGTGTCTTCATGCTCCGTCGTGTCCCCGGAATTTCCCACTCAAGTGGTAAAGGAGGGTATTATTCTTGGGTTTACAGGAAATTCCGGAGTCGAAACCTTTGTTCATTACGGAGATTATGATGTTTATGAATAACCTGATTTGTGTTGATTCGAAAAGGGGTGATCAGAAAATGAAGGCTTTCACTAATCATGTTGCAAAATAGACCTCATATATCTAAAAGAATCTTTCTTCCAAATGTTCTCATCACCAACCTTTACATCAGTTCCTTCACCATTGCTTCCATCAAAGGTGCACTCCATATATTCTGTCTTAGACCTGCTTATACGAAATCTTTTAATCTCCAATGTATGTCTCCATATCTCAAGCTTCTCATTTACTCCATCTTTAGTCTCGTCTATCAACACAATATCATCAACAAATAATATACACCAAGGTAACTCATCCTTAATGTGACTTCTCAACTCGTTTATAATCAAAGTAAAAAGAAATGGACTCAAAGCTGAACCTTGATGTAAATCAATGTTAATGTTAAAATAGTCAGTCTTCCTAAACGAGGTCCTTACACAAGATAAAGCTCTATCATACATATCCTTTATAAGGTTAATGTATAGGACATTGCCTGTCTCTTCTCCAAAACTCTCCACAATATCTCTCGTGGGACAGAATCATAGGCCTTCTCCAAACCAATAAAGATCATATGGAGGTTCTTCCTTTTAGCTTTATAAATCTCCATTGTTCTCCTTAGTAAATGGATTGCTTCAATAGTTGAGCGACCTGGCGTGAAGTCGAATTGATTTTCTTTTACTTTGGAAACATGCCTCAACCTTCTTTCGATCACACGTTCCCAAATTTTCATAGTGTAATTCATCAGCTTGATACCTCTGTAGTTTGAACAATTTTGAATGTCTCCTTTATTCTTATAAAGATGCACCACGCTACTCCTCTTCTAATCTTCGGGCATTTTCTTGCTTCGCCAAAAAACATTAAATAGATTCGTAAGCCAAACCTAAAACTCTCCATACTTTTATTGGGATATCATATGGTCCTGCGCCTTTCCCAGGTATCATAACCTTCAAAGACTCTTCTACTTCGTTTCTTTGTATTCGTCTATAACATGTACGATTTAAGCAACTTTCACTACTAACTACATCACCCAAAGTGATCTCTCTATTTCCTTCCCCAATGAAAAGTTTATGGAAGTACTACTCCCATCTAGTCTTTATATCCTTCTGAGTAACAAGCACGTGACATTCCTTGTCCTTAATGCATCTCACTTGAGAAAGGTCTTTGGTCTTTCTTTCTCTGACTTTGGCCAACCTGAATATATCCTTATGATCCTCCTTAGAGTCAAGATTTTTATACAAAATTTCATAAGCTTTTGACTAGCTTTGCTTACAACCTTCTTTGCTTCCTTCTTCGCTATCTTGTAATTAGTAACAGTTTCTTCTGTTTTATCCTTAGACATAACTTTAGAGCATGCTTTTTTAATTTTTATCTTTTCTTGCATCTCTTCACTCCACCACCAAGCTTCCTTTTGATCTGAAGCTCATCCCTTTGACTCGCCTAGCATGTCTTTGGCTACCTTTCGGATACTAGATACTACTGCCTCCCACATCTCCTTGCACTTCAGCTACAATCCCAAGATAAGTCTTCTAAAACCTTCTCCCTGAAGCTCGATTGCTTCAGTGGAAGATTCCACCATCTAGTTCTAGTGATCTTAGGAACCCTCATTTTCTTTACCGGTCCTTTTTGCATATCCAAGACTAACATGCGATGTTGGGTTGTCAAACGCTCTCCTGGGATTACTTTGCAGTCTTTACAACACAATCGATCTCTTCTCCTCAATGCAGAATAATCTATCTGTATTTTAGTTGGGCCACTCTTATAAGTAATTAAATGCTCTTCCCTCTTCTTGAAGAGAGTGTTTGCTATGAAAAGATCATGCCGTTACAAAATCCAGAATGACTTTTCCCTCTTCATTTCTATCCCCAAAAATATGTCCTCCAAGAACACTAGTATACCCCGAAGCATCTTTTCCCACATGTCCATTAAGATCTCTACCTATGCAAATCATCTCTCTTTGTGGGATTCCTTGCAAAATCTTATCCGGATTCTCCCAAAAAGCTTGTTTAATCCTTTCATCTAAACCGATTTGCGGTGCATAAATTGAGATGATATTCGAAATTTCTTCTTCAAGCACCAATTTTAGCAAAATAATCCGATCCCTGAATCTTTGTACCTCAACCACACAATCCTTCAAATCCTTGTGAACGACCACTCTAATACCATTTCTTCCCTTATCTTTACCTGAATACCAAAGTCTAAAGCAAGTCTTCTCGATCTCCCGTGCTTTCTCCCCAACCCATTTAGTCTCTTGAAGACACAGTATATGAATCTTCCTTCTTTCCATTGTATCCACTATCTCCATCAAATTTTCAGTTAAAGTGCCAATATTCCAACTACCAACCCGTAACTTCCTTTGTAATCTCTTTTGGACTAACTTCTTGACTCGCATGCATCCATTATTTGAGATCCCTTACAAATTTTGGACTACATCCAGGTGGTGATGCAACGGAACTAGTTTATTTACCCGCAAGCGTTCCTCACACGAGAACCCTAGCAAATTTTGAACTACATCCAGGCTGCGATGTAGCAGCCCTTGCCAATTTTTCAACCCTAGCAAATTCCTCTCTTTAAAGTAATTTTTGAATTCATTGAGAAGGATTTGCTTCCTCATTCAAATCAAATTTGTTCGATCTTCCTTGTTCGATTCTCCATAAAAGGCATGAGTTTTTGAACTTTTCAAAAGTTTCAGATTTGTTACATAATATGAATAAAAATCATACTCCAAATAATCATCAATAAACACCACATAAATAGATGTCTATTAAATGTTCTGATTCTAAATGGATCACGTACATATGTATGTATTGTGAGAGTAAGGAAAACTTCCATCTCCCTGAAATTGGTGACTTTCTAATTCTTAGGTCACAATCGACTATATTAAATTTGGCCAGTTTGAAAACCGACCTATCTTATCTTTTGAAAAAGGATCAAAGGAGAGCAGACAAACTATTGAGATATCCTTTGATGGAAATTATATCATCCTAAGAATAGTATCACCGAAGATGTCGACTTTTCACATGAAATGGGGAAAGAGAGCGGATGGCATACTCTTTAGATGCATAGTACTCAAACCATGAAGGACTTTCTTGTCATCAGGGAAAACGTCCCCTTGAGATGGGCCTGAAGAATGGTACTGTCGGATTATTTACTAAGAAGTCAATTGGAAACCATATAAAATAGAAGTTTATACCTTTTTGGTGTCCAAACGACCAAAGGTCAGGCGTTAGTTATGAGAGGGATCACCAATTTCGATCCACTCAAGATTTGATGTGAAAATCGATAGTTCACAATGATATTAAATGTTTCCGATATCTGGGAAGAGGACACATGATAATATTTTGCAAAGGATTATTGGATGTCTTCGGTGTTGTAAGGAGGAACACAATATCCTCCTGCCCTTCATCAAAACACTACCAACCTCATCTTTGCATGCGAAATCTGCAAACGGGTTCTTCTTTGGCTCCCCTGCACCCTCAAAAAAGATTTTATCCACCTTTTCCACCACATGAAGTGAGAAGCTCCGGCAATACCCCTAACCCTTGTTGTTTAACAACTCCTAGAACTTGTTACCAAAGCCTGAGCTTCACTAACAGGACTCATGTCGTACCACCCTTTCACTCGTGCACAGAAGGTGAGTGCGGTGGTCCAGTGCAAAACTATTATGCCATATTGGAAATCAGAGATCTACGAGGAGGCTAAGCGCATGCGTAGTGAGTATCGCGTCGACTTGATCGTGGAACACTAAGACAAATTAAATTCCGTTTCCGAAGCATGGGAGCTGCTGGCGAATGAAGTTTCTAAAGTATCTTCTGGTAAAATGTGGAAGATTTCCGATCACTAGATGATTGTCGAGGTAAATCTCCTCAAATCTTTAACACACTTGCACACTCTTCACTTCAGTGTCATGATGGCTCTTGGTTGTGGTTCTTCAAATGGTCTCCGTCCTCTGGAGCTAAACGTTTGGAAGAGGTCGAGGCCTTTTGGGTTGCAGTGGTGGATCTCGCTTTACATCATCGTTATCCCTATATCTTGGCTAAGCTGGTCAAGCAGTTCGGGAGACTGATGCAGCGTGAAGCGGATAAATCTGGCTTAATTTATTTATGTTCTTCGTTAATTAGAGTCTAATTATTTTTACGATTAATCGAGTTGCATGTTTATTTAAATAAAGAGATCGCATGTGATCTCAATTAGTTGGTCAAATTAGGTAGTTAATCCACTAGAGTCAATCGGGATAAATTAAGATTTGAATTTTATTCAAATCAATTAGTTAGTCGGATAAAGTCAATTTGAATTTTGAACTTCATTTCTTTCTATTTTTGTAATCTCACCCCTCTATATAAAGGGGATGTAGTCATTTGTAAAGGCAGTTCAAGTTCAAGTTGAAAATAATTTGAGAATTATCTCTTATCTCCTCTCTCTATCCCTTCTACCCCACGCGATCTCCGCGGGTTTTTTCCAAAGTCCCTAGTTTTCCGACGAGTTTTCTCCTCTCAACCCCTCATATTTCTTCACCAATTATTTCCACCGCTCAAATAATTATTTTCTGCCGTTGCGGATTCCTATTTGCATAAGAGACTCTTGGACTTTGCATGCCTGGATCTATCATCTGAATGTGACAATGCTTCCATTATTAAGTTTTTGGTGAATATACATGATACTTGTAGAGATATTTCGTGTCTTTCGTAGTTTTATTATATTGTTATGTATCCTTTTTTGTTATTACTTTATCTTTAGTAGACCTCTCTGTAATTTACCCTTTAGGTCTCTCCCTATATAAGAGAGCCTAGGGTTTTCTTAATAATCAATCAAGTCTTTTCTCCCAACATGGTATCAGAGCCACCCTAGGGCTCTTCCTAGCCGCCGCCCCCTTCCCCACCCGCCGCCCTCTCCATCTCTTCGTCGCCTCCCTTGACTCTCTCTCTCTCTCTCTCCAGGCGGCCGCCAATCCTTCCAGGCGGCTGCCAGCCCGCCGCCGAGAGGTCCCAAGCAGCCACATCTTGCCACCGTACCAACCCAGCCGCCCCTTAATCGCCGCCGACTCCTCCAAGGCGGTCCCAGCACGCCGCCGACCATCATAGGCGGCTGCCAGATCGCCGTCGTGCACTTCCAGGCGCCTTGAGCGTGATCCAGGTGCAAGGGCTGTAGCCCTCATCCGAGGCGTGCCCTAGTCTACCTCATCTCTTCCGCAGATAAATGGATTTGAGTGCGTAACGTCTACATACGCACTCAAATCCGATGCAGTCAGTGTAGACAATTGTTATCCTGTCTACAAACCCTAGTTCTGCCTCAGCGACAGTATGTCAGAATCGAAGGTCGATATGCCCTCCATTGGCGCATTTAAAGGTGCTGCGCCAATAGTGAAGATGGACGGGTCTAACTACGAGCTCTGGGCTATGCAGTTCATGAGCCTCATGAAGTCGAATGGTAAGAAGCACATTCTTACCGAGGATGAGCCCGCTGAGAAGACATGGATATATGCCTCATGGGAGGCTGATGACTCTTACGCAAAGGTCTGGTTGTCTGGTACATTGACGATGGAGATTGCTAATGATGTCCTCCATCAACCCACTGCTAAGGCAATGTGGGACATTCTTGCCGCTACATATTCGCAGGTGCGAAATGAGACGAAAATGTTGCAGCTTCAGCATGACATCTTCACAATGAAGCAGAGCGACAGACCTCTCCATTCTCTATATACATCCCTAAGAGGGATGTTTGAGAAGCTATACAGTACCATTCCACTCACTGCTACTCCTGAGCAGCAGAAGGCGTTTCGGAATGCCACCATGGTGGGTGTTCTACTTGCGGCTCTTGATCCTGAGTATGATGCCGCCCGGTCTCAGATCCTAGCTGATGCAGTTATTCCTCCAGTGGAGGATGTTTACAGAAGGCTAAGTCGTATTCCAGTCTCCTCCAGCTCATCTACACCACCCCCATCAGCGATGGCAGTCTCGCGTGGGAGAGGTGGTCTGCATCCTGGTCGTGGTCGTGGACGTGGCCGTGGACTCCAGGGAAGGGGTGGTCGCTTCAGTCAGACATGCTCCTATTGTCACCGCATGGGACACTCAGAGGAGACATGTTATTCTAAGCATGGATTCCCAGCATCGGCACGTGTTGCAGAGCATTCTCAGTCTCCTTTACCCTCTACTGCAGATAGTCGATTTGACGAACTTGTGGCCCGTCTCCGCGATATCATGCCACATACATCTGCTGATTCGTCTGGTGGCTCTTCAGATATTGCTGCCACCGCCTCTGCCAGTTCATCCGCCGTGGCGAGCACCTCAGGTAGATATACTGCATTCACAACACCTCATGATATATCTGACTGGGTTATAGATTTCGGAGCCACGCATCATCTCTGTCAAGATAGAGGTAGATTACAGGCCTACAGGGACATCCCTCCTGGCCTCTCAGTGCAGATAGCTGATGGTACCCATTCGTCCCTGGTTGGACAGGGGGAGGTTTTTCTATCTTCCACTATGCAGCTACAGAATGTCTTACATGCTCCTGAGTTCTCAATGAACTTGTTGTCTATTAGTCAGATTACGAAGGATTTGAATTGTCGTGCTATATTTGACCCGTCTTCTCTCATTTTTCAGAACATACTCACGGGCAAGGTGATTGGCTGTGGCTCTGAGCAGAATGGTTTATATCGACTGGTTCGGGATTCCTATGCTGGTGTCTCTTCTCACTCTGCTGGATCAGTCTCTCCGTACATTTGGCATCTCCGGTTTGGTCACCTTCCACTTCAGAAAATGCGCCATCTTCTGCCCCAGATCTCTCCTAGTTCGTCCTTTCGTTGTGAAGCGTGTCAGTTGGGAAAGCATCACAGGTCGAGCTTCCCAAGTCGTCCGAGTCGGAGCAGTAGCTCCCCTTTTGAGTTGTTACATATAGATATATGGGGTCCGAGTCGTGTTCCCGATCATCAGGGGCACAGGTTTTATCTTGTGGTAGTGGATGATTTCTCTCGAGTGTCATGGGTTTTCCTTCTGAAAAATAAATCTGAAGCAGGAGATGTGATCAAGAATTTGCTTAATGAAGTGCACAATGTTTTTTCTTCATTTTTTAAATATGTTCGGACGGATAATGCCCTTGAATTTTGTATACGCTCACTTTCCCTATTTCTTTCCTCAAAGGGTATTATTCACCAAACCACTTGTGCGTATACCTCACAACAAAATGGTGTGGCGGAAAGAAAACATCGCCATCTCTTGGATATTACTCGGACACTGTTGATTCAGAGTTGTGCTCCTATTTCATTCTGGGGCGACGCTGTTCTTACTGCATGCTATCTAGTTAATAGAATGCCATCCTCAGTTCTTGGTGACAAGATACCTATCTCTCTTATTTTTCCAGACAAGGAGTTATTTTCACTGACTCCACGTGTTTTTGGTACTGTCGCTTTCGTTCATCGTCTATCTCCTGGACTTGACAAACTCTCTCCTCGAGCAGTCAAGTGCGTCTTTGTTGGTTACTCCAGATCTCAGAAGGGATACCGGTGTTATGATCATGTGACTAAGAGGTACTTTGTGAGTGCTGATGTCACTTTCTTTGAGTCGGTCATGTATTTTTCTCCTACAGGTGACAGAATGATACCATCCACTACCACTGATGATATCTATGTTCCTTCACCACCTACATTGAGTACACCTGAGTTGTTCCCTGTCCCTACGCCAGCGTCACCACCACCACCTCCGCCTTCACCCATTCCACGGCCTACCATATCACCGTTACCCAAATTCTATACACGTCAGTCCGGTCCTGCTCAGTCTGCACCGCAGCCAATTATCACGCCTTAGGTATGTTCAGATGGCATTACTACTGACGGGTCAAGTATGGTACATGTGCAGGATCCTTCAGTACAGGCAGACACTAGCCCTTCCAGTACAACAGATGATGATCTTGATGTTCCGATTGCTATTCGGAAGCAGAAGAGGCAATGTACCTCTTATCCATTTGCCTCACACGTGTCTTTTCATCGCCTCACTGGTGATTTTCAGAGTTTTGCCACCGCTTTGTCTTCCGTGGACATACCACGGACATACCAGGAAGCCTTGAAGAATGATTGCTGGAAATTAGCAATGGAAGAGGAGATGAGGGCCTTACAGTCTCGTGGCACATGGTCTTTGGTCCCTGCACCTTCTGATGCATCCATTGTGAGTTGCAAATGGGTCTTCACAGTCAAATATCGTGCAGATGGCACGTTGGATAGGTACAAAGCACGTCTGGTTGCCCGTGGGTTTACACAAACCTATGGTGTAGATTACATGTTTACATTCTCTCCAGTGGCGAGACACTCTACTCTTCGTATTCTCCTATCCGTTGCTGTGGTCCGTGATTGGAGTATATCTCAACTAGATGTCAAGAATGCCTTTTTGTATGGAGACTTACAGGAGGAAGTCTACATGCAGCAGCCACCTGGGTTTACTGCTGAGGGGGAGAAGCACATGGTCTGTAGACTTCACAAGGAGATATATGGCCTCAAACAGAGTCCGAGAGCGTGGTTCCAGAAGCTGTCCAACCTGATTGAGGAACAGGGATTCAGGAGGTCAAATGCCGATCACTCGTTGTTTGTCCAGAAGTCATCGGCAGGTACGGTTGTCATTATGGTCTTTGTGGATGATATTCTTGTTACAGGAGACGATGTTCAGGGCATAGAGAAGGCGAAGGCATTCCTAGGCCGTCAGTTCGTTACAAAGGATCTTGGAACCCTAAGATATTTTCTGGGGTTGGAATTTGCAAGGAATGCACAGGGCTTGGTGATGACCCAACGGAAGTACGTTACAGACTTCCTGGTTGAGACTGGCATGGATGGATGCAAACCATCAAGTATTCCCATGGACTGATGATGCTGTATGATGGTGATACTGATGACGTAGATAAGAGGAGATATAGAGAAATGGTGGGAAAACTCCTCTACATTACCATAACTCGCCCAGACATTCAGTTTGCAGTTAGCAGGGTGAGTCAATTTATGGAGCAGCCAAGACAGGTTCACATGGATGCTATACATATGATACTGAGGTATCTAAAGTCTTCTCCTGGGGCAGGACTGCTATTCAGAAAGGGCACAGACTTATCCATCTCAGCATGTGCAGATGCAGATTATGCAGGATGTCCTAAGGATCGAAAATCAACCTCAGGGTTCGCGGTGTTTGTTGGAGGCTCCTTGGTTTCTTGGAAAAGCAAGAAACAAACTGTTGTGGCAAGGTCCAGTGCCGAATCCGAATAAGGGCCATGGCTCAAGCCAGCACGGAAATGATGTGGGTTCGTTCTGTACTAGAAGATCTACATGTAGCGGTGTCCCTACCCTATGAAGCTTCAGTGTGACAACCAGGCAGCATTGTTCATAGCCAACAATCCAGCTTTCCATGAAAGGACCAAGCATATTGAAGTCGACTGCCATTACACTAGGGACTTGATCCAGAGAGGATTGATATCCACTACACATGTGACCTCAAGCGATCAGACTGCAGATGTATTCATCAAGCCACTGCTCAGAGGACCCTTTCAGAGATGTTCGTCCAAGCTGAGCATGATAGATATCTATGCTCCACCTTGAGGGGGAGTGTAGAGATATTTCGTGTCTTTCGTAGTTTTATTATATTGTTATGTATCCTTTTTTGTTATTACTTTATCTTTAGTAGACCTCTCTGTAATTTACCCTTTAGGTCTCTCCCTATATAAGAGAGCCTAGGGTTTTCTGAATAATCAATCAAGTCTTTTCTCCCAACAATACTAACAATATTCCATGTGCAGTAGATGTGATCCCAGTTGATGGATTTTTGAAGTATGCTTCTCACCTCTATGAGCTAGTAGGTGGTCAAATTCATTCACTACGGCATCCTGTTAGTCGATACCACCTTTCTAATGAACCCTATTGTCTACTACATGACTAAGGAGGAACTTCAAGACATGCCAAACAAATGGTTTTGAAATGCATCTAAGAGTTTGCCTATCATTGAACTTGAGGCGGAGAAATTGGATTTGTGCCATGGAGCTGCGTGGGAAAAGATAAACCCCGAATTATTCCGTTTCCAACTCACTGATGCCCTTTGGTGAAATGTATTTGTAAATCTGAAACCGAACATGATAGATCCAATCTAGTGCAGGCCCTGAAATGGCTTCAAAGCAAGGAGGAGATGATAAGCCCTTTCATGTGGGAACATCTGAAGAGCCTTCCTATTTCAGAGGTTGATGATGATATTCATACACCCACACCACTTAACTTGGTTGTTGAGCTCTAATCTTCAAAGAAAAGAAAGGAGACCTCGACACCTCGCCGACTTGATCCCAAAGGAAAAGGTATGATCTTTGAAAATAACTCACCTAATTTCGATGATCTTAGGATCTATTTTGTTGTTGGGTTGGACTGGGCTGGGTTGGGTTGGGGTACTCCTGTGAATAGTAAATTGTACCCCTGTGAATAGTAAACCGTGAGGAGGATTGAGAGGGTTGGAAGGAGGGGTACACCGGTGTACCCCAACCAAACCCAACCCAGTCCAACCCAGCAACCAAACAGACCCTTCGGGAAAAATTTCCCCTTTGATGTTGCAACAGAGTCAAATTCCTAAGTAGTACTTGGGAATTACTTAAATACCCAGGTACTACGTAATGTTTTTTTTACTTAAAAACTACAGAGGTGTCGCATGTTCAACATGCGACACCCCTTAAGTTTTTTTTACCCAGGAACTGCGTTTGTCTCGCATGTTGAATATGCGCTATAGATAACGCATATTCAACATGCGATATATATCCAGGGAATTCCTATCGAAATGGTCTGTACAGGTATCGCAGGTCTCGAAATGTTCTGTATAGGTATCGCATGTTGTATATGCGACATGAAGGGATAACGCATGTTCAATATGCGTCATCCTTACAGGAAATTTTCCTCGAAATGGCTGGGGCAGGTGTGGGCTTTGAAAGTTGAACATATGACGCATGTTCAAAATGCGTCATCTTTACAGTAATTTTTCGGCGAAAATGGCTGTCCAAGTGTGGGCTTTGGAATTTCAAGTTTTTAAAAACCCTTGAAAAGGCATGCCAATCCCATGTTTTTAATGTAAATAGACATATTTGTAAACATTCCAGACAATGCAAACATTGTAGACATTCCAAACATCAAAGAAGACATTTCAATATAGACTTGTTCATGAATACACTTTATATTTTTTGCATCATATTAAAAATTACATTGATTACAATTCAACGTTTTTTCCTCCGCTGGTATGTAATCGTAGAATCTGGAGGATGGAACGGTAATAGACGGTTCGCTTCGTCTATCATGTGGATTTGAGAGGGTCCTGGGGCATCTTCCTCGAATGTAGGCATAGACGGCGGCGTTAGTGTGCAGTAAGTTGGTCGTGTCTGGCTGGGGTCCAATCCGTGCCTCAACGGTGCTTGAGGCGTTGGCAAGTCCTCTCTTGGTCGCTCGGTGGCAGGTGTGAAGTAGTCTCCTTGCGCAATGTTATCATCCTCCGCAGCGGCCTCTTCAAAGTCCATGGGTTCCGCGACTTGTTCACGCGCCCTACCTCGACCTCTTCCTCGTCCCCGTCCTCTTGCCCTTCCTCGCCTTGCCTCCTCCCTGGCCACATCTGCACGCTCGTCATGTAACGTGACTGCATCTGCAAATTGTAATGACAGCCACTCCGTCATTTCCGCCTTCGCTTGTGCCGCAATCTCACGGCATTCCTCGTGTCCAATGTCGTAGACACGGCTCCACAGAGCGAGCTGCATCCAAGGAAAATACGTAGATGTAAATTTGAAACAGTTTTGATAATTAATTTACCAAAAAAATTATAGTTCGAGTACTTACGTTGCTTGCCAGAGTTGCACCCAAACGTCCGACAAATCTTCGAGTAATGGTCCGATACCATTGCTCGTATGCGGGCGTCGCGAATACCCCTCTGGACCGATCGATGCGAATAATTCTAACTTCCCGCTCATCCCAGCGGGCAATATACAAGCTGTGTTTTGCCCTCCAATGCACATGTACTTTCCCCCTCAAATCGATAGCGTGGAGTTCTGGAAATGTGGAGCAACGACTTGGGATATCTTGAAGACCCTCAAATTGTCTCTTGAACCGATCTGGGTAGTAATACTCCACAATGTGGAAGTATATCAAAGGCACTTCAGCTCTCCAAATGTGTTCGCCCTCAAGAGAGTTGGCTGGGAGATGGGCGCGGATTTCATCCGTATAGGGAGTTCAAAATACCTGAATGCAAAAATTGTATTATGATTAGTATTTGTTTTGTTGATATAGGAAAAATTTGTAAATGTAAAATTACCTGCTCGGGTGATTGAATGTCAAAAGCATCCCTGTAGGGTCTCACCACGTGTGTGGGCTGTCTACGATGGGCAAACGCCGTTGCCCAGCGGACTCCTAACGGGCGCCCGTACCATTCTCTGCCGTCCCTAACAAATGGAGCAATGTGGGGGAAATGCTCCCAAGCCCAGAGCTGAAGTAGTATGGCCGAGCCTCCAATCTCCTCGGTCGCCATGTCCGCTGCCAAACATAGGTGTCTGTAAAGATATGCAAGCACGGCCGATCCCCAGCTCAATGTCCCAGAGAACTCAAAATCCTGTAGATGTGGTAGAGGTATAAGTGAAACCAAGGAACCAGACTTGTCCGTGAAAAGTACTCCACCAAGCAACTGCAAAATGTACGCTCGAGCGTGTCTCTGTACGACTAGCTCGTCTGCATCCTCAGCCAACTCTGAAAAATTAGTGGACAGCCAGCTTGCTGACACCCTGCTGCCAACTATGTCTGCGGGCAGTGGCCTAACACCCAACAATTCCTCGCATGTATCTGCCCATGTCGCTCCAGGTGTTGTCTCCCCGGTAACCGCGGGCACATCAATTCGCAGCCCCAAGATGAATGCCACATCCTGCAAGGTGATAGTAATCTCCCCACTAGGCATGTGGAAGGTGTGCGTCTCGGGTCTCCACCGTTCAACTAAAGCTGTCACCAGATGCCAATCCAGGGTAATGAACTCGAGCTCTGAGATGCATCCAAATCCTGCTTCGACTACGTAAGGCAGTAGCCGGTCATCCAAAGGGATCCGACGTACATGTGTCTCTCGTCGTCGGCAACGCAATCACGAAGATTCCTACAAGAAAATTGTTAGGAAAAAAAATTGAAGTTGCTGCAAGAAATTATAATTACTTACATCGCCAGCCCAAACTCGACGTGAACGATGTCGCTCGTGAAGGTGCAAAACTGAAGGATCAACTGGGCCGGGATCCATCTGAAAAATACAATATTCAATGTTAGACAATACAATTAAAAAAACTATATGAAAAAACAATATCCGAAAAAAACAACAAGTATTTAACACAATGAAAATTCTTAATATACGAGGGTAGCAAACTTACACGAATTTGGACATTTACGTCGGTTGTGACCTTGACCACCACAATTTCCACATTTATTCTTATTCCTGCTCGCCGTCGGCGCATTTGATGTGGATGCTTGAGAATTGCTTGTGGCTTTGTTGGGACAACCACGGTGTGTGTGACCCAATATTCCACAATAGGAACAAGTATTTTGCCGAATCACGTCTCTAACATCCATTTCATTATGTATTCTTGTTGTACGTGGACGACCTTTACCGCGTTTACGCTTTGGGTCCGGTCGTAACTCAGGATATTCGAGGGGAGCCCATGTTTCACGATCACCGATGGGAAAAAATTGTCCTCCGTAAACCTGCAACTGTTTCTCCCAGGTGTACCACTCTCCAACATAGGAATCTACATCAGCCCGACGCTTTGAAATGACTGCAATGGCGTGGGAACATGGGATACGATATATTTGCCACTTGTTGCAAGTGCATTTCCTTTGTAGCAAGTTTACCGTGTACTGTTTGCGCCCGCGAATACCAGTAGACGTCCGTCGAGCCCTGGTAGACACCTCGAATAATATTTCTGGTTGTACTTGTACCTGGGTTACTGTGTGCCCATTCGCAGCTGCAGTCCAACGGGTCAGCTCTGTGGATGCGTAATGCGTGAATTTTCGACCAGCAGCAATGGCTGCGCTTGCTTCTTCAAAATGCTGAATGAAGTATGACACACAATTATAAAATGTCTTCTCAATTAACGCAGAGATTGGCAAGCAACGAGCATCTTTAAGAATTGCATTATAGCTTTCGCTCAGATTTGTAGTCATCTGACCAAACCTATACCCACCGTCATAGGCCAAGGTCCATTGCTCACGACGACAATCATGAGTTGAAAACCATCTAGCTGCTCCCTTATTCCACTCTTGTAATTTCCTCATGAAGTACGCGAACTTCCTAGGTGTCGTCTGTAATGCTGCGGCTTGCACCAGAGCTTTCATGGAGCCATTTTTAAAGACGCTATTGAAGTTGCCCGCGACGTGTCTCGTACAAAACCGCCAATATGCAAAGGGTTCTAATAAATCGACGTCAGCATCTTTCATAGCGGCTTTTATACCAGAATGCCTGTCGGAGATGATACATATTGGTCCAGCTCGCATGCCGATTACCCTTAGACGAACCAACGAAAGAAACCACTTCCATGACGACAAGGATTCCTCGTCGACGATCCCGAATGCAAGGGGAACAATATGTTAATCCCCATCAACCCCGCAAGCAATGAGCAGTTTTTGTTTGTACTTCCCGTACAAATGTGTCCCGTCAACACTAATCAGTGGCCGACAATATTTGAATGCTTCAATGGAAGGACCAAATGCCCAAAAACATCGTTCAAATCTGCGGCAGAGAGGTTTCCGAGGATCAGGATGGTCGTTGTATTCAATATCAATTTCAGTCCCTGGAATAGCAGCCTTCATTGCATGCAAAAGAAAAGGCATTTCAGCGTATGACTTCTTCCAGTCACCAAATACAATTCCGATGGCCTTCCTTCGAGCATCCCAAGCCCTTTTCCTTGAAACCCAGTAGTTGTACATCTCGTGGATGTGAGCTCTACAACTAGATACACGAACATTAGGGTCATCCCTAACAAGAGTTAGCAATGATCTGGACATGAATTTGTAGTCCAACTGAGGGTGATCTTGATTAACTGTTGGGTTTATACAAGTATGTGCCCCAACAACCTTGGAGATCACCCACAGTCCATCAAATTTTCGGAAATGTCCTCGTAAATACCAAACGCAACCATTTGCTCTCTGCGAACAAAAAACCGACCATATCAAGCTGGTGGATTCCTTGACAATGAAGTCAAAATGTGATAGAATGTGGAACTTCTTCACAGCGTAAACCAAATCCTCCCTACATTTGAACGTCCTACCCTTGCGGATTTCGTCAGCAACACCATCAAGTCTAGACTTGCTTCGAATGTCGTCTTCATATGTTGAACGAGTATTAGACCCTCTAACCCCAAAAAAGGGTATACGGGGTGTAATAGTATGCGTGGTTTGTTCATCAGTTGGGAGCTCCTCGTCCATCAGATCATCTTCGACATCTTCGCTACCTTCTTCCAGGTCATCATCGGTCCCCCAAGGGATGAAATCCTGATCCATCCGGTTAAACTCTCGCTGTAACGGCTCACTCAAGCCCAAATCCTGAACCGTGCTTGGCTGCGTTACAGGCGCATCCGTATCAAAGTAGGGTCCCATGGTTGGGACAATTCTTGGTGGCGTGCTGCGGACAACTGCTGCTTGTGTGCTCGGGACTCCAGACGGTCCCTTGTTAGTCATAACAGTTGGGACTTCGCTCACAGATACATCTTCAACATAAATATCGGTAGGCATTGATTTCCCAATGGTCCGAGCGTACACAAGAACTGCCTGCACATCATCATCATCGACAATAGATGAAAATGACGGTTCCTCCCCTGGGCCTCGAGGGATGCGATGTAATAATCGGATGTTTTGACTGTCAATATCCAAGTTGAACTTACGGTAAACCAAGTTCAACATCTCATCGAACGTCATATTAGGAGTCAACACAAACCCCCTCACGTTGGTTGACGATCCGGACATGAGTGTACTACCCAAATGACACATACAATACAACTGCTCCATTCTAACCTAATACGTGACACAACGTACAAGCAAACGTCATACATTCGAGAAATGAAAATAACATGCATATGATACAAAAAAATTAAAGAAAACGTTTTACCAAGTCCAATTCTTCGCAACAAGTGATTAGCCCTAATGAGAAGCGGGGACGGCTAGGACGGTGCCAATCACTCAAAACACGGAAAAGGAGTGTTCCGCGGGGCTAGGAGTGACCAAAAAGGGTGTTGTTGAGAGAGGAGGAGATCAGAAGATGCGGGTGGAGAGGAGGGCGTCGGGGGCGGCTGGGTTGCTGGAAAGGAAGGAGTTGTCGGGGCAAGGGCGGGGAAATGAGAAGGCCGCTGGGCGCGGGGCTTAATTAGGGTCGATATCGCATGTTGAATATGCGTTATCTATAGCGCATATTCAACATGCGAGACAAACGTAATTTCTGGGTAAAAAAAAACTTAAGGGATGTCGCATGTTGAACATGCGACACCTCTGTAGTTTTTGAGTAAAAAAAACATTACGTAGAACCTGGGTATTTATGTAATTCCCAGGTACTACTTAGGAATTTGACTCTGCTGCAACATACAAAAGATATTTTAAATTTTTTTGAATTCGGTTCCGAAAACTCTGCTGAAAAAACACGCTTTATACATGATTTGCTAGAAGTAATATTACAAATCCAAGACGCATAAAGTCTGTTGTTGTACCAGTTACCATGGAGTGTCTGTTTCTTTTTTTCCCCCATGATCTGTTGTTTGTAATGGAGCTAAACTTTAAAAATGGGCAAGATTAAGAAATTTGATGTCAGAAAATAAATCAAACCTTCTCTGTCTGCAGAAAACGAAATGTAAACTATCATCCCTGCAAGCCTTTTTGGATATGTGGCCGAACTTTAGATGGCATTCAAATATTGATGCCAAAATGATGCAGCGTGAAGCGAATAAATAGGGCTTAATTTATTTATGTTCGTTATTAATAAGAGTCCAATTATTTTTACGATTAATCGAGTCGTTGCATTTTTATTTAAATAAAGATATCACATGTGACCTCAATTAGTTGGTCAAATTAGATAGTTAATCCATTAGAGTCAATTAGGATAAATTAAGATTTGAATTTTATTCAAATCAATTATTTAGGCTGATAGAGTCAATTTTAATTTTGAATTTGATTTCATTCTATTTTTGTAATCTCACCCCTCCTGTATAAAGGGGATGATAGTCATTTGTAAAGGCAGTTCAAGTTGAAACTAATTTGAGAATTATCTTATATCTCCTCTCTCTATCCCTTCTCCCTCCCCCACGCGATCTCCGCGAGTCTTTTCCAAAGGCCCTCGTTTTCCGACGAGTTTTCTCCTCTCTACCTCTTCAATTTCTTCTCCACCAATTATTTCCACCGCTCAAATAGTTATTTTCCGTTGTTGCAAATTGCTATTTGCATCATTTGGTATCAGAGCATGGCATCTGGATCGCCCTCACGATCTAACGATTCATACAGATGTTCGCGCCATCATTCAACGAAAGACTATCATTCGTTGGAATGTAAACGGCAAGCCGACAAAGCTACAAGAAGGAGATGATGCCATATTGTTTGACTTTCAAACATAGTTACGAGGTTTGGCTGTTGATTTTGAGTTCCTAAGTGTCGCTGAAATCGCTGCCATAAAAGCTGCCAAATCAAAGTCTCCCGCCATCGAAGCTGCTATCCAGATTTTTGACGAAGAAAAACAAGAAAAAATCGCCGTCATCGACGATCTGCTTGCTGTCCAGGTCATTTCAGACCTGCAGTCGCTAGAGAAATCAACTCCAGCGCCATTCGCAACCCTCGCACGGGTCCCCTCTACCACCCCCGCACCATTGGCAACCTTACCAATGCCGCTTCAACACCTTTCCATCCCAAAAACCAACTCCGAAGCCACTGTCCAGGTATATTCAGACCTGTAAACACCATTTTCGAAAGTGTTCTGGCAAAATCTGCCCCAGAACAGGCCCTCCACCTCACCCTTCCGCCAACACCGACTCCCCCACACCTCTCTCAAGTCTCTCCTCAACCCATTCCTGCTCGCCAACCCCGCTGCTACGCCAACTCCATCTCCAGGCCCTACAGCCCCGCCACAGGCCCCTCTCGCCTATTTCGATCTTGAGCGACCCTCGCTATCCTTACCACCCTCCCATCTTCCTTCTACGACATTGCCACCCTCCCCTCTCCCTTCTTCGACATCGCCTACCCTCCCATCTCGCACCCTTCTCCCGCCGCCGACTACAACAACGCCGCATCCTCCACCTCAGCCCATCACCGTCGCCAGCTCCTATTCCCACCCCTTCCCTACCGCTTGTGCCCCCACCCTCTCCCTTCCAATCCGATGCTGCCAAACTCTTCATGATCATGCACACTTCAAGCGTGACCGCCGCCTACGCCTCCAGCTCCTGCACCTCCCTCGCATTTTGTTGCCGTCAGCATTTTCTTTCCATCTCAAGGAACTTCGTATTCCATGAAAAAGGGAGCAATTGGCTCATGTGGGAAAATTATGAGGGACCCCTCCCACCAAAAGTACTTTACAATAAGACCGAACTTGGCGAAAGGGCTAAAGGAATATGTTTAAGTTAAATGGTAGAAAAATTACAGATGCGCCCTCCAGTGGAAAAAACTACAAACGCAATGTTGAATTGAAGACAAATTGGTTCCAATTGGGAAGATTGGTCCGACGATTCTGAATAAATTCTCCCAGACCACATGCAAAACAAAAGCAACTCATCAGGAGATGGATTTTTCAAAGCAGCAGAGAGTTGATGCAACTTGAAGCGGATAAATATGGCTTAATTTATTTATGTTCGTCTTTAAGTAGAGTCTAATTATTTTTATGATTAATCGCGTCGTTGCATTTTTATTTAAATAAGAGATCACATGTGATCTAAATTAATTGGTCAAATTAGGTTGTTAATCCGTTAGAGTCAATCAGGATACATTAAGATTTGAATTTTATTCAAATCAATTAGTTTGTCGGTTAGAGTCAATTAGAATTTTGAATTTGATTTCTTTCTATTTTTGCAATCTTACCCCTCCTATATAAAGGGGATGATAGTCATTTGTAAAGGTAGTTCAAGTTCAAGTTGAAATTAATTTGAGAATTATTTCATATCTCCTCTCTCTATCTCTTCTTCCTCACACGATCTCTGTGAGTCTTTTCCAAAATCCCTCGCTTTCCGATGAGTTTCTACTCTCAACCCTTCCAATTTCTTCTCCACCAATTATTTCCACCGCTCAAATAATTATTTTCCATCGTTACGAATTTCTATTTACATCAAGATTTATATTGGTTGGGTCAAATAATCTTTAACCTTATTTCTATTCAAGACTTTGATTTTCTCCCGTCCTCGATGATCGATGGTAGACCTTTGCATCCAAATGTGATCTATAGAGTGATAAATGTCTATGGGCCTTTAGAAATGATCAAAGGAATAGGTTTCTTGATGTCTTATAAACTCTGGTCTCTCCCCCAATTCCAACGGTTATATTTGGTGATTTTAATTTGATTAGAGTTAAAAATGATCGCTCTTCCAAAAAAAGTTTGATGGCTCACAACCAGAGATTTGACAACTGGATTAACAATATGGGTTTAATTGATTTAAAGGAGAGGGGTACTATTTTCACTTGGTCGGATATTGGTTATTAAGAGATGGAGAAAAGAGCTCATCCAGAATATCAATTTGGAAATAATTCAGATAGAGAAGGATATTGTTAAGGCTGAAAATCATCTGGGTGAAGGAAATTGGGAGTTGGGCTATGAGCTGAGATCTCTTCAGGCAAAACTCGAATCTTTGAGATATGGCGAGAGGCTAATTTGGGAGCATAGAGCTAAAATTAGTTACATCGAGGAAGGTAATTCTTATACGAAATTGCTAAAAATATTGGCCTCTAACAAGACCTCTAGAAATCTTTTTGTCACACTTAAGGATAGGGAGGGAATGTTTGTCTACAATTTTGATTCTTTTGATGATTGTCATTGTTCGTTTCTACGAAAGCCTTTTTAATGATCCTAGACCTGACGATCATCTTTGCAACATCCCCTCTAATCTTGTCACAAAATTTCAAGATCATTCTATATTCACAAACATGTCCACCACAGAGATTGAAGCTACGATCAGAAGCTTCTTACCATCATTCGAAAAAAGGGACATGAATTCATCACTAACATCCAGTTCGCCGATGGCATCCTCATTTTCTCATAATACAACGATGATCATCTTAAGAAGGTTCTTACCACCTTGAAAATCTTTAGCCGCTTATCACGTATGGAAATAAATTAGAATAAATCTTCCCTCTATGGATCGAATACCTCCCAGGAAGACACCATGGAATTTAAAAAAATCTTGCGTTGGCAGTGTTAGAAAATAGAGAACACGGAAGCAGAATGATAAACAGAGCATAAAGAAAGAATAATCATTGAAGAACGCAAAAGATTTTTACGTGGAACCCTATTCCCTAAAGAGCGGGATGAAACCACGGGAGAATGCCTTAGAGGGCGTATGTGTTCATTGCACTTTCTCAATGGACTACAAGGGTGTGGGGTTGTATATATAGCACCCACAGTCTCTACATCTCCAAACTAGTAGATGTGGGATTAAACTCTTGGATGGGGTAAATGAATCCTGGAGAGATCTATTTACCCATCTCCTATACATGTGATACATATAACAACTACTCCAACACTCCCCCTCAAGCTAGAGCACGCAATGCTCAACTTGGACAAACAAAAAGAAACTCAACTCATGCTACATGACACTACAGATAATATCAACTCAACGCGTTCAATTGTCGACTGTTGTCGAAGACGTTGTTTCTCATGCCGTGCAGGTGAGGAGGATGAACAAGCTGGAGTGTGAATCTACTGAATCTCCTCGTCGGAGAACATGTGCTCTGAACTGTGCCTGTCAGAGTCACTGCAACTGGAAATGAGTCTCCTCGTTGGAGTACTCTGGCCCACCACAACATGTGGACAACTGCTCCAAAAGAGCCGAACTAAAAAGGCCGTGGAAGTGCAATCCTCATTGGTGTCCATAGTCGCTGGAGAATGGAATCTGAAAGAAGTCTCCTTGTCGAAGAACTGGGTCTCTCCCATCTGGTGCAGAGAATAGTACTCTACTCTGGAGTCCCTATGAAACTACATGAAAAACCCTTGCCAACATGGCATAGGGAATGATCCTCTACTATGGAGTCCCTATGGCTCACATGAAAACTCTGGCCGAAACAATAAGAAAATATGAGGATCGCTACAAAAGATGGCAAGCACATGCACATCTGAAAAGACTGCATCCATGTACATGTCTGAACTCAAGACTCATAATCTCATGTCGAGTCTGAGTATCAACTGTAGAGTCTGAAAAGTTGGCTTCGTCTATAATCTGGAGTCTGGAAAATCTGTATCTGATTCGGACCTATAACTCTACATATACTCCCCCTTTCTCATGTACTTGTTGGAAACTAGGACGTCGACAATGTAGGGAGAAGACAAGAAAAATAGGGAAAATCATGAACTTGCGGCTTTTGTCAATCAAATTTTTTATAAGCCGTCTGAACATTTTTTAATCATTTTTTGGAATCATTTTTATAGGAAAAATGGGGCTGCCCTCACCCCATTTTTCGTAATTTTTTTTATTTTTTTGGAAAAATACCGCCTATGTATATTCATCCCTATATCCCTCCTATATGCCATTCGAATTTCATCATAAACAGAGACTTCTATGGCCTCCATCCAGACATCATTTTTTAACGGTCGCAGGATTTTTTAAATCCACCATGTCTGGATGGAGGTCGTAGGGGTCTATGTTTCTGACGAAATTCGAATGACATATAGGAGGGATGTAGGGATGAATATACATGGCGATATTTTTCAAAAAAATAAAAAAATGACAAAAAAATGGGGGCGGGGCAGCCCCATTGACCCCTTTTTTATAACCGTTTCTCTCTTTTTTACGGTTTCGAAAATAATAGTCCCCCTTTTTTCTTTTTTTTTAACGGGACACTCCTTTTTTTTCAACATCAACCCACTTGAGCTTCAATAAGCAGCGACCCCCACTTTTTTTAAATAAGCTGCAACCCAACCCAAACTGGGCTCATCAATTTTTTTAAAGTAACGCCCACTTTGGGTTCTTTAAACAAATAACCCCAAACAAATTTTTCAAAGGAGCCAACGGGCCTGAACCCTCTCTGATGTTGTCCCCCCTTTTGGGGTTCCCTGATCTGAAGGCTTTCGAGGAACCGCGCAGACCGAGTGCACGCGAAGGAGCTCTCCTGCAGCGTCGCCTTGACAGCCGAAGATGCATCTCGCAGGGAGGCAACTGCCACCGCTCGTGTGAGGGCCTCGCCTGGAGGATACACGAGCCTCACCTGTTGATGTCGAGGTCTATGATGCCTTGATGCCTCCCCCGCCTAGGTTCCACGCGCTGCCTGCACGCCTGGACGTTGTTGGGATTCACGCGAAGGAGAGCTGTCACATGGAAGGAGATATCGCGCTTGGAGTGCCGATGCTTCCTGGAGTTGCTGCGAGCAGATGGAACTGGGACGGCTGGGTAGTGGTGTGCGCCCAAAGGGTGCACCGCTTGGATAGGCCGCGCCTGGGGCATGGCTGCGATGGAGGCGCCATGCACCTGGAGAGGATGCGGCCTCCGCCGAGAGGTGTACGGGTTGGATGCGTGGCCCCTGGAAAGGAGAATCTGAAGATGCTACGAAAGGATTGCGCGTCGTCGCAGATGTCTGCTGGAGAAGAGATGCGTTGGAGCGCCAGTCTCCATGAGGCAGAGAATTTCTAGAATGTCGAACAAAAATTCTAGGAAGCCTAGAGATAGGGCGCTGCAGATGGGTGCCTCCAAGACCAAGGGATACGACTATGAGGCAACACCGCACCTGTAGAAGAGAGGATCGAGAAATACATGTTGTCGTCTCGTCGCAAAGATTAGGATTTCTATTCAGGAACCCTAGTTTCTTCATATTGCATGATCTCAAGAAAAAAACAAAAATTCCAAGAACAATCTTTTCTCATAATATAAACAATAATCTCCACCAAATAAATCTTCAAGAACTCTAAAAAATGATTCTCGAATAAAGAATAAAGAACTTAAAAATCCTCGAGAATCGAACCCGCTCTGATACCATGTTAGAAAATAGAGTATGCGGAAGCGGAATGATAAACATAGCATAAAGAAAGAATAATCATGGAAGAACACTAAAGATTTTTTACGTGAAACCCTACTCCGTAAGGAGCGGGATGAAACCACAGGAGAATGTCTCATAGGGCGTATGTGTTTATTGTACTTTCTCAGTGGACTACAGGGGTGCGGGGCTTTATATATAGCACCCACAGAGTCTCCACATCTCCAAATTGGTAGATGTGGGACTAAACTCTTGTATAGGGTAAATAGATCCTGGAGAGATCCATTTACCCATCTCCCATACATGTGACGCATATAACAATTGCTCCGACAAGCAGGAAGGTACCTTCCCTTTAAATTACCTAGGTTTCCCTCTACCTAGGAAAAGGTTGCTAACAAAATATTGGGCATCCATCATTGCCAAATTTTCATCTAAACTCCATGGTTAGAAGGCACAAATTCTTCCCTTTTCGGCTAGAGTGAGCCTTCTGAACTTTTCACTCACGCCCTCCATCATTTACATCATGAGTTGTCTTAAGATTCCAATCATCATCGTACACCTGATTGATAAGATTTGACGCAAATCTCTTTGGTGAGGGAAACTCCAATCGTAAGGGTACTCCGAAGGTAACTTGGGCAGAAATTACTCATCATGTTTACAACAATGGCTGAGGGATTTTGAACCTAAGACTTTTTAATGATGCCCTTTTTTCTAAGTCGGCTACAAATATTGTAAATTACAAAAAATAGTGAATCTCAAACATCCTGAGTACTGAATATTACCAGGGTGGTCCGATCACCCTAATGGATTGTCCTAAAACAAGTCATTCTTTTCTTTGGAAAAGCCACTTATCGGGTGTGAGATTGATCTTACTTGTTCTACATAAAACATTAGGTATGAGTGATCATTCCTTTTTATGGAAAGATACTTTAGGAAAAACAAAATCCACGTTACAAAATTTTTCGACACCCCTTTTATAAATACATACATACAAATGTTTCGAGGGGTCTAAACAATTGGAATTCCCGATTCAATTGGTTCACAGAACTTGAAAATACGATCCCTTTAAGTTTATGTAAGGAGGCTAAGGCACTAAGGAGGAGTTTGCAAGAAATTTTTAATTCTGCACACTTCCGGCCAAAATGATGTTCTTTCCCACCCAACTTCTGGGGCGGGTGTTAGGGAATCAGATACCAAGAAATTGTCTTCCCTATTTGTTGATAGGGGTATCGGATCTAAATTAAATGTTTCGTTCCGGAAAAAACCTTCAACCCCTGTGCCTCCTACTTTATTTTGCTTGTTGCACACAATAAAATTGTGATACAAGATGACTTGAGAAAAATGCTTATTAGTTTTGTGAATAGATATCACCTTTGTCAAAATCATCTGGAAACTTCCAAGCATCTTTTCGAGGGGTGTAATTTAACCTGGGAAATCTTTACTAAGAGTGGTTTGGAGGTTGGGTTCGATGAATTGAATCTGACATCTGGATTTCAAACTCAGTGTTCCCATGTGGTGGATTGGAAAGTCTAGGCTCTCAGAGCTTATGGTGGTTAATCTGGAAAGCAAGGCCTTAAATGTTGGTTTTGGGCACCATTTCAGTGACTGAGCGAAACGGAATTTCGGTCGAATTTCGACGAAAATTTCGATCATTTTGGTTGTACTAGAGTCCCCATATTTCAGTTGTTTTGGCCATTTGACAGGATATCGAAACTCGATCGAAATTCGACAGAATTTTGCTGAAATTTCAGACCATGTTGGAAAGATCGTTGCAAACTTGCTTTTGAGTGTATTCAACTTGACCAAAACAAAGTGTGCATGGATGCAACACTGATTTCTGATGTTAGGAATGATTTAATAGTATGAAACCATTGATTTTAGAATAGCTTGTGCACTTTCTATTCCTAGATATTTTTTCCCATCTTTTGAAGTGTCTGTGGCGACATGGATACTACTCTCTTCTTTTATAGGTGTGATGGTGCTCGGTGCTTCGTCGCTTTAGGCTTGACACAGTGATCATTCTTCGGGAATCTCGGTGTTGGCAAAAAAAACTATCCTAATGGTCGCCTTAGGCTTGACACAGTAATCGTTCTTCGGGAATCTCGATGTTGGCAAAAAAACTATCCTAATGGCTTTTGAGTGTGGGTTCTTAGTTGGTGATCTCTGCGTTGGTTAACAAGCGGCTTTTGTATCATCTCGTGGTTCTATTTTTTGGACTTGTTTCTAACTTGTCTCTTGTGTTGTTTCCTTGAGCAAACTTCTGCTATTTTGTGCCTCATGTACGTGCGGACCCCTTCTCCTCTGTTGTGTTCGGAACTATCTACTTTCTTTTCGTGATGAATGAAATTGAACCTTTTCTTCTAAAGATATTATCGAAAGAAGAATCAAACTATGGGGGAATTTCCTTATTTTTTTAATCATTTGGGTTTTAGGTGGGTTTTGGCAAATGCATTAAAGAGAAAAGAAAAGCTTTTCTCACCTTCCTAACTTCATATACGAAAGCACTTTCATTGGCACGTTAGCTAGGCCGATCTTTCGTCATCAAATCACTTGCACCATTTCTGGATCGTCGAGTTAACTCGAGGCTTTATATTAGCCATACCTGAGGATTCTTCCCATGCCATGCAAGATAGTAGGATTGCCATCATCGGCAAGGCAGTTCAATTGGAGAACAACTTATCTTATTGTAGCTGCAAGGGTTGGGTAGTCGACATGTCATTCACCACTAGAGGGAGATTCTGCTGAATGAGGAAGCCTAATTGTGATAGCGGAATTCAACAAAAGAATGAGGGGAGGGGAAAGAAGAAATTCCCTTTTCTCAAATGGCCTACCTTCCTTTATTAAATATTGAAGCATTAGATTCTGATGAGATTTGATACATTCAATGCTCAAAATTTCGTCCATATCTAATTTCACCCCATAAAAGATATTATCTACTCTCTTCATTAAGATAGGGATAGTTTGGAGTTGATGTTGGTCTTTACCGGGACAAGCGATGAACTAGAATGTTGTTCTTTTTTTATTTATACGGAAGGATGGATTAGCTGCGCAATAAGTAGAATAGCCATATTTTTCTCTTCAGATGAGAAAAGGGATAAGTGAGAGGATATACGATATATTATCTGATTTTCTAATATAATTATAAAAGATATATTCATATTTAAATAACCATACTTTTACATTATACTATTAATCCTAGTAATATATCAAGGTTTTGATCCATGTTTTAAAAGTTCAATATTATGGATGAGTTGTCATATCTCTCGATGGGAGGTGATTTGTTGTCATGGAGCAAATCAAATTGTCCATTATTAAAGATTTTGTTTGAATGTGATAACGAATAACAAGTATTGAGAAGAGATTTTTATAGAAAGATGCATCTCCGCAAAAGTGAGATTAATCCTTGATGAAATGATGAAAAGGATAGCGACCATTATAGTTATGGTGTGTGCGTGCGTGGTCATGTGTGCGTGCATTGCACACATTGATCTTCTTTCCTCCTCCCCATAGATTTACCCATTATTGGGGGAGGGGA
The DNA here is from genome assembly GCA_037367405.1 of Ottelia alismoides. NCBI lineage: Eukaryota > Viridiplantae > Streptophyta > Magnoliopsida > Alismatales > Hydrocharitaceae > Ottelia > Ottelia alismoides. Next base: position 241,360 of record JAZKJV010004502.1, read on the forward strand.
TTATTTAGATGGAAAATGCATGTAATAATGAGCAAGTTCTAAAGGTGGTTAGTGGAGTTAATAGACTTCATGAAGGATTATTTGTTCCAATTTAGAAGAGGAGAATCAATCTATATGACATGCTATCGTCCAATGTTGATACCATATGTGGCTTGGATATTTCTATCCTCATCTTTTGCACCCACTCTTTTAGGCATGCCACACAAAGTAAGGGAATGGATGCTATAGAGTTGGGTGAGTGGGCATGTCAGGCTTAGACTAAGTTAATGATGAACTGGGAAAGGTTGACCTCTCATGAATCGGTGAGACATCTATGTTTTTTCTTAAATTTTGGCACAAATTCTCAGCAAATACACACATAAAAAAAAACAACAAAGCCTTTTCCCACGATTAAGTCGGGTCGGCTATATGGATTCTTCGCCTCCATTCATATCTATCTTGGGCCAATCTCGGGCTTATATCCAAAAAACTAAGATCCCTTCGTATAGTCTCTTTCCAACACTTCTTGGGCCATCCTCGCCTCTCTTAGCCGACTCAACATCCTAACACTCGCATCTCCTAACTGGTGTGTCAACTGATCTTCTTTTCTAATGACCAAACCATCTTAAGCGGTTTTCTCACATCTTATCCTCGATCGGAACTACACCAGCTTTCTTTTTGATTGAATCGTTCTGAATCCGATCTTTACATGTGTGTCCACGCATCCACCTTAGCATTTTCATTTCTGCTACAACCATTCTCAACAAATACACAGATACTTCACATAATATGACAGTCTTGTATAAACAACACTACAAATAAAAACTTGTTAAATGTGTATAAATAACATACAAATAAAATCAAATAGAGATAAATAAGAAAAGAAAAAAGAGAGGCTAATTTGTACATATATGCGTGTATATAAAAATCATGAATAGCTGTGAAATCTTCATGATTTTCTATAGAACTTTACATGCTCCAATTAACTTGATTCTAACTAGAGTAATTCTATAGAAATGTGAACAAAATATAAAATAAGTTAAAAATCACAAGGTGCACATATACCAAGTAACACCAAACTCTAATTGCTAAATTGCCCTCTTCAATGACCTTTATCTTGGACAATTTAACTCTAATTAGACTTTACTCACCTTTACCTTTATAGTTGAACATCAAAAATAAATTATTTTATAAAAATACTTTTTATGTGTTTGGATTCATACAAGTAGTGATGTTCGGTTCGGGAATAAGCAAGAATAAGGATGGTGAATAAGGAGAATAAGGGTCTATTCTCTGTTCGTCTAGAAAGATAGGAATAAAGAGAATAAGGTGGAATAATGGTAGGTAAGTAGAATTAAGATAGGAATATGGGTGGAATAAGGTGAACTACTGGGATGTGGATGAGAATAGCCATACTCTTTAGAACCACATCAGGCGGAGAATTGACCCTTTATTCCGTGTTTATTCTCCAAAAGAACAAGGCCACAAAGTAAGGTTTTGGACCTATTGGTATCAAGTACCTTGTGTATTTTTTATGATGCGCAATTAATTAATCTCATGGTCTCAAATTTCAATGAAATTCCACCGAATTATTCAAAATTTCCATTTCTCTAGGTCATCGAAATCGAAACACTGCCTTATTTCTTTTTCCAGGATTTCAACAAATATCACCGAAATGTCAACGAAATATCATCGAAATTACATGTCGTTCTGACGAAACAACAAAAATAAGTGAGTCTACCCTTCACTTTCATTGAAATTTACATATATTAATGAATTTTCACTTATTAATTCGTTGATGTATTGAGTTGTTAGAGTGCTTTTTGTTATTTGAAGAAGTTTCTTTAGTTAGTTTTAAATGTTAGATCTAAATCCAAACTAAATCAGTTAGCCACAAGATTTACGAGTTAAATTCTTGTTTTCAACTGAAGAGCTTTATTTTTTTGTTCTTTCTTTATCAATATATACATATATGTTGATTAGTAGTTATTATATGTGTCATCTCATTCTTATTGACAAGGTGATTATCGTGACTTTTACTTCTAGTTTAGCATACAAATCTGACTCTATGAAGCACGTTGCTTTATATATCAACATGTGTAATGATTATAACAATAATATTACTTCAAAAATTTTAATTTACAATAATATTTTACAAATAGGTGTGCATTTCTATATTATTTATTGACTTAGGAATACTAAAAACCTTAGTTTGTGAGAAAAAGTCCAATTTAGAGACTAAGGCTTTGATTTCTTGTGACTTCTCTCTACTACAAGGAGTGCACACATTTCTGTGAGGGCTAGGTTGTTAGCAACATTCAAAATCTTGTGATTGTAAGTATTTGCTTACTATCAGGTTGGATATAGATTATGCTTGTGAATGTTATGCAACTTCTTGGTGTTAGTTGATATGTTTTTGTCATGTGTAGCATATACTTTATGATCACAAGCTATACAATGCATCTATTAGACGTACATATTACAAAGATTTGTGTTTGTGAGTGTATGCATGCGCCTTATTGTATTTCTAAAAGTAAATATTTTCTATGTTGAAAGTCTTTTGATTAAATACATTTTAATCTTTAATTTTACATAAGATAGCGTTTTGCTAGTACTCTTTGTTGGCCTATGTTTTTCTCTGGTATTATTACATGTGTCACCATTCTCTTCATATTCAAAAAATGAAACCAATGGCTTCTACTTAGGTTCCAAATTTGATTTTGATTTTGAGCAGTATACTACTTTTTTATTGTTAGAGAGATAAGATGGAAATTTAATATAACATATCATGTTAATATCTTACTATTAGCAAAAAAATTATGTAATTCTATCTCATTCATTGAGTTAAAGAATACTTGAAATCTTAATTTTTGAAAAAAAAGAATTTTTAAGTAATTTCTCAAATTTTCAGGCATTTCATTGAAATTCCTCCAAATTTCTCTTTTTAGGCTCTTACCAAAACGAAATCGAAATCCAACATTTAAGGCCTTGATTAATCTGTGTAAATGCAGTTTACATCAAAAACATAAAAAGTAGACCAAATAACAAAACCATAAGCCTATAAATATAATATATCTATGAAAACACATTTCCTATATTTTCTAGAGGGAATAAACCAAAATAATTAAATTAAAATAAAAAATGGTAGTAAGTGCATTACTTAATGTATAATAATAAGTTATCTAACAAATACCTAAGACATAAAAATTAAAATTGTCGGATGCATGTATGTTATATCTATGTATGGGTTAAAAAGATCCATCTCTTTATTGTTGGCATAGTGGCTATTTCTTAGAAAAGACTCCAACCCTCGGCATTGGAGGAAGGGGGAGATCAGACAAAGTCCTTCGTAAAAAAATAGACCTAATTAATCCCGAGAATTTCCATTTTTTTTGAAAATTTTGTGAGGAATGATTGTTTTTGTCCATTTTTCACCCATGGAATTTTGGAGTGGCGACACATGTCACCACCTTGCCCCAGCCTCCTTCAACCACCACACACCCATTCATCCACGTTCTGGCATGGTCGAGCACCTATGTTCTCGATTGATGCCTGACCTTTATCTGTGACCAAACTGCCAACTACAACAAGCTCTCATCGGCTTCTACTTCCCTCTACCTCGCAGGCGAACCATCTATTTGGTTCACACACTACAACACTAATGCAAACCCGCTAAAATTCCCATCATGCACCTAGCCTGGCATGGAAGATTTGTGCTTCATTACTGATGATGACAGCTATGACCTAGGCCTTTTATGGCCCTATTAGGAGCCAAACAACAATATCATGTTGTCAATCCTAGCACTTAACGTGCTTGTTGGAGCTTTGTTTATCTTGGAATCAAGCTTTCGAGTTCGATCGTTTGTTGAGGTGATCATTGAAGAACTTATTCCTCTTCCACTAGCCAAGACATGCACCATCTCGACATTTATGAATGAGCTTCATCTTTCTTTCCTCTCTTTAATTCCAGTTTTATTTCATCATTCACTCCCTTTCCTTAGCTAATCTTGAGTTTCACCCAGATCTAGGTGAAGCTCCTTCATTCTTCGCATCTGCTTACTCTTTCGATGAATTTACCTTTGTTGTTCACATATTACCCTTTGTGATCATCATATTAGATCGAGGAGTACCACCTATACCATTTGTACGCTTTAGAGGGGTCACATCCTAAGCATTCGCCACCCCCGCCCCACCCTACCCCCGACGAGTTGGTCAATATAACAATCAATCTCTGATGAACTCCCAAAATCCTAGTGTTGCATAAAAAGGATCAAGATCACATTCAAGGAAACTTCGTGAAGCTCTCGATTGAAGCCTTCATACAAGCATATTGAGCATAGAGACAACTGTAACATCCATATTCTAACAAACTCGAACTCGTCCGATTTTGGGTCCAATGAACCCAAAAACGTTGTCGGTCAATACTAAACAACCTAAAACGACCAATTGATCATGAATCAAAAGTCGTTCGGGCAAAATCGAGCAAAAATCGGTCGCTTCGTAATGCGCGCCGCGAAAAGCCGCGACGTAAATTCGAAAACCGTGAAACAAATAAAGACCGTCATAATTTCCGATTTGACGAAAAAAGAACAACGGAATCGACCGTTCGTCAATCGGAGGTCATTTCATATTTTTACATCACAAAAATTTAATCTTAAACGAAAACCGTATCCGAAAATTTCGGGTAATCAAAACTCGATCGGAAATATATTAATATTATACTCATATTGATCGTCATTCTGAGACAGTCAAAATGAGATATTGAGTGTCGAAATCTGAAGCCCGATGCATACACACGGTCGATTTTTATAAATGCCCAATAAATAAGAATTTGGTAATATATGTATAAAAGAAAAAAAATATAATAAAATTTAAACAGTAACAACAGGCTGAACTGGTTCCAGCCGTTGGTTTTCCTTCCTATTTCTTAGCCTCCACACATGGCCTTTACCCTCTTGCCACTTAACATTTTCTTCACCACTTGGCAAGCAGTTGAGCCCTCACTATCCCTATATATATAGCCACCTTCTCTTCAAAACTTTCTATTTCTCCAGCCGTGGGAACCAAAACCCTCTGTTCTTCCTCTTTCTGGACTACAGCTGGAACTGGTTTGAAGCCTCCTTCCTCGTCCAACTGTTGTTCTTCGGCATATCAAAGCTATTGCATGCCATTTTGGTCCAATTAGGTACGATTCCCCTCTCTCCCTCTTTAATTCTTCAAATTTCCCAAATTCTATACTTATCCTAACGAGATAACAAGCCCCTTTTTCCTTTCCCTTTCCTAAATTACCTAGAAGTTGATGTACATGACAACCCTGTTGCATCTCAAATCCCTTTTCCTGGAGCCCCTATTGTTGGCTGAAATCTTTGCAATAAAGAATCTGTGGCTGTTGCTTCATGCTCCAGAATTCCAGCACTACATACTTGGAGTTACCAAATTGAAGATCTAATTAGGTACACACCTCACCCATTCTTTGTTGCCATGCATGTGCATCCAACCCTTCTTTTGCTGCCATCTAAGGAATTTAGCATAAAATTAACGTCCAGTATAAAAAGCTCCTGATGTTAGAAGATAAAATTAAGAATTTGGAAATTCTTTTGCTCTAGCCGATATTGGGGTACTGTATCAATATTTTTTTTGTGCAATTAAAGTCCACAGTAAGCTTGAGTAAATAAATCAGAATCATCATATCCCCTAATCCTAAGCTAAGTCCATTCAACACACAGATGCTAAGTTTCCTAACATCAAAATTATTTCAAGGAGAATTTAGAGTATATGTTGAAGTGCTCTATCTGATTACTCCTTATATAAACGATATGTTTAAAAAGTCACAGATTTTCTCTTTTCGGGAATATTTGGCCCCCTCTTACATGCATCTGTCTTTAGAATGGTATAATATCAATAGCATAAACTCTCTCACTATTGAATACAATATCTATGTTAAGATTATAGGCCCTGACAGGGTCCTCGAATGAATCTAATGTTGCCTATATGATGATTTAGTGGACTTTGAAATCGAAAGAGTTTGGGAATAAATTGGTGTATAATTGGATCCAAGTGTTTCCCACCTTCAGGCTCAAAAGAACTAGTTACTACATCAGTTCATTCCATTATTCAGTAATATTCCATGGATTCTGTTTATCATACCATATCTCCAACCTCTTATACTTCTATCTCAGAATAATATGTCTGCTTTGTATCTTAGATACAGTGAAACTGCAATTGATGCTTTTATTTATTATCTCTCATCCACACCACAACAAAATTTTTCAGAAGTGATTTCATTATACATGTGATTATTTATAAATGGTGAAAAATGAACCTCATTTATATGAAACCATATACCTTAACGTTAAGCCAAGTCATTGCCACGTTCCTCTCTTCTAATATTGAGATTGACCTAGTTCCATTCTTCTATCTTACTTAAGGTGCATCAAAAAGAATTGAATTAGGATGGCCCTTCAAAGAAATCTCGACCATTCCAGATTTATTTCTAAAAGATGCAACTAAAGAAAACATGATCCATGTAAGCCTCTTCGTGACCATAAATGGGACCTCATGTATAGAAATTGGGAATCGTTACCTCATGTTTAAACCTTGTTCACTAATCTCCCTCTACTACTATCCAAAAAGCCAATCATACCATATATGTGTATATGATTGTATATTTGTATTGTCAATGAACCTAGGTGGTTAATAAGAATCAAGTGACAATTAATATTGTGCCGGTCATGGTAACTCTTACACCTGACCATGCGAGGGTGCGGTGACCCTCAACTGGGCGGGAGAATAGGAAGCCCAGTTTGGGCAGCGGCCGCCAAGTGCGCGGGTCTAGGATCCCAGTCCTCTTTCGGTTTTTACACGAGCTCGCAGTGTTTTTACGCCTCGTTGGGATCCAGACTTTAGACCAGTTCCGCTGACCCTGACTTTTAGGATACCCAGGCGGGGGATCCTTGGTTTTCAGTTTTACGTACGAGCTCGTTCGCCCGTACTAGTCGGGCAGGTTTCTAGAGCGACTTTTCTAGAGAGTCCCTCTCACCCGTCTCAGTGGCGTAGTTTGGGAGTAGATCTATCCCTCCATTGGACCGCGCTTCCAATTGGAGGGCGAGACGGAAGAGCCCTTTTGTTGGCTTTTTCACCGCTTGAGTTTTCTTACATCCAGATCATCCAGATCTATATATACATCATCTGGCGTTACATCTAAGACAATTGCACTTGAGGTTGAAAGGATTACAATCAAAGTTGGATATTTATAAGTAACTATAATCTGATTCGAAATCTCATTAAGTCAGTGGACGTGTTGGGAACTTAGTTAGGATGCATTATACAACACCGCACGCCTACGGAGGCACCCCAACCTTAAGACATTCTCCAAGTCTTAGAGTCATAGTGTGAGGTTTCACAAGAACCAAGACCACAGACTATCCACTAGACTTAAGATTTTAATAAATCTTTATATCTACTCATATCACCTTTTCCCATCATCAAAAGCCACAAATATGATCTCTGAGTAATATGAGAATGAAACATACATACTTATGATCAATGAGTTACCATAGAAATATGTTTATGTGGGAAATATTAGGATAATAGCTAATCATGAGAGGTGCTTACTAGAAATTTGGAAACCTTTTACATTTGCAAGTAGAAATAAATTTTAAATTTGAGTTGCTCATGCCTCTCTACTTGCTTTCTTTTGTAAATAATAAATGCCTGTTATTTTTATATAAGTTTTTGGGAGGTACCAGCAACTGCTGACGCCTTTTTCTTCCTTGCACGTTTGGCTGGCAAACAACCTTCAGTTCAGTAGATATACATGCTTCCTGGAGACAGAGTATACACTAGACGGTATGAAGTATTTTGTCTCAGTTTTTATTTAGTTGGTGATGTAAATGCTATCTCTTTTGTATCATACTTGGCATATATGTTGTAAAATGGAAGATCCTTGTACATGTTGTAAATTGATATGAATATTAATGAAAAGAAATTTTGGTGCTATGTGTCTCTTTTACTTTGTGGTTATATGTTGGAATTGGATGTCATAATCGCGCGAAAAATTTCCCTCTTTTTCTGTAACTTAATGTGATCTCCTGTGAATGAATTATTGCGAAATGCGCGTAAACGGGTACCCGGATCCTCGGGGGTTCACATTTTTGGTATCAGAGCAGTGGTACCCCGATACACCCATTCGCAGTATTTCAATTCCGATTGCATTAAGTTCTCGGATAGCGGCAGTCTTCCGACTTGTGGTCAGTTCGAGAAGGGAAATATGACATTTATATTCAATCACCACATATGTCACCAATTTCATTAATTTTCATATTATATCCCAAGAAGAGAAAAAGCATATATCATATTATCCGCGAGCAATAAATTTTTATGACTAAAAATAGTTCTCATGCAGAGCCATGTCATCCTGACCAGACCAGGAGATGACTAACCAACTAGCACACATACTGACTACTCTTATCGACCTTTCCATGTTCTATTGGATTTTGGTGTGACGCATTCTTTTCTTTCTTCGAGGCTACTTACTTCTTTAGGTAGAGTCGCAGAGACTCTCTCTTCTCCATATCACATCCGAGGGCCATGTGGCTAGTTGTTTGTCATTTCTCTGATAGTCATGCACTTGCCCGTACTGATTGGCGGCCACTAGATGATCGCAGATTGTCTACTTCTACAACTTGATGAGTTTGACTTGATTTTGGGCATTGATTGACTATCTACTCATCATGCACTTGTTGATAGATTTAGGAAGACGGTTGTCTTCAGGATCCCAGATTTACCCGAGTTTACTTTTGAGGGTACTATACATGACTCCACCATGGAGTACATTTCAGCGTTGCGAGGACATCGACTTGTTGATCAGGGTTGCGATTCCTACCTTGCATTTTTTCGGGAGGTGTCTGATCAGGAGCCGATGATACAGGACATCCGAGTAGTATCTGAATATCCAGATATTTTTCCTGATGAGCTACCAGGATTACCTCCGGAGAGAGAGATCGAGTTCGAGATCACATTGTTACCAGATACGCAACCGATCTCGATGGCTCCTTACCATATGACACCAGCTGAGTTGCGAGAGTTGAAGGTGCAGTTACAGGAGTTGCTTGATTTGGGGTTCGTGAGGCCGAGCACTTCACCTTGGGGTGCTTCGGTTCTATTTGTCAAGAAGAAGGATGGATCCATGAGACTGTGTGTTGATTACAGGCAGCTGAACAAGAGAACCGTGAAGAATCGTTATCCTTTGCCTCGCATCGATGATTTGTTCGATCAGCTCCAGGGATCTTCGTTGTTCTCGAAGATTGATCTTCGCTCAGGCTACCATCTAACCTTCAGGACTCGCTATGGACACTACGAGTTTGTAGTGATGCCGTTTGGGCTCACCAATGCACATGCGGCTTTCATGGATATGATGAACCGTATTTTCCGTCCATACTTGGACAAGTTTGTAGTGGTATACATCGATGATATGCTCATCTACTCACGGAATGAATGGGATCATGCGAATGATCTACGGATTGTTTTGGATACATTGAGGTAGCACAAGCTATATGCCAAGTTGAGCAAGTGTGAGTTATGGTTATCTCAGGTCTCATTTCTGGGGCATGTCATTTCTGGAGCAGGTATCGCAGTTGATCCTGCGAAAATTGAGGCAGTCATGTCTTGGGAGCAGCCCAAGACAGTTACTCAGATTCGGAGTTTCCTCGGATTAACGGGCTATTACAGACGCTTTGTCAGCGGATTTTCCCGCATTGTTCGCCCTCTGACACAACTAACGCAGAAGGGAGTTCCAGTCATTTGGGATGATTCATGTGAGCAGGCCTTCCAGACACTGAAGGAGAGATTGACTACAGCGCCTATTCTTGCTCTTCCTTCAGGCACTCAAGACTATGCAGTTTATACAGATGCATCTGGAGAAGGTATACGAGTGGTATTGATGCAAAGAGGACAGGTGATTGCTTACGCATCACGACAGTTGATGCCACACGAGCGGAACTACCCCACACATGAATTGGAGTTGGCGGCAGTTGTCTTCGCCTTGAAGATCTGGCGCCACTATCTATATGGGGTGAACTTCGAGATCTTCACAGACCACAAGAGTCTTAAGTACATCTTTGATCAGAAGGAGCTGAACATGAGGCAGCGCAGATGGCTCGAGCTATTGAAGGATTATGATTGCACGATCTCTTACTATCCCGGTAAGGGAAACGTGGTAGCCGATGCACTTAGCAGGAGAGCACATGCAGAGGGTACGGTGAATTGCCTATACACATGGGATATGCTTGCATCTTTAACCGATTGGCATCCTCAGGAGAGCGCATCCATTTCTACTGTCGTGCTTCCACGATTCAGAAGTTTGTGGGATCGCATTGTCGAATGCCAGAAGACAGATCCTTGGATTCGAGATAGATACATGTGCGCCGTCAAGGACGAAGTTGATGATTTTGTCATAGCAAAGTCTATTTTATGGAAGGTAGGACGGGTCGTTGTACCCAATGACGAGCAGCTGCACAGAGACATTCTCGATGAGGCACACAGTTCACGGTTATCTATCCATCCTGGCAGCACAAGATGTACCGTGATTTGCGTCGACATTTCTAGTGGGATGGAATGAAGCGTGATGTGGCACTACATGTTAGCAGATGCATGACCTGTCAGATGGTTAAGACTGAACACAGGAGACCACAAGGATTACTGCAGTCTCTCCATTCCCGAATGGAAGTGGAAGAGCATTTCTATGGATTTTGTCACAGTTTTGCCGAAGAAACCTGGTGGTCATAATTCCATTTAGGTCGTTGTTGATAGGTTGACCAAGTTAGCCCATTTCATACCTGTCAACACGACTTACACTCCATCCAGATTGGCCAAGCTATATGTGCAGAATATTATCAGGCTACATGGTATACCACGAGAGGTAGTGTCTGACAGGGATCCGAGATTTACATCTCATTATTGGCACCAGTTTATGTCAGCACTACAGAAAGAGCTGAAGATGAGTTCTGCTTATCATCCACAGACAGACGGGCAGAGTGAGCGCACCATTCAGACGCTTGAGGATCTACTTCGCGCATGCACTTTGGAGTGGAAAGGGTCCTGGAAGGATCATTTGCCTTTAGTAGAATTCACGTACAACAATAGCTATCACTCCAGTATTGGCATAAACCCTTTCGAAGCCCTATACGGACGGAGATGCCTCACACCTCTCAGTTGGCGTGAGGTAGGTGATCATGCACTCAATTCCGTGGATCTCTTGGAGGAGACCGCGAGAACTGTTGATCTTGTGAGACGGAGGCGTCTGACGGCACAAAGCCGCCAGAAGAGCTATGCAGACCGTCGGAGAAGAGATTTGGAGTTCCAGGTAATCCAATCTTTCCTCTTCATCCATTCAATTATAACATATGTATGACATCTAAATAATCACATACTAATGACATCCCTGTAAATTACAGGTGGGAGATGGGTATTTCTTCGTGTATCTCCCATGAAGGGAGTGCAGAGATTCGGTGTTCGTGGCAAGTTGGCGCCACGATATGTTGGACCGTTCGAGATTCTTACTCGACTGGGGAAAGTGGCCTACCGAGTAGCCCTTCCTCCACATCTTTCAGCTATCCATGATGTCTTCCATATATCCAACCTAAGGAAATATGTGCACGATCCTCGACACGTCATCAGCTACGAGAATCTTGACGTGGAGCCTGATCTGACTTACGAGGAGAAGCCGGTTCAGATACTTGACAGTGCTGTAAAGAAGCTTCGCAGCAAAGAGATTCCATTGGTCAAGTTTTTTTTGGCACCGTCACGACGTCGAAGAAGCAACGTGGGAAACCGAAGCCGACATGCGAGCGAGATATCCACAGCTTTTCTAAGTGTAATAAGCAAAACAAGCTTTTGTAATTATATATATGTGAATATATGGCTTGTTTTCTCTTTGAGGTTTTTATGGGTTCAAAACCCTTTGAGGATTTTATGGACATATGAAATTCTAACAAGACACCTAATAGCCTTAACTCGAGTCTCGAGGACGAGACTCCCTTTGAGGTTTTTATATTTGTAACATCCATATTCTAACAAACCCGAACTCGTCCGATTTTGGGTCCAATGAACCCAAAAACGTTGTCGGTCAATACTAAACAACCTAAAACGACCAATTGATCATGAATCAAAAGTAGTTCGGGCAAAATCGAGCAAAAATTGGTCGCTTCGTAATGCACGCCGCGAAAAGCCGCGACGTAAATTCGGAAATCGTGAAACAAATAAAGACCGTCATAATTTCCGATTCGACGAAAGAAGAACAACGGAATCGACCGTTCGTCAATCGGAGGTCATTTGATATTTTTACATCACAAAAATTTAATCTTAAAGGAAAACCGTATCTGAAAATTTCGGGTAATCAAAACTCGATCGGAAGTATATTAATATTATACTCATATTGATCGTCGTTCTGAGACGGTGAAAACGACATATTGAGTGTCGAAATCTGAAGCCCGATGCATACACACGGTCGATTTTTATAAATGCCCAATAAATAAGAATTTGGTAATATATATGTATAAAAGAAAAAAAATAATAAAATTTAAACAGTAACAACAGGCTGAACTGGTTCCAGCCGTCGGTTTTCCTTCCTATTTCTTAGCCTCCACGCATGGCCTTTACCCTCTTGCCACTTAACATTTTCTTCACCACTTGGCAAGCAGTTGAGCCCTCACTATCCCTATATATAGCCACCTTCTCTTCAAAACTTTCTATTTCTCCAGCCGTGGGAACCAAAACCCTCTGTTCTTCCTCTTTCTGGACTACAGCTGGAACTGGTTTGAAGCCTCCTTCCTCGTCCAACTGTTGTTCTTCGGCATATCAAAGCTATTGCATGCCATTTTGGTCCAATTAGGTATGATTCCCCTCTCTCCCTCTTTAATTCTTCAAATTTCCCAAATTCTCCATTTATCCTAACGAGATAACAAGCCCCTTTTTCCTTTCCCTTTCCTAAATTACCTAGAAGTTGATGCACAGGACAATCCTGTTGCATCTCAAATCCCTTTTCCTGGAGCCCCTACTGCTGGCTGAAATCTTTGCAATAAAGAATCTTGGGATGTTGCTTCATGCTCCAGAATTCCAGCACTACATACTTGGAGTTACCAAATTGAAGATCTAATTAGGTACACTCCTCAACCATTCTTTGCTGCCATGCATGTGCATCCAACCCTTCTTTTGCTGCCATCTAAGGAATTTAGCATAAAATTAACGTCCAGTATAAAAAGCTCCTGATGTTAGAAGATAAAATTAAGAATTTGGAAATTCTTTTGCTCTAGCCGATATTTGTATCAATATTTTTTTTGTGCAATTAAAGTCCACAATAAGTTTGAGTAAATAAATCAGAATCATCATATCCCCTAATCCTAAGCTAAGTCCATTCAACACACAGATGCTAAGTTTCCTAACATCAAAATTATTTCAAGGAGAATTTAGAGTATATGTTGAAGTGCTCTATCTGATTACTCCTTATATAAACGATATGTTTAAAAAGTCACAGATTTTCTCTTTTCGGGAATATTTGGCCCCCTCTTACATGCATCTGTCTTTAGAATGGTATAATATCAATAGCATAAACTCTCTCACTATTGAATACAATATCTATGTTAAGATTATAGGCCCTGACAGGGTCCTCGAATGAATCTAATGTTGCCTATATGATGATTTAGTGGACTTTGAAATCGAAAGAGTTTGGGAATAAATTGGTGTATAATTGGATCCAAGTGTTTCCCACCTTCAGGCTCAAAAGAACTAGTTACTACATCAGTTCATTCCATTATTCAGTAATATTCCATGGATTCTGTTTATCATACCATATCTCCAACCTCTTATACTTCTATCTCAGAATAATATGTCTGCTTTTAGATACAGTGAAACTGCAATAGATGCTTTTATTTATTATCTCTCATCCACACCACAACAAAATTTTTCAGAAGAGATTTCATTATACATGTGATTATTTATAAATGGTGAAAAATGAACCTCATTTATATGAAACCATATACCTTAACGTTAAGCCAAGTCATTGCCACGTTCCTCTCTTCTAATATTGAGATTGACCTAGTTCCATTCTTCTATCTTACTTAAGGTGCATCAAAAAGAATTGAATTAGGATGGCCCTTCAAAGAAATCTCGACCATTCCAGATTTATTTCTAAAAGATGCAACTAAAGAAAACTTGATCCATGTAAGCCTCTTCGTGACCATAAATGGGACCTCATGTATAGAAATTGGGAATCGTTACCTCATGTTTAAACCTTGTTCACTAATCTCCCTCTACTACTATCCGAAAAGCCAATCATACCATATATGTGTATACGATTGTATATTTGTATTGTCAATGAACCTAGGTGGTTAATAAGAATCAAGTGACAATTAATATTGTGCCGGTCATGGTAACTCTTACACCTGACCGTGCGAGGGCGCGATGACCCTCAACTGGGCGGGAGAATAGGAAGCCCAGTTTGGGCAGCGGCCGCCAAGTGCGCGGGTCTAGGATCCCAGTCCTCTTTCGGTTTTTACACGAGCTCGCAGTGTTTTTACGCCTCGTTGGGATCCAGACTTTAGACCAGTTCCGCTGACCCTGACTTTTAGGGTACCCAGGCGAGGGATCCTTGGTTTTCAGTTTTACGTACGAGCTCGTTCGCCCGTACTAGTCGGGCAGGTTTCTAGAGCGGCTTTTCTAGAGAGTCCCTCTCACCCGTCTCAGTGGCGTAGTTTGGGAGTAGATCTATCCCTCCATTGGACCGCGCTTCCAATTGGAGGGCGAGACGGAAGAGCCCTTTTGTTGGCTTTTTCACCGCTTGAGTTTTCTTCGCCAACAGACTTGGCGATTCTACATCCAGATCATCCAGATCTATATCTACATCATCTGGGGTTACATCTAAGACAATTGCACTTGAGGTTGAAAGGATTACAATCAAAGTTGGATATTTATAAGTAACTATAATCTGATTCGAAATCTCATTAAGTTAGTGGACGTGTTGAGAACTTAGTTAGGATGCATTATACAACACCGCATGCCTACGGAGGCACCCCAACCCTAAGACATTCTCCAAGTCTTAGAGTCATAGTGTGAGGTTTCACAAGAACCAAGACCACAGACTATCCACTAGACTTATGATTTTAATAAATCTTTATATCTTCTCATATCACCTTTTCCATCATCAAAAGCCACAAATATGATCTCTGAGTAATATGAGAATGAAACATACATACTTATGATCAATGAGTTACTATAGAAATATGTTTATGTGGGAAATATTAGGATAATAGCTAATCATGAGAGGTGCTTAATAGAAATTTGGAAACCTTTTACATTTGCAAGTAGAAATAAATTTTAAATTTGAGTTGCTCATGCCTCTCTACTTGCTTTCTTTTGTAAATAATAAATGCCTGTTATTTTTATATAAGTTTTTGGGAGGTACCAGCAACCGCTGACGTCTTTTTCTTCCTTGCACGCTTGGCAGGCAAACAACCTGCAGTTCAGTAGATATACATGCTTCCTGGAGACAGAGTATACACTAGATGGTATGAAGTATTTTGTCTCAGTTTTTATTTAGTTGGTGATGTAAATGCTATCTCTTTTGTATCATACTTGGGATATATGTTGTAAAATGGAAGATCCTTGTACATGTTGTAAATTGATATGAATATTAATGAAAAGAAATTTTGGTGCTATGTGTCTCTTTTACTTTGTGGTTATATGTTGGAATTGGATGTCATAATCGCGCGAAAAATTTCCCTCTTTTTCTGTAACTTAATGCGATCTCCTGTAAATGAATTATTGCGAAATACGCGGAAACGGGTACCCGGATCCTCGGGGGTTCACATTTTTGGTATCAGAGCAGTGGTACTCCGATACACCCATTCGCAGTATTTCAATTCCGATTGCATTAAGTTCTCGGATAGCGGCAGTCTTCCGACTTGTCGTGAGTTCGAGAAGGGAAATATGACATTTATATTCAATCACCACATATGTCACCAATTTCATTAATTTTTATATTATATCCCAAGAAGAGAAAAAGCATATATCATATTATCCGCGAGCAATAAATTTTTATGACTAAAAATAGTTCTCATGCAGAGCCATGTCATCCTGACCAGACCAGGAGATGACTAACCAACTAGCACACATACTGACTACTCTTATCGACCTTTCCATGTTCTATTGGATTTTGGTGTGACGCATTCTTTTCTTTCTTCGAGGCTACTTACTTCTTTAGGTAGAGTCGCAGAGACTCTCTCTTCTCCATATCACATCCGAGGGCCAGGTGGCCAGTTGTTTGTCATTTCTCTGATAGTCATGCACTTGCCCGTACTGATTGGCGGCCACGAGATGATCGCAGATTGTCTACTTCTACAACTTGATGAGTTTGACTTGATTTTGGGCATTGATTGACTCTCTACTCATCATGCACTTGTTGATAGATTTAGGAAGACGGTTGTCTTCAGGATCCCAGATTTACCCGAGTTTACTTTTGAGGGTACTATACATGACTCCACCATGGAGTACATTTCAGCGTTGCGAGGACATCGACTTGTTGATCAGGGTTGCGATTCCTACCTTGCATTTTTTCTGGAGGTGTCTGATCAGGAGCCGATGATACAGGACATCCGAGTAGTATCTGAATATCCAGATATTTTTCCTGATGAGCTACCAGGATTACCTCCGGAGAGAGAGATCGAGTTCGAGATCACATTGTTACCAGATACGCAGCCGATCTCGATGGCTCCTTACCATATGACACCAGCTGAGTTGCGAGAGTTGAAGGTGCAGTTACAGGAGTTACTTGATTTGGGGTTCGTGAGGCCGAGCACTTCACCTTGGGGTGCTTCGGTTCTATTTGTCAAGAAGAAGGATGGATCCATGAGACTGTGTGTTGATTACAGGCAGCTGAACAAGAGAACCGTGAAGAATCGTTATCCTTTGCCTCGCATCGATGATTTGTTCGATCAGCTCCAGGGATCTTCGTTGTTCTCGAAGATTGATCTTCGCTCAGGCTACCATCAGCTGAGGATTCGTGAGTCAGATATTCCGAAGACAACCTTCAGGACTCGCTATGGACACTACGAGTTTGTGGTGATGCCGTTTGGGCTCACCAATGCACCTCCGGCTTTCATGGATATGATGAACCGTATTTTCCGTCCATACTTGGACAAGTTTGTAGTGGTATTCATCGATGATATGCTCATCTACTCACGGAATGAATGGGATCATGCGAATGATCTACGGATTGTTTTGGATACATTGAGGTAGCACAAGCTATATGCCAAGTTGAGCAAGTGTGAGTTATGGTTATCCCAGATCTCATTTCTGGGGCATGTCATTTCTGGAGCAGGCATCGCAGTTGATCCTGCGAAAATTGAGGCAGTCATGTCTTGGGAGCAGCCCAAGACAGTTACTCAGATTCGGAGTTTCCTCGGATTAGCGGGCTATTACAGACGCTTTGTCAGCGGTTTTCCCGCATTGTTCGCCCTCTGACACAACTAACGCAGAAGGGAGTTCCAGTCATTTGGGATGATTCATGTGAGCAGGCCTTCCAGACACTAAAGGAGAGATTGACTACAGCGCCTATTCTTGCTCTTCCTTCAGGCACTCAAGACTATGCAGTTTATACAGATGCATCTGGAGAAGGTCTACGAGTGGTATTGATGCAAAGAGGACAGGTGATTGCTTACGCATCACGACAGTTGAGGCCACACGAGCGGAACTACCCCACACATGAATTGGAGTTGGCGGCAGTTGTCTTCGCCTTGAAGATCTGGCGCCACTATCTATATGGGGTGAACTTCGAGATCTTCACAGACCACAAGAGTCTTAAGTACATCTTTGATCAGAAGGAGCTGAACATGAGGCAGCGCAGATGGCTCGAGCTATTGAAGGATTATGATTGCACGATCTCTTACTATCCCGGTAAGGGAAACGTGGTAGCCGATGCACTTAGCAGGAGAGCACATGCAGAGGGTACGGTGAATTGGCTATACACATGGGATATGCTTGCATCTTTAACCGATTGACATCCTCAGGAGAGCGCATCCATTTCTACTGTCGTGCCTCCACGATTCAGAAGTTTGTGGGATCGCATTGTCGAAGGCCAGAAGACAGATCCTTGGATTCGAGATAGATACATGTGCGCCGTCAAGGACGAAGTTGATGATTTTGTCATAGCAAAGTCTATTTTATGGAAGGTAGGACGGGTCGTTGTACACAATGACGAGCAGCTGCGCAGAGACATTCTCGATGAGGCACACGGTTCACGGTTATCTATCCATCCTGGCAGCACAAGATGTACCGTGATTTGCGTCGACATTTCTAGTGGGATGGAATGAAGCGTGATGTGGCACTACATGTTAGCAGATGCATGACCTGTCAGATGGTCAAGGCTGAACACAGGAGACCACAAGGATTACTGCAGTCTCTCCATTCCCGAATGGAAGTGGGAGAGCATTTCTATGGATTTTGTCACAGTTTTGCCGAAGAAACCATGTGGTCATAATTCCATTTAGGTCATTGTTGATAGGTTGACCAAGTTAGCCCATTTCATACCTGTCAACACGACTTACACTCCATCCAGATTGGCCAAGCTATATGTACAGAATATTATCAGGCTACATGGTATACCACGAGAGGTAGTGTCTGACAGGGATCCGAGATTTACATCTCATTATTGGCACCAGTTTATGTCAGCACTACAGAAAGAGCTGAAGATGAGTTCTGCTTATCATCCACAGACAGACGGGCAGAGTGAGCGCACCATTCAAACGCTTGAGGATCTACTTCGCGCATGCACTTTGGAGTGGAAAGGGTCCTGGAAGGATCATTTGCCTTTAGTAGAATTCACGTACAACAATAGCTATCACTCCAATATTGGCATGACACCTTTCGAAGCCCTATACGGACGGAGATGCCTCACACCTCTCAGTTGGCGTGAGGTAGGTGATCATGCACTCAATTCCGTGGATCTCTTGGAGGAGACCGCGAGAACTGTTGATCTTGTGAGACGGAGGCGTCTGACGGCACAAAGCCGCCAGAAGAGCTATGCAGACTGTCGGAGAAGAGATTTGGAGTTCCAGGTAATCCAATCTTTCCTCTTCATCCATTCAATTATAACATATGTATGACATCTAAATAATCACATACTAATGACATCCCTGTAAATTACAGGTGGGAGATGGGTATTTCTTCGTGTATCTCCCATGAAGGGAGTGCAGAGATTCGATGTTCGTGGCAAGTTGGCGCCACGATATGTTGGACCGTTCGAGATTCTTACTCGAGTGGGGAAAGTGGCCTACCGAGTAGCCCTTCCTCCACATCTTTCAGCTATCCATGATGTCTTCCATATATCCAACCTAAGGAAATATGTGCACGATACTCGACACGTCATCAGCTACGAGAATCTTGACATGGAGCCTGATCTGACTTACGAGGAGAAGCCGGTTCAGATACTTGACAGTGCTGTAAAGAAGCTTCGCAGGAAAGAGATTCCATTGGTCAAGTTTTTTTTGGCACCGTCACGATGTCGAAGAAGCAACGTGGGAAACCGAAGCCGACATGCGAGCGAGATATCCACAGCTTTTCTAAGTGTAATAAGCAAAACAAGCTTTTGTAATTATATATATGTGAATATATGGCTTGTTTTCTCTTTGAGGTTTTTATGGGTTCAAAACCCTTTGAGGATTTTATGGACATATGAAATTCTAACAAGACACCTAATAGCCTTAACTCGAGTCTCGAGGACGAGACTCCCTTTGAGGTTTTTATATTTGTAACATCCATATTCTAACAAACCCGAACTCGTCCGATTTTGGGTCCAATGAACCCAAAAACGTTGTCGGTCAATACTAAACAACCTAAAACGACCAATTGATCATGAATCAAAAGTAGTTCGGGCAAAATCGAGCAAAAATTGGTTGCTTCGTAATGCACGCCGCGAAAAGCCGCGACGTAAATTCGGAAACCGTGAAACAAATAAAGACCGTCATAATTTCCGATTCGACGAAAGAAGAACAACGGAATCGACCGTTCGTCAATCGGAGGTCATTTGATATTTTTACATCACAAAAATTTAATCTTAAACGAAAACCGTATCCGAAAATTTCGGGTAATCAAAACTCGATCGGAAGTATATTAATATTATACTCATATTGATCGTCGTTCTGAGACGGTGAAAACGACATATTGAGTGTCGAAATCTGAAGCCCGATGCATACACACGGTCGATTTTTATAAATGCCCAATAAATAAGAATTTGGTAATATATATGTATAAAAGAAAAAAAATAATAAAATTTAAACAGTAACAACAGGCTGAACTGGTTCCAGCCGTCGGTTTTCCTTCCTATTTCTTAGCCTCCACGCATGGCCTTTACCCTCTTGCCACTTAACATTTTCTTCACCACTTGGCAAGCAGTTGAGCCCTCACTATCCCTATATATAGCCACCTTCTCTTCAAAACTTTCTATTTCTCCAGCCGTGGGAACCAAAACCCTCTGTTCTTCCTCTTTCTGGACTACAACTGGAACTGGTTTGAAGCCTCCTTCCTCGTCCAATTGTTGTTCTTCGGCATATCAAAGCTATTGCATGCCATTTTGGTCCAATTAGGTATGATTCCCCTCTCTCCCTCTTTAATTCTTCAAATTTCCCAAATTCTCCATTTATCCTAACGAGATAACAAGCCCCTTTTTCCTTTCCCTTTCCTAAATTACCTAGAAGTTGATGCACAGGACAATCCTGTTGCATCTCAAATCCCTTTTCCTGGAGCCCCTACTGTTGGCTGAAATCTTTGCAATAAAGAATCTTGGGCTGTTGCTTCATGCTCCAGAATTCCAGCACTACATACTTGGAGTTACCAAATTGAAGATCTAATTAGGTACACTCCTCAACCATTCTTTGCTGCCATGCATGTGCATCCAACCCTTCTTTTGCTGCCATCTAAGGAATTTAGCATAAAATTAACGTCCAGTATAAAAAGCTCCTGATGTTAGAAGATAAAATTAAGAATTTGGAAATTCTTTTGCTCTAGCCGATATTGGGGTACTGTATCAATATTTTTTTTTGTGCAATTAAAGTCCACAATAAGCTTGAGTAAATAAATCAGAATCATCATATCCCCTAATCCTAAGCTAAGTCCATTCAACACACAGATGCTAAGTTTCCTAACATCAAAATTATTTCAAGGAGAATTTAGAGTATATGTTGAAGTGTTGTATCTGATTACTCCTTATATAAACAATATGTTTAAAAAGTCACAGATTTTCTCTATTCGGGAATACTTGGCACCCTCTTACATGCATATATCTTTAGAATGGTATAATATCAATAGCACAAACTCTCTCACTATTGAATACAATATCTATGTTAAGATTATAGGCCCTGACAGGGTCCTCGAATGAATCTAATGTTGCCTATATGATGATTTAATGGACTTTGAAATCGAAAGAGTTTGGGAATAAATTGTTGTATAATTGGATCCAAGTGTTTCCCACCTTCAGGCTCAAAAGAACTAGTTACTACATCAGTTCATTCCATTATTCAGTAATATTCCATGGATTCTGTTTATCATACCATATCTCCAACCTCTTATACTTCTATATCAGAATAATATGTCTGCTTTTAGATACAGTGAAACTGCAATAGATGCTTTTATTTATTATCTCTCATCCACACCACAACAAAATTTTTCAGAAGAGATTTCATTATACATGTGATTATTTATAAATGGTGAAAAATGAACCTCATTTATATGAAACCATATACCTTAACGTTAAGCCAAGTCATTGCCACGTTCCTCTCTTCTAATTTTGAGATTGACCTAGTTCCATTCTTCTATCTTACTTAAGGTGCATCAAAAAGAATTGAATTAGGATGGCCCTTCAAAGAAATCTCGGCCATTCTAGATTTATTTCTAAAAGATGCAACTAAAGAAAACATGATCCATGTAAGCCTCTTCGTGACCATAAATGGGACCTCATGTATAGAAATTGGGGATCGTTACCTCATGTTTAAACCTTGTTCACTAATCTCCCTCTACTACTATCCGAAAAGCCAATCATACCATATATGTGTATATGATTGTATATTTGTATTATCAATGAACCTAGGTGGTTAATAAGAATCAAGTGACAATTAATATTGTGCCGGTCATGGTAACTCTTACACCTGACCGTGCGAGGGCGCGGTAACCCTCAACTGGGCGGGAGAATAGGAAGCCCAGTTTGGGCAGCGGCCGCCAAGTGCGCGGGTCTAGGATCCCAGTCCTCTTTCGGTTTTTACGCGAGCTCGCAGTGTTTTTACGCCTCGTTGGGATCCAGACTTTAGACCAGTTCCGCTGACCCTGACTTTTAGGATACCCAGGCGAGGGATCCTTGGTTTTCAGTTTTACGTACGAGCTCGTTCGCCCGTACTAGTCGGGCAGGTTTCTAGAGCGACTTTTCTAGAGAGTCCCTCTCATCCGTCTCAGTGGCGTAGTTTGGGAGTACACCTATCCCTCCATTGGACCACACTTCCAATTGGAGGGCGAGACGGAAGAGCCCTTTTGTTGGCTTCTTCACCGCTTGAGTTTTCTTCGCCAACAGACTTGGCGATTCTACATCCAGATCATCCAGATCTATATGTACATCATCTGGGGTTACATCTAAGACAGTTGCACTTGAGGTTGAAAGGATTACAATCAAAGTTGGGTATTTATAAGTAACTATAATCTGATTCGAAATCTCATTAAGTTAGTGGACGTGTTGGGAACTTAGTTAGGATGCATTATACAACACTGCATGCCTACGGAGGCACCCCAACCCTAAGACATTCTCCAAGTCTTAGAGTCATAGTGTGAGGTTTCACAAGAACCAAGACCACGGACTATCCACTAGACTTAAGATTTTAATAAATCTTTATATCTTCTCATATCACCTTTTCCATCATCAAAAGCCACAAATATGATCTCTGAGTAATATGAGAATAAAACATACATACTTATGATCAATGAGTTACCATAGAAATATGTTTATGTGGGAAATATTAGGATAATAGCTAATCATGAGAGGTGCTTACTAGAAATTTGGAAACCTTTTACATTTGCAAGTAGAAATAAATTTTAAATTTGAGTTGCTCATGCTTCTGTACTTGCTTTCTTTTGTAAATAATAAATGCTTGTTATTTTTATATAAGTTTTTGGGAGGTACCAGCAACCGCTGACGCCTTTTTCTTCCTTGCACGCTTGGCAGGCAAACAGCCTGTAGTTCAGTAGATATACATGCTTCCTGGAGACAGAGTATACACTAGACGGTATTAAGTATTTTGTCTCAGTTTTTGTTTAGTTGGTGGTGTAAATGCTATCTCTTTTGTATCATACTTGGGATATATGTTGTAAAATGAAAGATCCTTGTACATGTTGTAAATTGATATGAATATTAATGAAAAGAAATTTTGGTGCTATGTGTCTGTTTTACTTTGTGGTTATATGTTTGAATTGGATGTCATAATCGCGCGAAAAATTTCCCTCTTTTTCTGTAACTTAATGCGATCTCCTGTGAATGAATTATTGCGAATTGCGCGTCACCGGGTACCCGGATCCTCGGGGGTTCACAACAACCAGATGGAGGCATCACGATCGCATTTGATCAAATTTGATTCTAGATACCTCGTTCATAATGTTTTCATTTTGATTCTTCATGAAACAAGATGCTAGTAATGATGACATTATTTCTTCGTGAAGCAAGATGCTACTAATGATGACATTATTTTGCAGGTGTATTTTATATTTTTTACATTTTTTATTTTTAATTTTATTATATTTTTAATCATATACATGTGATAAAAATACAATAAGAATAGTAATCAGTATATTTTTATTTTTTTAAAGTTTTTTCACTATTTTAAAATTAGAATTATAGGATTTAAAACAAACAAAAATAAAGTTTTTAAATATTTTGAAAGGCAAACATGGTTCAATTTGAAAAACAGAAATTATGTGTCAAATATGCTTCAAAAATTCTAATTTATTTTTCATAGATAGATTATTTTACAAGGATTCCACAAAACTTTTTTTTTTGGATTTTTGTAGTTAATAATAATTGTATGTGACTTTTTGCAAGTTTAAACATATTCTTCATTTTTTAGTTAATAACACAATAGTTGTATTAAAATTGCGCATCAGGTGCAAGAGGATGCGCTTTCAAATTTAGGAATTTGGGGATCTCTGGGACCTCCTCTGTAATTTACTTGTCATGTGAGTGAGCTTAGCTGATCATGTCTCTTACTTGGATGATGTATGTGTTGCGGTAGGTGCAATTGGATGGCTCTAACAACTCCACGTGGTAGGCTTTAGAATGTTGATGCGCACAGGATTGAAATATGGTGGATGGAACACGTGGCGTGGTCCGTCAACATTGGATGGCGGGATGATCGAATGGTGAGGAAGCATGGGGAGTGGAAAGTAAATCTGAAGGGGGTTGGCTCCTATCTGATGGTGCTTATATGCACACCTCCTTCTTCCTTGTATGGATCTTATGTAAGAGGGGAGCTTTAGAGCAACAAATGCTTCGATCAACTCCAATAAAGGGTAACATCTCTTGCGATGGCTTGCCTTGAAGGACATGTAAGGAGGCGGTGCATTTTGAGGGAGTGAGCATGGGCTGGTTATTGAGATGACATTGACCAAGGTAAGGGGGTGCCGCCTGGTCGTAAGGATGTTGATTGCGATCAGCAAGTGGGTGTGAGGTGGCTATTCGTCAACTATAGGCATGACACCATGTGTTGCTTGGCTAAAATTTAGCTGAGTAACAAATGTCAACTAGTCAAAAATTAAGAAAATTAAGAAAAAAGAAAACCTAAATAAAATAGAAGAAAATTTCAAAATAAAAAATTACCTAAATGAAAGTTGTAGATCTAAATGAAATCCATGATTTTCATGAATAAAATGAATTGTAAAATTTTAAGGTACTTTATGGTTATAAAATACCTCATTTTTATCCTTCTACATGTTTCTTTTTTTCCTATAATAATGTATAACTTAATATATGTTTACCCCACAAGCCTTAGAATATTTGTAAATTACATCCTTGACCTTGCAAACAATGTTTTTATTCCTTCGACCCCTTAAAGTTGCATTGTCTTACCCCACAGACTTTACAATCAACTTTAACTTTATTGGAGTCAATTGCTTGAGTTAAACTTAAGTTAATCTAACCAAAGAAAACCAGACAGTGGATCTTCCATCTCCCTCTCTCCTTCCTTCTCCTCCCCCTTCTTCATCCTCTTATTCTACACTCGCAAAACCATGACCTTTGAAATCCCTCTTTTTGATCCTCATGTACCCCCTCAACATCACTACAAGATGCTTCTCCACCAACAAATCCTTCATTAATACCTCCTTCAACACCATCTTCACACCAAGCTTATGGGAAAGTTGCGGAGGACCTTTTTTCGGAGATCGAAGTTGTAGAGGAGGATCATGGGGAACCGGCGGGGCTGGAGCCACAGGGGTTGGGGGCGCAGATCCTTCCTTATCCCCTCCTTCAACACCACCACATGAGGAGGGAATGGGTATATGTATGTCTTGGGGCTTTACAGGGTGTTAGTGGCTTAAGACGTTGGCGTTGGACGACGAAGGAGGAGTCGATAGGCGGCATCGATGGGGCTGCGGCGTGGCTTCAGGCGTTGGCAATGATGGGATGTTGAAGGTTGGAGATGGTGGAGGGACGAATGTCGAAGAGGTGGGTGGAGATCAGTGCCGGGTGGGGAAAGGGATGTGAGGGGGGAAGGAAGGAGGGTACTATTTGTAAATTTGATAAATAAAATGTGTATTATGCAAAAGAAGTTAAGATTCTGGTTAATTTTCACAACCAAATGGATAGGAATAAACAACAACGTCTGTACGGCAAGAGTGAGCAACTTTACGGGGTCGATGGGATAATAACGATGTTTACAAGGTCGAGAAGGAAATTTGCAAAGATTCTAGGGTTCGTGGAGTAAAAATACGTATAGTAAAATATTAATATGTTATTTACATATTAATCTATAACTTTTTTTAATTTCAATAACTATGAAAATGCGGAGGAGAGATGGAGAGGCGAAAAAGGAGAGGTTCTTTTGGGAGGTGAAAGACAGAGAAAGGGCATGGAGGAAGGCCACCACTGTAGAGACAATGAGGCATGAAAGTCAGTCAGAGAAGGAAGAGAGAGGCGAAAAGGGGTGGATGCTTGTCTCACATGGCAAGTGCGGTCATCGTTCCAGTCAGACGAATGAGAAGATGTCAGAGGTTCTCGCGACCACAGTCGTGGCTACGGTCCGTGAAGGTGTGTCCTATGCAAATGTGTCATCGATGTTGAACCGAAAGACTTTCGCAAGCACATGCTTATTGATTTGTTACAGTTTGGTGAACAAACCGTTGATTGTGTAAGGGCAGAGGTGCGATCAGAGGATCGAGAAGTTGTTGTGTCGGGGGACTATCGACAATACAGGAGGAGGCGCTGCTTGGACGGAGGAGCAAGAAGTTGATGGCATGGCGAAGGCTGCGATTCACTGATGGTGAGGTTCGAAGTGGTCGTTGAAGGTTGCACACATTACGGGGGTCCCATTCCTTTCGCATTCGAGAGAGGTCTTGGGCCTGGCGCTGAAGGATGTCAGGAAGTTCGTGCACATCCTCATAAATGGACGTAGGCTAGGTTCTGACCCCTTCCTGACGCTGGTCTTGATGGAGACTCCTGTGGCGGAGAGGTCAGAGACAATTTGCAAACTTGCAGTCGAACGAGCTTCTTTCAAACTCCATGTGAAGATCCTAGCGTCGCCGCCTTCGCCTCCGCCAAGTCTCGTTCCGGTGACGCCATCTTACAAAGATCAACCGAGTTTGAATCGTCTGAAATCACTGGAACCTTTTTTGAAAATTGCTAATCGTGCAGTGAAGAAGCATGGAAATGATGAGTCGTAAAATGAAGGGGCAAAGTTGGAAGGTGAGGAGTAGGCGGAAATTTTTAAGGAGCCATTTTCAACGATTTTTCAGAACTCTGCTTTATTTCTTTTTGTGGCAGAGTTTATTGATGGGAGAGGGGTGGCGTGAAGTTTTGTGGTTGTTTCTTAGGAACCACTGTCTGCCCTTGGTCTCTCGCGTGGTCCCTTGTTCCAGTTCGGACGGTCTCTTTGGCGGGTCGACTCTTTGGATCCGGAGCTTCCTCTTCTGTCGCTGGTTCTTTCTTCATGGGTTAGACCCTTTAGCGCTTCGGGGGGCTCATCGGGGCCTCCTCTTCTAACGTCGGTTCTCGCATCACGGGTCGGACCCTTTAGCGCATCGAGGGCCAGAACTTTTAGCGATTCGGGGGACTCAGCGGAGTTTTTGGTTCCAGCCTTTATCGATGTATCATTTTATGTTGCTCTTGGGGATCTCGCAGTTGGGCCCTGGAGGTCCTCCCTTGGGTTGCTTTCAGCATGTTCGAGTGCTTATCTCTGGTCGGCTCGAGTCAGTTCTGCCCCTGGGGCCATTGGGGAGGTGCACTCGAAGGATATGGTATTGCCTACCAGAGTCGGGGCTACGGAGCAGGGGGCGATCGGAGGCCCTTCTCGACTGCCCATGAGGAGTGTTAGAGCCTCGTCTTCCCTTTGAGGCTTGTCGACGCCCAGGTCGAGAAGAAGAGTCCCTTGGCTAGCCTTTCCGAGAGGGGTGGACCTATGGGTGAGCTGGTCGTGTAACAGTTAGGTGATGTTGTGCCGATTGTGAAGGAGGGAGTTGGGAGACATATAACGAAGAGGTATAAAAGCAAGCGTCATTCCAAAGCACATAACTATTTCATTTCTGAGCTTAAAGTAGCAATGGTGATGGTGGTGGGTGTTGTCCGCACCACGAGTCCTACACCGAGTCATCAATGAAGATACTAATGTGGAATGTGAGGGGTCTGTGTGACCATGAAAAGAGAAGGGTGCTTTTTTCTATGTTCATAGAGTGGGGTTGCGATGTCATCCTTATCCAGAAAACAAAGCTTTGCTCGTGCTCTAACCTTCTTTGGCGATCTTTTGGCATTGGTATGGTGTCAAGTTTTAGAACCGTTGATGTTGCTGGGTCGGCAAGAGGGCTGCTGATTGCTTGGAAACACTCTGTGTTTTATTTCTGTTCGGAACTGAGGGGAACCCATGCCATTACTGTTGTTCTTGAGAACATCATGATGGGTTCTATTGTGGCTTTCTCGATTATCTATGGACCATGCCTTCGGGGTCGAAGAGATGAGCTTTGGGCCGATATGAGAGAAGGAATGCATACCCGAACTGTGCTTGGCTCATGGGATGTGATTTCAATGTCACGTCACAGGGGGGCAGGATCCATGCTCTGAGGATTTTGCGGATTTGATTGATGAGCTGCATCTTGAGGTTCTTGACGCAACCAACACAAAGTACGCTTGGTGGAGCTCCGGCTCTCGGTCTAGAATTGATAGCTTTATGGCGTCACCTGAGCTCGTGGAGGCTTTCTCTCTCTTGTTTCTGTCCTCCAGGTCTCGCACGAGATCGGATCATACTCCCTTGGTTTGGGACTTAGGTGCTTTTGGTCAGTTTCGGGGATTCTTTCGTTTTGAGTGGGTTTGGTTACATGAGGACTCTTTCAGAGATATGGTCTACTCTTTGTGGTCCTCTTTTGTGGTGATCGGTTCTGCAGCTACCCGCTTTGCTCAGAAGCTTTTTTTTCTGCGTTTGCATCTTTACATTTTTAAGAGGGATATCAGGGAAGCAGGCGTTGTGCAAAGGGCGGCAACGGAGGCAGAGATGGCATTGCTTGATGGGTTGGAATATGAGAGGCAACTGGATGCGGTGGAGCTGAAGCTGAGGGTTGTGGCCCAAAGAATCATTCTTGTTGACAATAAGAAGCGGGTGGCAGAGTGGAGGCAGAGGTCCAGGATGGTGGGGCTCAAGGAGGGGGATGCGAACACCACCTTCTTCCATTTGGTGGCAAACATGAGGCATCATCGTAATTTCATCTCGGTCTTTAGTGGTTGGTGGGAACAGAATAGAGGGGGAGATGGAGATGGGGGTTGCAGTCGCAAATCACTTCCATGATTTCTCTAGAAGAGTTGTGGATCGACCTTGGAGATGGAGTAGTCTGGGGGCCTCCCGGATATCTGACGCTCACACTGCCCACTTGATTCAGGGGGTCACCATGGTGGAGGTGAAGTGTGTGGTATGGAGTTGAATGTTGATGCTGCTCCGGGACTGGATTGCTTTTCGGTCCTTTTCTACAGAGAGTTCTAGTCTGTGGTTGGGGCTGAGGTACTGGAGGTGGTAGGAATGTTGTAGATGCTGTGTTGGCTTTGAGAAGTTGAATATGCCTTCATTTTCCTTTTGCCGAAGCAAGGCGTCTTTGAGAGAGGGGAAGATTTCAGACCTATTGCTCTATCTAATGCTATTTACCTGATTGTTGCAAAGGTTTTTGCAATCATGCTCAATAGGGTGCTGGACCATATTATTTCTCCTTTGTAATCAGCTTTTGTACCGGGAAGGCAGATCTCGGATAGTTTGGTTGTGGCTACATAAATCAATGGGGATTGGAAGAGGAGAAAGCGGAAGGGGCTCCTTTAGAAGATTGACTTTTCTAAAGCATATGATACGGTGGATTGGTGGTTTCTTTGGGAGGCAATGTCCAAACATCGGTTCTCGGATATTTGAGTTTCCTGGATGAAGCATTGTGTTACTACAACTTCGTATTCACTGCTAATCAACGGTCGTCCGTAGGGTGGTTTTTTCCAACCCTAGAGGGGTATCAGACAAGGATGTCCATTTGCCCCTTTACTTTTTGTCATCGCAGCAGTGTTCTCGCATGTATGGTGGTTCGGGTCCAGAGTAGTGGAATCACTGCAGGATACTCAATCAATGACATTTCTATCCCTCCCTGCAGTACGCGGACGACAAAATCTTCTTTATTGAGGGTGGCAGGAGTGAAGCGAAGGACATGGCAAACACTCTCGAACTTTTTAGGGAGATGTCTGGTTTGGTCCTCAACCATGACAAGTCTACGTTAGTACCCTTTTGGATGTCAGATAAGGAGGCCTTTTCGTGTGGTGAGGAATTGGGCATTGCATGTGGTTCACTCCCGTTGTGTTACTTGTTGGGAGAAAAATGAATCATACTCATAGAATAGACCAAGGGCTCACTTATATAGAAGAAAAGCCCTTGGGTTAATTACATGATAACTACATCAAGAAAACATAAAACATAAAAGATACCGAGAGATATTTATCTCAACACTCCCCCTCAAGCTGGACCATAAATATCTATCATGCTCATCTTGGAACAACTCCTATGAAACGGAGCTCTAACTAGAGCCTTGGTGAAGATGTCAGCCGCCTGATCTCCAGTGGAAATATGGGAGGTAGATATGAGACCTTTCTGAATCATGTCTTAAGTATAATGATAATCTATCTCCATGTGCTTTTGTCCGTTCATGAAAAGCAGGATTATTGGCAATAAATAGTGCAACTTGATTATCACATAAAAGTTATATAGGTAGAGGAACCTCAATAGTAAGGTCAGTCAATACCGATCTAGCCCACATCATCTCTGCACTCCCTTGTGTCATGGCCCTGTATTCAGACTCTGCACTTGATCTGGCCACCACTATCTGCTTCTTGCTCTTCCATGAGCAAGTGAGCTCCTGACAAAGACAACAAAGCCCGAAGTAGACTTTCTGTCCCTGGGCGACCTACATAATCTGCATCTACAGAAGCTGTCACCATGGCCTCAAATTTCAGCGAAATTCGGTCGAATTCCTGTCGAATATCGATATCCTGTCAAAATCAAAATTCGACCGAAATGGCTGAAAGACCGAAATATGAGGGGCCTAGTACAAAAAATGATCGAAATGACCGAAATTTCGATCGAATTTTGACCGAAATTCCACTGGAATTCCATTTCGGTCGATCACCGCAATGGTGACCGAAATCGACATTTAAGGCCTTGGCTGTCACCTCAAGAGACGTATCATATAGACATCATCCATGTGCATCTTTCTGGGCTGCTCCATGAACTGGCTAACTTTGTTCACTGCAAACACTATATCTGGCCAGGTGATAGTGGCATATAAAAGCTTTCCAACCGGCTCTCTATATCTCCTGTTGTCTACCTCCTCAGTGTCATCATCATATAATCTCATACTTGGGTCTATAGGGATAGTAGCAGACTTGCATCCTGTCATACATGTCTTAGAATGGAGATCCATCACAAACTTCCTTTAGGTCATCACCAGACCACGCTGGTTCCTGGCGAACTCCAACCCAAGGAAGTACCAAAGAGTGCCAAGGTCTTTAGTCATAAACCGTTGACCTAAGAACTCCTTGGCAGTCTGAATACCTTGCTCATCATCTCCTGTGACAACAATATCATCCACATAAACAAGAATAGCAACAATACCTCTCTGTGTCCTATGAACAAAGAGTGAGTGATCCGCAGTGGACTGTACAAACCCCTGGCGCTCTATCAATTTCGATAGCTTCTGGTACCAAGCTCTCGGACTCTGCTTCAAGCCACAGATCACCTTGTGGAGCCTGCAGACCTTCTGGGACTCCCCCTCAATAGCAAACCCTGGTGGCTGCTGCATATATACCTCTTCCTGCATGTCTCCATATAGAAATGCATTCTTCACATCAAGTTGGTAAAGAGGCCAGTCCCGTGAAACAATAGTAGATAGAAGAATGCATGGTGTCGAATGTGTGGCTATAGGGGAAAAAGTATCCCGATAGTCCACCCCATAGGTTTGGGTGAACCCACGTGCTACAAGTCTTGCTTTGTAGTGGTCCACACTGCCATCTGCCCTTTGCTTGCTATAAATATTCATTTGTAGCTCACAACAGAGGTACCTTTTGGAGCAGATACAATGCTCCATGTTCCACGTGACTGCAAGGCTGCCATCTCCTCTTCCATTGCAAGTCGTCACCTCCTGTCCTGTAACATCTCTTGATATGTATGTGGGAGAGTAACAACAGAGAGTCCCACTACAAACTTCCGGTACTCCTCTGAAAGACGATCCAAAGACACATGTGCAGCAAGAGGATATGTGGCACATTGGCGACGAGGCTTCCTTAGGGCAATATATATCTCCATATGATCTGCCTCTCTGTCTTCTGGAATCTACTCGTCATGTGTATTATTCAAAACTCCAATGCCGCCAGTAGAAACAATGTGTTCATGACATACCTGAGGCGTGGTGGATGATGTGGACGATGCATGAGTAGAGGGGCGATTAGAAGACCTGCGAGTATAAACAATGGGTAAGAACTTGGACTAGGTAGATGGAGGTGGAGGTGGTGGGGGCGGTGGAGGTGGTGGAGACTGCGGTGCAGTATGGGGTTCATATGATGTAGAAGATGGAGGTGGAGGAACAACAACATCCTCTCCAGAAGTAGCATTAAGAACTTGGACTAGGTAGATGGAGGTGGAGGTGGTGGGGGCGGTGGAGGTGGTGGAGACTGCGGTGCAGTATGGGGTTCATATGATGTAGAAGATGGAGGTGGAGGAACAACAACATCCTCTCCAGAAGTAGCATTGGACAACCTGACATTTGTAGGAGAGATACATAATAGACTCAAAGAAAGTGACATCAATACTCACATAATATTGTCGTCCTACAAGATTAAAACATCTATACCCTTTTTGGGTACGAGAATAATCGACAAAAACGCATTTGACAGCCCTAAGCGAGAGCTTGTCACGGTCAGGAGTGAAATTATGGACAAGGACCACATATCCAAAGATTCTGGGAGTGAGAGAATAGTTCCTTCTCGGGAAACGCAATCAAGAAGGGAACCTTCTCCCCAAAATAGTGGACAACATGTGATTCACCAAGTAGCAAGCAGTGAGAACAACGTCTCCCCAGAAAGAATGAGGGGTAAGACTCTGGATCAATAGGGTTCTTGTGATTACGTTCAGCCACACCGTTTTGCTGAGAAGTATAATTGCAAGAGGTCTGATGAACTATACCGAGAGATCTGAGAAATTCAAATTAATATAATGTGGAAAACTCCAAAGCATTATCTGTACGTATGAACTTCACATTCACATTAGGAGAGAATATATTTTCGACTTTAATAAGAAAAGTTTTAATGATAGCGCCAGCTTCAGACTTATGTTTTAACAGGAATACCCAAAATAGTCTAGAAAAATCATCCACAGCTTCCATGTAAAAACGATGTCCCTGATGATCAGGAACACGACTCGGACCCCAAATATCAAAATGAAACAACTCAAAGGACTGTCTACTGTGACGACTCGGGTGGCTCTGAAAAGAGGAGCGATGGTGCTTCCCAAGCTGACAAGCTTCACAATCCAATGTAGTATGAGTAGATATCTGCGGCAGCACATGGCACATCTTATGGAGTGGAAGGTGGCCAAATCGAAGATACCACATGAAAGGAGAAACATATCCCGAAGGAAGAGTAGCAATTCCAGCACAAGTTGGTATGTCAAGCTTATACAATCTTCTCTGCCCACGACCATGACCAATCACCCTGCCATTTACTATGTCCTGAAACACAAAAAAAGGGATCGAAGATGGCAAGGCAATGTAAA
Source organism: Ottelia alismoides (assembly GCA_037367405.1). Taxonomy (NCBI): domain Eukaryota; kingdom Viridiplantae; phylum Streptophyta; class Magnoliopsida; order Alismatales; family Hydrocharitaceae; genus Ottelia; species Ottelia alismoides. The sequence goes on from JAZKJV010004502.1 coordinate 274,902, forward strand.
TCCTTTGTAAGTTGACTAATGTACAAAAGATTCATCTGGAAGTTCGGAGCATATAAGACGTTCTAAAGATGCATAAAGGGGACTAGAACAATCTCCCCCTAACCAACAATGGGTAGACGAACTCCATTGGCAAAAACCACGGATATGCCAGGTGGGATAGACCTATGTGTACTGAACTACATCTGATCTCTGCTCATATGATGTGGTGCTCCAGAATCCATAATCCAATCAGTTAAATATGAACTGCTACTACTGGTAAACACATAAGGAGTACCTGATGAACTAGACGACACTTTGGCAGTAGCGGTTGCATTTGTGGAACCTGGAGTTAGAGTCGTAGGAGTGCTCATCATCTCTCTAAGTCTAGAGACTACCATCGAAATGAGTATCAAGAGTAGTCGTAGTAGAATGCTCAGTCTGCTCAGCAACATGTGCAGATGCCGGATATCCATGCTTCTGAAAGCATGTCTCCTCAGAGTTACCAGGACGATGACAATGGAAACAACAACCACATTGTCGACCTCCTCCTTGACTACGAGGTCCCCGACCACGGAACTAGGATGACCCCCTGCCACAAGTAGCTGCCATAACAGAAGGAGTCGTTTGTGTTGTAGTAGTGGATGTAGTAGCAATCCTACTTAATCGCTTGTAGACCTCCTCCATCGGTGGTATTGTCTCTTCAGTCAGAAGTTGAGTACGAGCGGCATCGTACTCAGAGTCAAGAGATGACAAGAAAATTCATGTCATGATGGCATTCAGATATGCCTGTTGTTGTTCAGTACCGGTGGTAATCGACATGAAGCTGTGTAGTTGCTCAAACATACCTCTCAGATGAGAGAAGTGTGCGTGGAGCGATCGACCGTTCTGTTTGATCGAGAAAATGTCAAATTGCAGTTGAAGAATCTTGCTCCCATTCTTTGTGTGTTGTATGTGTCTGCTAATATATCCTACATAGCCTTTGTAGTTGGCTGATTAACAATATTAATAGCGATCTTTGTGGTAAGTGTCCTAGAGAGCCAGATACGAGCATAAGCGTCGTCTTGCTTCCATGATGCATTGGCCCCAGTTTTGTCTGCCGGCTCTGAATCAGTCAGAATGTTCTCCTTATTATGGCACTGCATGGATCATAACTCGTAGTTGGTCCCGTCCATTTTCACGATAGGTGTCGGGCCCTTGAAGGCCCCAGAAGAGGAGAAAACATCAGTCTCGTTCTCTGACATTGTACCAAGAAGCCGAAACGCAGAACTACCGAGGAGAAAATTGAATAGAATGTGTCTACATAACCATAGGAGGGATTAGTTGTATCTGCAGACTCATATAACCATCCCCAGGTGTTCGTGCGAGATCTAGAGCCGCACAACCTGATGTAGATTAGAAAATTTCAATATCGACGATCCAAATCAGACCTTCGACCCATAGTATGAGGCATCTCGACGACACACAGGGTTGGTTGTAGGTGCTTGCAACCCCGTAGGAAGGAGATCTACGGTGTAGGAGGGCAGGGGCCGCACGATTGACGGTGCAGGAGGGCGGGGGCCCCCCGCGCAGTGGCGCAGAAGGGTGGGTACCCTTGCGCGCCGGCACTGGAGGGACTCGGACCTGCGCGCGGTGGTGCTGGGGTGTCTGGGACCTCCGTGCAACGCTGTTGGAGCGGGTTGGTGGGCGTGGGGGGTGTGCAGGGTTAGGTTTAGGGTGGGAAAAAGGAACTTCGGTCTAGGACCGTTGCTCCGATACCATGTTGAGAGGAAAATGAATCATACTCATAGAATAGACCGAGGGCTCTCTTATATAGAAGAAAAGCCATTGAGTTACTTACATGAAAAATACATCAAGAAAACATAAAACATAAAAGATACCGAGAGATATATTTATCTCAACATTACTTGGGTCTCCCCTTTGTCGCTGGCAGAGTCAGGTTGTTGGATTGGCGGTCGGTTATTGAGAAATTGGAGAATAAGCTCTCTAGTTGGAAGGCGGCTATTCTTTCACGGGAGGGGGGGGCGTTTGGTGCTGGTGAAGGCGGTCCTTGAGGCTATTCATGTTTTCTTCATGTCGTCCCGAATCATGCCTACTAGAATCCGAAGGGAATGGAGAAGTTGATGTGTCGCTTTCTTTGGAGCAAGTCGAGTCAGGAGAATGTTGGTATTCATTTGGTGAATTGGGTGACTGTGATGTTGTCAAAATCCGAAGGTGGGTTGGGAGTGAGGATTCTGGAGATCTTAAAAAGGCGCTACTGCTTAAGTGGGTGGGGAGGTTGTGGAGAAGGAGTGATGATCTCTGTTGCAGACTCTTGCAGTGCATTTATGATTTAAGACATCCTGATCATTCAACTCATTTGGTAGTCGTTCAGTCCTCACCATTCTAAAAGGGGATCGCTTCGGTCATGCCTCATTTCCATGCTCTTTTCAGACCAGTTCTTGGTGATGGTGATTCGTTTGCTTTTTGGATTGATAATTGGACGACGGGATGAACCCCTGTCCCGTAGGTTCCCCTGCCTCTTTGCTCTGGCAACCGATCGCAACGCTCGAGTTGCTGACTGTTGGGACAATGGGAACTGGATGCCATCTTTTTATGCTAATTTCTCTGACCAGCGGTCGGAGGAATTTCTACTACTTTTAGAATTGTTGCGACAACTTGATAGACCTTCTGTCAGCCGAGACCACTGGATGTGGAAGGGCAACTCTTTCTCAGTAAAGAAGGCATACACTGCTATCTGCAACCTGCTAGCTTTAAGATCGGATATTGTCATTAGAGATTGCAACTTAATTTCGAAGCTCCGGCTACCAGAGAAAATTGGCTTTTTTATGTGGCTCCTTAGAAGGAAGCGTATTATGACAAGGGATCGATGCGCTAGGCTCTTCAGGGTTATGTCCAATACGTGCCCGCTGTGCAACAATCAGGTGGAGACTATTGATCACCTTTTTTCCGCTGCTCAGTAACTTTGTAAATTTGGATTGACTTTGGACCGAGATGGACTAATACTCATAGCTTAGAGATGTTTTGGAGCTCGCTTGTGGAGGCCGAAGACATGCTGAGAAAGGATGTTCTACTGCCCTTGGCATATATCTGGGCGATCTGGTTAGCTAGAAATGGCGTCATTTTTTCCTCGCAACACTTCTATTGTGAAAATGTATTTATGAACTCCAGGGGCCAGTTTGGTAACTGGGTTGGGTTTGGTTGGGTTGGGGTACCCCTGTGAATAGCAAACTGTTTGAAGTGTCGAGAGAGTTGGAACGAGAGGTACACCTGTGTACACCATCAACCAAACTAGCCCCAGGACTATTGTTGAGTCATGGCTTTGTAAGTTCTTCTTTTCTTTCTAGTTATCATTTATCTAGGGAGGGCACCATAGCATGTTACCCTCTCTTTTGGCTTAAAAAAAGATAATTAAGAAAATACAAGAATAAAATAGAGAAGGGTGATATGTATACGTGTGCAGGTACATGTGATTCATTTTGCTTTTTTCTTCTATTTTTGTATATATATTTATGATTATGATATGTTTATGTATTTTTCCAGTCTTTTCGCCCATCTTATGTAATTTATTCATAGGTCTCTCATCTATATAAGCGAGCACATGGTTCAAGGAATAAGACGACTTTCATTCTTTTTCCCAACATGGTATCAGAGCAGCAGTTCTAGGTCAGAGCTCTCGAGCCCTAACCCTGACCACACTCCTCGTCCTCTTCTCTGTCGGACATCGTCGTTGCTAGCCCATTTGCCATCGTCGTCGGCCTGAATCCTTGTCGTCGTTCGACCGCCTTCCTATCTCCCTCGGAAGCCACCGTCGCTCAATTGATCAACTGTTGTTCGGTTGATCTATCGTCGGGGTTGTTTATCATCGTCGAATGGAAACCACAACTACTTGTCGCCGCCATCTCCCTTCTTTCTAGTTGTTGTTGTCGGCTCGTCGTCATCGCGACTAGCCCTCACCGGCTAACTATCGCTGACCCCCTTGGCCACTGTTCTTGCATCGGGATCCATTAAGGATTGATGGATTTGAGTGCATAAGTCTGCACATGCATTCAAATCCACATATATCTGTGTAGACTCTCATCCTTTGGTCTATAAAACCTTATTGATCTTCATTCGGCAATATGTCAGAAAACAAAGTCGACGTACCCGCCACATGCGCCTTCAGAGGTCCATCATCAATTGTCAAGATGGACGGGACAACCTATGAGCTTTGGGTTATGCAGTTCATGGGACTTATGAAGTCTAATGGTAAGAAGCATATTCTTACCGAGGAGGAATCAGTGGAGAAAACTGTGGTTAACACCTCGTGGGAGGCGGATGATGCATACGCAAAAGTTTGGCTTTCAGGTACACTGATGATAGAAATCGCCAATAATGTGTTATATCAGCCCACTGCTAAGGCGATGTGGGATATCCTCGCAGCAACTTATTCTCAAGCGAGGAATGAGATCAAGATTCTATAACTCCAGCATGATAATTTACTGTCAAGCAGAACGGACGACCATTTCATTCGTTGTACACATCCGTGCGTGGGATGTTTGAGAAGCTCCATAGCTTCATGCTTCTCACGGCTACTCCGGAGCAGTAGAAGATGTATAGGAATGCTATCATGGTTGGTGTATTTCTAGCAGCCCTTGATCCTGAATATGATGTTGCTTGCTCCCAGATTCTCATGGATGCTACTATTCCTCCCATGGAGGAAGCTTTCCGCTGGCTTAACATGATTACTGTTCCGTCCACTACTACGAGTCAGATTTCTTCAGCGATGGTTGCCTTTCGAGGTCGAGGAGGTTCTTCCCGGTTCCATGGACGTGGACCTTGTGGCAGAGGAAGTCGTCTACATCAACCATGCACTTACTGTTATCGATGGGGACATTCAGAGGATAAATGCTATTCCAAGCATGGCTTTCCTGCATCTGCTAGGGTTGCTAAGCAAGTTGAGTTCGTGACTACTTCCTCTTCAGATTAAAGATTTGATGAACTTGTAGCACGATTGAGAGTATCATGCCTCCTGCCAGTCCCATTGCCTCCACATCTGCCTCAGGAAGTTACTCAGATGTGGCTGCTTCATCAACTTGTAGTACCTCATGTAGTACTTATGCACTTACTAGCTGTAGTGGATCTGAGGTTATAGAATGTATTATGGATTCCGGTGGTACACATCACTTGTGTGGAGATAGAGGTCAACTTACAGCATACATCCATGTGCCTCCAGTGAGAACTGTGATGATAGTAGATGGGACTCATTCCCTGATTACAGGACATGGGAGATTAGCTTGACTCCCTCTATACTACGCCTATAGAATGTGTTACGTGCATCTGTTTTTCTATGAATCTGCTATCTATTAGTCAATTTACGAAGGACCTACATTATCGAGTTATTTTTGACCCATCTTCTCTTGTATTTCAGGACATCCTTACAGGCAAGGTGATTAGTTGTGACCGTGAGCAGGATGACCTCTATCGCTTGGTTCGAACCCCTTATGCAGACTTTACCTCCTATTTTGTTGGATCTGTCTTACCCTTCACGCGACATCTGCGATTTAATCTTCTTTTACTCCAAAAAATGTGTCGTGTTCTACCTCAAATTTCTCCTCACTCGGTATTCCGGTGCGAGGCTTGTCAGTTGAGGAAACATCATCGATATGTTTTTCCTAGTCGTCTCCAATTTTGAGTCGTTTCATATTGATATTTGGGGTCCTAGTTGTGTTATTGTCCACCAGAGACACACGTTTTATCTTGTGGCTATGGATGATTTCACTCGTTTGTCATGAGTATTTTTGTTAAAGAATATATCTGAAACAAGAGATGTTATCAAAAACTTTATCAATGAAGTGCAAAAGTGTTTTCTTCATCTGTGAAATTTGTGAGAACTAATGATGCTTTAGAACTCTCTACTCATGCTCTCTCAAAATCCTTTGTAACTCATAGCATTATTCATCAAATATCGTGTGCTTATACCTCCCAACAAAATTGGGGTTGTAGAGAGAAAACATCACCGTTTGCTTTAAGTCACAAGAGCTCTCCTTATTCAGAGTCGTGTTACGCATTCTTTTTCGGGTGACGTTGTCCTCACAGCATTCTATCTTGTGAACCGCATGCCCTCGTCTATCGTGGATGAGAAAATTCCTTTTCCCTTACCTTTCCTGATAATAAATTGTTCTCGTTCATTCCTTGTGTTTTTGGCTCGGTTGTCTTTGTTCACCATTTGTCTCTAGGTCTTGACAAGCTCTTTCATAGAGTTGTCAAGTGTTTTTGTTGGATGCTCCAGGATACAGAAGGGGTATTGATGCTATGATCCACTATGGCAAAAGTATTATGTTAGTGTCGAGGTCACCTTTTTCGAGTTAGTGATGTACTTTTCTCCTACATGCGATCGATTAACTTCCTCAGATTTTGATGATGAAATCTGTGTCACTACCACCACCATCGCCATCTTCATCACCATTACCACCACTACCATCACCACCTTCACCTCCTCCCATACCCACATCACCTATTATCCTGGTCCCAATACTACCACATTATTATACACGCCGGCCTGCATCTGCTCATGGTCACCACTCATCATCTAGCATGGATCAGGTATGTTCTGAATACACTGTTCCTAACAATGGGTTTGACAGTTTGCATGAGCATGGTTCTCTACGGGGAACGAACGTACAGATTGATGATATGGACATGCATATTGCACTTCGAAAGAAGAAGCGTAGCTGCACATCATATCATCTTGCATCCTAGGTCTCCTTTGATCGCTTGACTAAGGAGCTCATGAAGTTTGATGTTGCATTGCCTTTCGTGGATGTTCCTCGGAATTATCAGGAGGCTTTGAAGGATAGTAGGTGGCGCCTAGCTATGGAAGAAGAGATGGGTAATTTACAGTCTCGTGGTACATGGAGTTTGGTTCCTTCTACAAGTGGAGCGTCTGTTGTCAGTTGCAAATGGGTGTTTATTGTTAAACATCATGCAGATGGGAGCCTGGATATGTATAAAGCAAGACTTATTGCTCATGATTTTACTCAGACATATGGAGTGGATTATCTGGACACATTCTCACTAGTTGCTCGTCATTCCACTCTACGTATTCTTCTTTCTATTGTTGTGGTACGTGATTGGCCTCTCTTTCAGCTTGATGTTAAAAATGCCTTTCTGTATGATGATCTACATGAGGAGGTTTACATGCAGCAGCAGCATCCTGGGTTTGCTGCTGAGGGAGAGTATCTACAAGTTTGTAGGCTTCATAAGGCAATATATGGCCTGAAATAGAGTCCAAGGACATGGTTTTAGAAGCTATTGGATTTAATTGAGAAGCATGAATTTCAGAGATCAAATGCGAATCGTTCACTGTTTGTACAGAGAAATTCCAGAGGTACAGTGCTTATTATGGTATATGTTGATGATATACTAGTTATAGGTGATGATGTGCATGGAATAAAAAGGGCAAAGGAATTTCCGGGCCAACAAATTGTTACTAAGGATCTTGGTACCTTACGGTATTTCGGGGTTAGAATTTGCCAGAAATCAACAGGGTCTTGTGATGACCCAACAAAAGTATGTGACAGATATGCTAGTTGAGATAGAAATGGTTGGATGTTCGCCTGCTACCACTCTTATGGACCTTAGTATCATGCTATATGATGATGATACAGAGGAGTTGGTCAGGGGAAGATACAAAGAACTAGTGGGAAAGCTTCTTTATGTTATTATAACTAGGTTGGATATCTCATTTGCAGGAAGCCAAATGAGTCAATTCATGGAGCAACCCCGATAGGTACACATGGATGTTGTATATATGATATTGAGGTGTCTCAAATCTTCTCTAGGTACATGATTGTTATTCAAAAAGAGGCAACACTTACTATTTCTGCATGCACTGATGCAGACTATGTAGGATGTCCAAAGGATAGAAAGTTCACCTCGGACTTTGCAATTTTTGTTGGCAGTTCTCTCGACTCTTGGAAGAGTAAGAAGCAAACTATGGTCGTCAAGTCTAGTGCTGAGTCTTAAAATAGGGCTATTGTACAAGTCAATGCAGAAATGATGTGGGTTCGAGCAATTCTTGTTGATTTACATATAGATGTACATGTTCCTATGCAACTACAATGTGGCAATCAGGCAGCTTTATTCATTGCAAACAATCCCACATTTTGTGAGAGAACTAAGCATATTGAAGTGGATTGTCACTATACAAGAGATATGATTCAGAAGGGTCTTATTTCTACCTCTCATGTCAGTTATGGAGATCAAACAATAGATATCTTCACCAAGGCTTTATGCAGAGGGTCTTTCCAGAAATGTTCATCTAAGCTGAGCATGATTGACATCTATGCTCCACCTTGAGGGGGAATGTAGATATATATGTATGATTATGAACAGTTTTTGTATTTTCCTGTTCTTTTCACCCGGCTTATGTAATTTACCCATATGCCTCTCCTCTATATAAGAGAGCCTAGGGTTCAAGGAATAAGATAATTTCCGTTCTTTTTCCCAACCGTTTTCATATTTTTTGCATTTTAATTTCTTTATACTTGTTAGATTATGAACTAAAGAATAAAATGAAAAGAAAGAAATAAAAAAAGTGAAGATGCACACATGAAATGGTAGTTGTTAAACTCTACAATTGTACAATGTACAATATGGCTCCAACACATGTTTCACATATGAACTCCAATTCCTTTGGAATTAATCTTGTTTTTTAGATAACTAAGTGCACATTATTTCAAAGATGAACGAGCTTCATAGATTGTACGAAGTAGAAACTAGCTTTGAATTCCACGTCTTCTCTAACTAGGGTTTGGATTTATTTGCAATATATATATATATATATACACACTAGTATTTTTTAAGATTTTTTATTGAATTGTGTTATAATACATATACAATATACAATGCAGTTGGTTTTATGTTAGCCTGATTTAATATGAATTTATTGAAAATCAAGAAAGATTGTACAAGTGAATATATACGTGTGAAATTTCTTATTTTCCTAGATTTTTATTGAATTTATCTCTTGATTTTGTTTGGGTAATAATAATGTTCATTTAGCATATTTGTATTGTTTGAGTGGTTTTTTTATTGCTTTGCATTTTATGTGATTTTAACACTGACCATCAGTAACATTATGTAATATGAATAATTAAAAATGCATCCATAAAATTTAAAAATACATGCATCTATTGTCTATCTCCCAATGAAATACCCAGGCATGATGGAGCAGTGCTCTTTTGGAGAGGAGTGAAAGGGAATCCGCTTTTCATCGTACTATAATAAATAACTAGTGAAGCTAGCAGTTAGTGAAGCTAACGGGAAAGAAAAGCTCAAATTAATGAGAATAGCAGCTACTAGCTTGATTCCACATCAGGAAAACAAATTCTATAAAAACGTAATATTTAGTCCATTTGCAACAATAAGCGTTGTTTTAGAAGCTAGAGTTTTGAAAATCATGTTTGAAAGATCAAGTTAATAGAATTGTGATCAAGATATTTGATAAGAATATAAATGATGATATATTTTTTATTCTATACTAGTTAAATTATCATAGATACGAGGTTGGATGTAGATTAAAATTGCAACATGTCATGTCATGTCCTTTTTTACATTAAGAGCATAAAGAGCTACATCTATTGGGATGAGGGTTGATTCTTGGTGTCTGGCTCTATCCCCTCTTTCCAATGCATATTGTTTTACATGATTTTCAAGGAATTATGGTTAAGAAATAAGATTCAAATTGTCTTTGAAGAAACACAAACGACGAACCAAATGACAGCTAAAGGATACTGTGAAAGGCGAGTTTGAGATGAAACTGTGATAATCTCACAATTCTGACACCATTAATGAGTGACTTTGTTCTTCCATTAAGGGCTATGGAATCACAGAAGGCGGAGGCATCGCTAGAATGATCAATGCGGAGGAATGCAAGAATTACAGATCGGTCGGCAAACTGAATCACAACGTGACGGTTAAAGTTGTGGATCCCGTCTCCAGAGAGGCTCTACCCGTCGGACGCCAAGGGGAGTTGTGGTTGGGAGGTCCATCTATTATGAAAGGTATCACATCTTCCCTTTTCCAGCTCAAGCTTGTCAATTCAAGTTTTCATCAGCACGGGTTTCTTAGAAAATAGAAAATGTCTTCCCCAGGTGTAGATCCTATTTGATATATCTAGTCTAATTTAGCTGAATGATTTTCTTGGAAGTTAATTGAAGTCATAATGGCATGTTTATGATAGTGAAACTGGTTATCAACATTAGTATCAATCTTGACATCTATTCTAATCTTATTAAAAGTAGTCTATATATAGTCAACAAACTTCGATGTGGATAACGTAATTTGTAGGGTATCTTGGAGATGAGAAGGCAAATGCTTCTACATTTAGCGATGACGGATGGTTAAAGAGTGGAGATCTTGGATATATCGATGGTTCTGGTTACCTATATATCGTGGATAGATTGAAGGAACTCATAAAATACAAGGCCTATCAGGTGACTATTCTTTTGTATGTGCTTTGTTGGATCTGCTTTGTTTCGATCATGCATTGGTTTTATAAAGACGGTCTTAATTTGTTCAAGTTGGGCTTGTTTATATTGAAATGTGATATGCAAATCCTTAATAGGCCAACCATTACAATTACAATGTATACGAAACTTTGAGTGAGATCATGCCTTGATTAATTAATTCCAAGAGATTATTAAACATTAAATTATTCTGTTATTGTGTTGTTTATGCATACACTAGTGATGTTTTAACACTAGTTACTAGTGATGCAAATGATCACATACAAATGCGGATATAGGTATTATCGTATCCTTATTCGTTTTCGAATACGAATACGGATGTAGATATGAATATTGACGAATATGAAAACTAGGTTACCATATACTTGAAAATATGGACACGGATGTAAAACATATATGAATCGAATAATATATTAGTAAAAAATAATTTGTAATTTAGTTTAAATATATGTGTATCGGACTGATTATACATTGGTGTGTGTATGGGGTTGGGGAGTATGCACCAAGGTACATGTATATCTAAATGCACCGGTGCTACAAACATCCAATTTTCCAATTTTTTGAAGTGAATCCTTGTGGGGTTTAGATCTCAATATATCAGCGTGACATTATTCAAATTTCAACTTAATTCGAGACATCTGACTTATGCATTAAGACAATCAAATTTTAACGATCATATAATTGCTAAATCGACCCTTCAGATATACATGTTAGGAATGCCCATTTTACATTAAATTTGAAACATGTAATCCGCTTAATATTCTAAGTAAATACCCAAAGATTCATTTCAAAAAATTGAAAAAATGGATGTTTATGACATCGGTGCATGTAGACTTACAAGCACCTCGGTGCATACTCCCCAACCCTATATATATATATATATATATATATGAGAAAAGGGAGCCTACTTCATGACCTACTCCATGCCAATTTTTCACCACTTTTTTTTGGAAATACTACAATATATTTTCATCACTATATCCCTCTAATACAACATTCCAATTTCGACAAAAACAGAGACTTTTATGCCTTCCATCTAGAATATCTAATTTTAATGGTCTTCGAATTGCTGTAATCGATCTGTTCTGAATGGAGGGCATATGAGCCTTTGTTTCTGACGAAATTGGAATGACATTGTTGTGAAACGTGAATTAGATTCTTATTCCATGAACCCTAGGCTCTCTTATATAGGAGAGGAGCCTATGGGTAAATTACATAAAGCATACTAAGAGGAAAACAAAATAAAGAAAGGTACAGATACTACTGTTAATATATACGTTAACACTCCCCCTCAAGATGGAGCATAGATATCAATCATGCTCAGCTTGGAAGCACACTTCTGAAATGGACCTCGTAACAAAGCCTTGGTGAATATGTCTGCAGTCTGGTTCTCTGAAGTAACATGAGAAGTGGCAATGAATCCTTTCTGAATCATATCACGTATGAAGTGACAATCCACCTCAATATGCTTGGTCCGCTCATGGAATGCAGGATTGTTTGCAATAAACAAAGCAGCATGATTATCACATTCCAAGTTCATAGGAAGTGGTACATCTAAACATAAATCAGTCAGCACCGCTTTCACCCACATCATCTCTGTAGTAGCCTGGGCCATAGCCCTATATTCGGATTCAGCACTAGATCTAGCTACCACAGTTTGTTTCTTGCTCCTCCATGAGACTAGGGCATCTCCAACATAGACAGCATACCCTGAGGTGGACTTCCTATCCTTGGGACATCCTGCATAGTCTGCATCTGCGCATGCTGAGATAGAAATCCCCTTTCCTTTCTTGAATAGCAGACCTGCACCTGGAGAAGATTTGAGATATCTAAGTATCATATGTATTGCATCCATATGTACCTGGCGTGGTTGCTCCATGAACTGGCTCACACGGCTCACGGCAAATAATATATCTGGCCTAGTGATCGTGACATATAACAGTTTGCCTACCAGTTCTCTATATCTTCTCCTGTCCACCTCCTCTGTGTTATCTTTATAAAGCTTCATGCTGGGGTCCATGGGTGTCGTAGCAGGCCGACACTCGAGCATACCTGTTTCACTCAACAGATCAGTAACATATTTCCTTTGTGACATGACTAGCCCATAGGAATTTCTGGCAAATTCAAGCCCCAGAAAGTATCTAAGGACCCCAAGATCCTTAGTGACAAACTCACTACCCAGCATTCCTTTCGCCTGCCTTATGCCCTGCTCATCATCTCCTGTAATCAAGATGTCATCAACATAAACCATAATGACAATGATACCTCTCACTGTTTTCTGTACAAACAAGGAATGATCAGCATTGGAGGGTTTGTATCCTTGTTTCTCGAAGAGATCCGAGAGCTTCTGAAACCATGCTCTGGGACTCTGCTTCAGGCCATATATAGCCTTATGCAGCCTGCATACCTTGGAACACTCCCCCTCAACAGCAAAACCAGGTGGCTGTTGCATATATACTTCCTCCTGCAAATCTCCATATAGAAATGCATTCGTCACGTCCAACTGATGGAGCGACCAGTCTCGAGCAACTGCAACTGATAACAGGATCCGTAGAGTGGAATGACGCGCCACAGGGGAGAATGTGTCAAGGTAATCTATCCCATACGTCTGTGTGAAGCCCCGTGCAACCATTCGTGCCTTGTACCTGTCAATAGAACCATCTGCATTGTGCTTAACTGTAAACACCCATTTGCAACTCACCGGGCTGACATCTGGAGGTATAGGAACCAAACTCCAGGTTCCTCTAGACTGAAGTGCCGCCATCTCTTCTTCCATTGCTAGACGCCATCTAGCATCCTGCAAAGCGTCATGAGATTCCGTGGAATGTCTGTGGCCGAAAGTGCCAATGCAAACGTCCTGAAGTCTCCAGATAGCCTCTCAAAAGACACAGCTGCTGATAATGGATATTTGGCACAACTTCTCTTCAGCTTGCGTAGAGCAATTGGAACATCCAGATCATCTGTGTTATCACCATGCCCCTGTAATGCATCCTGCTGAGAAATGTCGTCATATCCATCAACATTAATATTTTCATTACATACCATAGGCGAGCTAGTTGACGGGTCAGGACCCTGAGCTGGAGGAGGCCTGCGGGTGTAATGGAATGGTAGCGGGGATACTAGCGATGGCGGTGGTGGTGGCGGTGGTGGCGGTGGCGGTGGTGGTGACGGTGGTGTTATTTGTGGCAATGGTGGTGGTGGTGCCATGAATACGGCATCAGGAGATATAGGTGGTAGCTGCATATTTCCAGATTCTGAAAAATACATAATGGATTCAAAAAATGTAACATCTGCATTGATCATATACCGCCGACGCACAGGATCAAAACACTTGTACCCCTTTTGAGTTCTGGAGTACCCCACAAAGACGCACTTGACAGCCCTAGGAGAGAGCTTGTCAGTACCAGGCGACAACTGATGGACAAATGCGACTGACCCAAACACACGAGGGGTAAGAATGAACAAATCCTTGTCAGGGTAAATGAGTGAAAAAGGAATCTGTTCATTCAAGACAGACGAAGGCATACGGTTGATTAGGTAACATGCAGTAAGGACTGCATCACCCCAGTAGGAGTACGGAACATGACTCTGAATAAGAAGTGACCTTGTGACATCAAGAAGGTGACGGTGTTTTCTTTCTGCAACCCCATTCTGTTGAGACGTATGAGCACAATATGTTTGGTGAATAATTCCTTTTGAGGAGTAGTAATTTGCTAGAATGTTGGTGCACAACTCTAAGGCATTATCACTTCTCACAATCTTGACAGATGTGGAAAAAACATTTTGAATTTCATTAAGAAAGTGGATAATAATATTTCCTGCTTCAGATTTATTTTTCATGAGAAAGACCCATGACGCTCTAGAGAAATCATCCACAAATACAATATAAAACCTGTATCCCTGATGATCGGGAACACGACTCGGACCCCAGACATCGACATGAAACAACTCAAACTTAGAGTTACTACTCCGACCTTGACTACTGGGAAAAGACGACCTGTGATGCTTTCCCAACTGACATGCCTCGCACTGGATAGGTGTGTGAGAGAGACCATAGTGTAGAACTAGACGCAACTTTTGAAGCGATAAATGACCAAAGCGCAGATGCCACAGGAGAGGAGATACTTGTCCAGCAGGAAAAGATGTGGTTCCAGCAAATGGGGTCTGGTTCAGTCGATAAAGGCCTCCTTGCTCATAGCCATGACCAATCACGTTGCCCGTACGGATGTCCTGAAAAATCAAAGAAGATGGATCAAAAATAGCTCGACAATGGAGATCCTTCGTAATCTGACTAATTGACAACAGATTCATAGAAAAATGCGGTGCATGTAGGACATTCTTGAGCTGCATAGAAGATGTCAATCTAATCTCCCCCTGACCCGTGATAGGGGAGTGGGTGCCATTGGCAATCACTACTGTCCGTCCTAGAGGAATCCGAGTGTATCCTGTAAGTAGACTCTGGTCGCCACATAGATGATGTGTAGCGCCCGAGTCCATGATCCACGGCAATGTATCAGATCTACTACTGTGGAGTGCAAGTGTATTACCTGAAGTACTAGTAGAGGCAGAGGCAGAAGCAGCAGCATCAGTATGACTCTCTGTAGTCGGTGCTGGACCGGATGGTGGGATAATGCCCCTGAGGCGGGCAACTAGATCATCAAATCGTTGATCCAATGTAGCAGCAGATGGAGGCTCTATCTGCTCAGCGGCGCGTGCAGATGCAGGGAATCCATGCTTCGAGTAGCATGTGTCTTCAGTATGTCCGACTCGGTGACAATATGAGCATGTTGGCCTAGTGCGGCCACCCCTTCCACGAGGAGTACGTCCACGGCCCTGGTGATGAAAACCGCGGCCTCTGTTGGCCGCCATAGCTGAGGGATTCTGACTTGCAGCTGCTGAAGGCACTGTGATCCTACTCAATCTGTGAAAAGCTTCCTCCATGGGAGGAATGGTCGAGTCCGCCAAAATCTATGAACGTGCTGCCTCATACTCTGGATCAAGTGCAGCGAGAAACACACCCACCGTCGTCGCATTCCTGTATGTCTTCTGCTGTTCTGGCGTGGCGGTAAGAGGCATGAAGCTATAGAGCTTCTCGAACATCCCTCTCAATGATGTATAAAGAGAATGTAAAGGACAGCCGTTCTGCTTTATTGTGAATATATCATGTTGTAGTTGCAGGATCTTCGTCTCGTTCTTCGCCTGAGAATATGTCGCTGCCAGGATATCCCACATGTCTTTGGCTGTGGGTTGATGTAGAATGTCATTGGCGATTTCAATAGCCAATGTGCCAGGTAGCCACACCTTGGCATATGCATCATCGGCCTCCCATGAGGCATGGACTCCAGTCTTCTCTGCAGGCTCGGGCTCGGTAAGAATGTGCTTCTTACCTGTAGACTTCATCATACTCATGAACTGCATTGCCCACAGTTCATAGTTCGTACCATCCATCTTGACAATGGGCGCTGGACCACGAAATGCGCCAATAGACGAGATATCTGCCTTGCTTTCTGACATACTGGAGACGGAAGACTGGAGCGAATGACAAGAGATAATCTTTGTCTACAATGACATAGACGGGATTAGTTGCATGTGTAGACCTCAAGCAACTATCCCCATGAATTTGCGCGTGCTACGATCCGCACACGCACAGGAATGACGACGATGCACACAGTATGCGCACGCGGTATGTAGCCTTCACGTGCAGGTGCACAGGAGATGGAGCCCCTCACGCGCAGGCGCACTGGAGATGGAGCGCTTGGAGATGCGCGCTCGTGGTGTAGGCGCAGATGCGCTACTTCGTGCGCAGGTGCGCCTGTGCGCTGTGCGCAGATGCGCCTGTGCGCAGATGCGCTAGGTGCGCTTGTGCGCTGTTGCGCAAATGCACAGGCGATTGACGCGCTGGAGAAGATCGACGCGCGTGTGGCTGGAGAAGATCGACGCGCGAGAGAGGAGAGGCGGCGGTGTTGGAGGCACGCCGATCGAGGGAGAGAGAGAGATAGGGCTGGCGGGTGGGGTGGGTGGGGTTAGGGTTTCGAGAACTCCGGTCTAGGATCGTCGCTCTGATACCATGTTGTGAAACGTGAATTAGATTCTTATTCCATGAACCCTAGGCTCTCTTATATAGGAGAGGAGCCTATGGGTAAATTACATAAAGCATACTAAGAGGAAAACAAAATAAAGAAAGGTACAGATACTACTGTTAATATATGCGTTAACAGACATATTAGAGGAATATAGTTATGAAAATGCATGATGCCATTTTCCAAAAAAGTGATGAAAAATGAACATGGGATAGGTAACGTTACTTCTTCATGAAGTAGGCTCCCTTTCCTCTCTCTACATATTTCATAACAATTATATCAAATATAACGAAAGAATGCATAAGATTTTGTAAGTTGAAAGTAAATGTACAACTATATTTATGTATGATAAATGATATATGAATAGGGATACTGATATTTGTGAATATCAAAGTGATATCTGTCTCCATTCTAAAGCGGATATGGATGCCAAACTCGGTAGAAAATGAATATGGTGGTGAATCAGATAAAAATTTATCCATATCTAATGCACCCCTACTAGCTGGACATCGCAAATGAACATTCAAATATTGTACATCCACCTTTAGTCTGCATTCACATGTACATATATCTCTGATTTAGATATCCTATTTAAAATTTCCACCTTCATATCCTTTTGTTGGCTTTTTCATTTTTTGAGTAATTAGACTTTGTGACATCAAGACAACAATAAACATATATGCATGCAAATGCCTAAATTCTTCTCTCGATCAATTCTAGATGTGTACATTTGGATTGAGTTGTTGCTATGGAGTTGTCAAGTGTTAAAAAAATTAAATTTATAAGATTTCATTTTGTGTGTAATGGTTGCAAAATCAAAGTTTTCGCCAATTGTTCATTAAACCTCACTACAACAAAAATAGGTACGTAGAGATGGAAAATTTGAAAACCAGTATAACATCCATGTTTAATATTCAACAACAATCTTTTTTCTTGTAGATTTACCGAGTATACTTTGTAAGGCACAACAATTATTAAAGTTGTGGGTTTATCGTAGAGGACGATTATATATAAAACAACGATTGTTTGTTTCCCTTCACATAATTGGTTTCCTGTTAGTTGCTAAATATAACTGTGATTGATGTGCCTCTTGAATAGTAAGATAGTATATAATCATTGTTATAAGACTCATAGTTAGACTCCAGACGCCAAAGGGTGTCTCCGTTGATCTGGAGCGGTCTCCACAACTTGGTTATGGTCGTTTGATCCTCCCTCTGGCGTCTGGAGAGTGCTTGGACCATGTTTCTTTGGCCAGGATGGGTGGGAGAGAGGTCAGCTCCGGGAGGGTGGTGGTGGAGGACCGATTGGTGGAGGCGGCCCATGGAGCCCAAGGCATGCCTCTCAGCTCGATGGAGATGGAGTCCCTATTGGAGTCTGTGGTTGGGGATTCTATAAGGTCCAGAAGGGACCTCTCACTGCGACCGTTGCTCTCATGGAGATTTGGGATGAGGTACCTGCGACTCTCCACCAACGAGAGCATAATAAGGTGGAGGATGGCAGTGTTCGATGCTTTGAATCAGGCTGATGGCTCGCGAGTTTCAACCTCGAGGGAGGAGGACTCGCTTGGGAGGAGTTTGGTAGGAGCGGAAATGGGTGTGATGGACGATGAGCCCTTAGGTTGGGAGTAGCAGGGGGTAGCTGGGATTGGAGGCAGGGAAGGCCCTGCTGGATTGCTTGTGTGCGGTGCCGTCTACGAGAATTGCCCTAGTGATCTATGAAGATCCTCTCATGGAATGTTAAGGGTGCGGGGAGGGTGGAGAAAAGAATGACGATCCGGGACATGTGTGCAGAGGTGATGGCGGATGTGGTGTTCTTGCAGGATATAAAGATTTCCCAAGGTTTTAGCGAGACGTATGGCTCGATGGGAGGTTCTTGTCTGACCGAATAGAGGGCGTTGGATGGTTCGAGGGCCTCAAAAGGCATGGCGGTGGACTGTAGCTGGGACAACTTTGATCTTGTGGTGGAAGTGAGCAGGGGGAGGCTATCTCTCTTGGTCCTCTTACAGCGGAAGGCATACATGGTTCGACTGATGGTGACGAATATATATGGGCCACAGAACGACCAAGGGATGTCCGAGCTAACTGATGACTTGGATATGCTCCGTAGGAGGTACCCGGACAAGGTTTGGATTATTGGGGGGGATTTCAACGTGATGTTGCCCCTGAAGGATAGGACTCGTCTACGCAGGGGTGCAAATGCAGGTTTGGCAGAGCTTATGTGGTTCATTACTAAGGTGAGCTTGTAGATTTTTGATGCTGGTAGGTGTTGTTACTCTTGGAGAAATAGTAGGTCGAGATCACGGATTGATCGGTTCCTGGATTCCCACGAAGTGACAAGGTTGTTCCCTCTAGCATATGCGCGGGCTCTGCATCGGGCTCACTCCGATCACAATACGATCTTGTGGTCCTCCGGGGAGGATGTGAGACCGAGGTCTTTCTTCAGATTTGAGCTTTCTTGGTTGCTGGAGGAGGCCTTTTGCAACATAGTGGTGGAGTTTTGGAGGAACACACGGATGGATTGGTCGGCTTCAACGGTTCTGGCTTAGAGGCTGGTCTTACTGCGGAAGCGTTTAATTGAGTTCAAGAGGTGCACCTATGAGCAGAGGCAGAGTGTGAGGGTAGCAACGCAGGAGGTCATCTCTGCCTATATGTGGTGGGGGACACGAGGGAGTTGATGGCTCATGAGGTTAATGAAAGGTACGCTTGTTTGAACCATGCGCGGTTGGAGGACAAAAAAAGGAGGCTTAATGGAGGTAGAGATCGAGATAGAAATGGATGAGGGAGGGGGATAACAATACATGCTTCTTCCATTCATGGATAGTGGCAGAAGACGTCGCAATTTCATTAGGAGCATTGAGGTGGGAGGGGAGCAGGCGACGAGTAACAGGAGATTGGTCGGCAACTCATGTAATATTTCGTCGCTTTCTCCAGGAGAGTTAGAGGGGCGGGCTAGGGGTAGCGTGGGCGAGGTGTGGGGTGTATCTCCACCCAGGAGGTTGAGGACTTGGTGGTGCCTATCACGGAGGATAAGGCTAGGCGGGCTCTGTGGCAGGGAGCAGGCGACGAGTAACACGGAGATTGGTCGGCAACTCATGTCATATTTCGTTGCTTTCTCCAGGAGAGTTAGAGGGGCGGGCTAGGGGTAGCGTGGGCGAGGTGTGGGGTGTATCTCCACCCAGGAGGTTGAGGACTTGGTGGTGCCTATCACGGAGGATAAGGCTAGGCGGGCTCTATGGCAGTTGAATGCTAATGGGGATCCGTGTCCCGATGATTTCTCGATGTGTTTCTTCAGGGGGTTCTGGGACTGTGTGAAGGATGAGATGGTTGCGATTCTATGAGAGTTTGAGGAGGGAAACTAGGGCTTTGAGCGCCTGAACAAGGCGCTCCTGTTTCTGCTGCCCAAAAGGAGGGGACTTTTCATGTGGTGGATTTTATGCCCATCACATTGTCCAATGCGATCTACCTGCTCATTGCAAAGGTCTTGGCGAACCGATTGCGGGGATCCTGGGGGCATCATCACACCTGAGCAGCAATTGGGTGCTGGCCTCGGAGTTGGTGTTGTATTGGAAGAGGGAAAAGCAAAAGGGGGGTTGTTTGGAAGGTAGATTTCTCCAAGGCCTATGACTGCGTTGACTAATGCTTCTTTTGGCGCTCACTGCAAAGGAGAGGTTTCCCTGACAGATGGGTTGGTTGGGTGAAGAGGTGCATCGCAACAATGTCGTATTCGATGCTTGAAAATGGTAGACCAAAGGAGGGTTTTTTCCAGCCACAGTAGGGTGCAACAGGGGTGCCCGCTAGTATCGTTACTCTTTGTGATTGTGGCGGATGCCTGGTTGTTATGATGACACTGGCTACAACAGATGGTTTCTTTGTTGTGTACATGAGAGGTTGTACTTCCATCCCCATTTTGCAATACGCAGACGGCACGGTTCTGTTCATTGATGGGGACACGGAGCATGCGAGGCATGCCTTATGCATTATGCATATATTTGGCGAGGTCTCGAGCCTGAAGTTGAACAAAGACGTCTAAGGTCATCCCGTTTGTTGTCACGCAGGAGGAGGCTCAGGTTCTTTGTCGTGTGTTGCGCTGTCTGGAGGGATATCATCCGACCATGTACTTGGGGCTCCCTTTGGTTGTTGGAAGGTTGCGAGTGGCGGATTGAAAGATCATGGTTGACAAGGTGGAGAGCAAGGTGGCGGTTGGAAGGAAAGAATGCTCTCCAAGGAGGAAAAGCTGGTTCTCCTCAAGCATGCTCTATCTGCTATCCTGATTTTCTTCTTCTCCATGCGGTTGATGTTGGTCGGGGTGCGACAGAGGCTGGAGGGATAATGAAGCAAATTTTTTTGTGTCAGACGTAAGGCACAAGGGTGGGTGATTGTACCTGGTAGACTGGGACACGGTGATGTTGACGAAGAGGGAGGCATGGGGATCCGTAGGTTGGAACTCATGAATAAGGCCCAATCCCTTAGAATATGGGGGAAGTCTGATGACCTAGCTTGCGAGGTGATGTAGAACGTCTATGGGGTCAATAGTTCGTGGAGAATAGAGGCGTGCATGCGGTCGTCGTCACTTTAGACGAAGATGTCTACTTTGTTGCGGAAGTTAGGTGGTCCCGTGAGACCGGTGTTGGGTGATGGACAGGGTTTTGGCTTCTAGAAGGATGATTGGATGGGATTGGGTCCTCTCAGCGAGAAGTATCTACGTCTCTTCGTCATTGTAGGAGACATGACCACTTTGGTGCATCAGAATTGGTCGGCAGGGTCTTGGTACCCAACCTTCGTTGCTGCTTTGTCGGATCAGATGTGCGATGAGTTCGTGACCCTCTTGGGGGAATTTGCAGAGGTGGATGGCCCCGACAGGGGCAGGGACCATTTTTCTTAAAAGGAGGGGAGTTTTTCAATAAAGAAGGCATATCGTTCTTTCGACAGGACGTGTAGGCCGCTGTAAGAGGACACTTGGGACTGCAGAATTATTTAGGTTAGCAAGGTTCCTATGCGGATCAAGGTCTTCCTGTGGTTGGCGAGGCACAAGCGGTTACTTTCGAAGGCACGTAGGGCAAGGTTGCTAGGTACCGGAGAGATCCTTTGCGATAGATGTGGCCTTGAGCAGGAGGTTTCAGAGCATCTCTTTTTTTATTGTTGTACCTCGATCGCGGTATGGGAGCAAGAGACTGTGCCTTGGCTTCAATCGGTGGACAATGAGTCGTACTAGAGTTCGGTGAGAGCGGCTTGTGGTAGCTCTCAGGAGGACGCAACTGATCCGTTTGCCCTATCTTTCTGGGTCGTCTATTTCTCCGTGAGAGGGGTTGGGGCATTATAGGGAACTGGTGTCTTTGTGGCTTCACATGTAACTCTGTTTACATGGTAGTTTCTATTGTAATATATCTATACTCTTTTTCTGTTTTGGTTGAAAAATTTATCGTGGGTTCCAATCCCGGGGCTACACCCTCGTTCTTATCAAAAACATTAGAATAAAATGAGTTTATCCATCATTAAATATATACAAAATGATATTATTTGTTGTGATATTATTTTTTACTTGAAATTAACGATGAATGGCATATTCATCGTTACACTGCAAGATATTTTAACTAAAGGCAATGAATAATTTGAATATTCATTGTCGTATCTTTTGATGTTAAATATATAACAACGAATATTATTCGTTGTAAAATTAGCCTTTGTTCTTGTAGTTAGCATCAAATGCCATATTCGTTGTTAAGGTTCATATAATAATGATTTATCCATGTTAATTCGTCAAAGTTTGTACAAATCCTGCTAAATTTACCAACGATTAGAAGAAAACGTCAACGGATAACCGTTGTTATATGATTCATTGCTAGAGATATAACAACGAATATAATAATCATTATGAATTTCAAGAAGTAATCAATATTATTCATTGTTATAGATTTAACTATTGATAATATGGCAACTAATGTTGAATTACTCATTGCATTTGGTCAATTTTGTTGTAGTGTTATAATCATTAGCAATGGTGTATATAGTAATGTTTATCCCTTGTTATATCTCAAAACTTTATCTAATTATCGTGATGTTTAGTTAAATTTTAAAATTAACAACGGATAAGCGTTGCTTTATGGATCATCGTTAAGGATATAATAATGAATATGACAATCATTCCTAATTTCAAGTACAAGAAGTCACTGAGAATTTCAAATCTTGCAATGAATAATATCCGTTATACATTGAATATTTATATAATTTAACGACGAGTCGTTGTAGCTTCATTTATTTTGAAGAAAATATCAATGCAATTTATATTGTTGTATTTTGATCAGTGCATGGATATATATATATATAGAGAGAGAGAGAGAATAGGGAGTATGCACCCAGGTACATGTAATTCTACATGCACCCGGGCTTATAACTCCAACGTTTTTTTACTTTTCCGAAAAATACCGTCATGTATATTCATTTATATATCCCTCCTATATGTCATTCCAATTTCATCCAAAACAGAGACCCCTACGTCCTCCATCTAGAACACATTATTTTAACGGTCTTAGAATTGCTGTAATCGACATGTTCTGGATGGAAGATGTAGGGGTCTCTGTTTCTGACGAAATTCGAATGACATACAGGAGGGATATATAGATGAATATACATGGTGATATTTTTCGGAAAAGTAAAAAAATGTGGGAGTTATAGGCTCGGGTGCATGTAGAATTACATGCACCTGGGTGCATAATTATAACTCCAACATTTTTTACTTTTCCGAAAAATACCGTCATGTGTATTCATCTATATATCCCTCCTATATGTCATTCCAATTTCATCCAAAACAGAGACCCCTACGTCCTCCATCTAGAACACATTATTTTAACGGTCTTAGAATTGTTGTAATCGACATGTTCTGGATGGAGGACGTAGGGGTATCTGTTTCTTACCGTCATGTATATATATAAATTGATGTCGTCAAGCTTATTATTCAGGTTGCTCCAGCAGAGTTGGAACTACTACTGCAGTCTTTTCCAGAGGTCGACGATGCTGCTGTCATACCGTACGTTTTCTTGCACTTCTGCAAATTAAATTTTCACAATACCTTCTCATTGAAATGGAACTTAAGAACGGAATGCAATGTGTTTCTTTTACGTCATATTTAATTTCTTCAATATTACATTATTTACTGTTATATTAGTATGTAGGTTTCACAACAAACTCCTCTACCCCCCAAGCCACCCACAACCTCGACTTCGATCCCTTTGCCCTCCACACCCACCACCTCCACCCTGACCTCCTCTTCCCTGCTAGCCCCTCGACATCCCATGCATCTTCCGCTTGAACCTCCTCTGCCTCCAAGCCTCCCCTTCCGCACCTCACACAATCTCGTCTGCCCATTCACCCCTTGGTTCCAACCTCTCAGCCCCCCCTCTGGTGCCAACCCACCATGGAGGCGCTAGAGGAGATTGACATAATCACTTCATTCCTAACTAGGCTTTTATTTGAATAAACAGTGGTTTGGTTTAGTAGGTAAATGATAAAGAGAAGGGCACAACTATTAGGAGTGCAAAAAAGTAGATGTACAGTAGTTGCAAAAAAGGTAGAAGTGTAACTGCAAAATCCACCATAGCAAAATGAGTCTATAGTGCAACTTTTTTTTGAAAAAAATCCGTCACTATTCCATCCGTGGTTATATCTATCTATCTCTCTCTCTATCTATCTATATATAATGGTGGCATCATTCGTTGTGAAATTATTTTTTGTACTTAAAATTAGTGGTGAATGTCATGTCTGTTGATATAGATATAGCAACGGGTATCCGTTGCGGTTTTCAAAATTTTAGTAATAGTCACTATTTTTTTGGTTAAAAAATTTAACGATTGGTTAAAGTTTTTTTTAAATAAAAACAATGGAAAAGTGTTGATATATAAATTGTCTCTAATGATATAGCAATGAATATGATATTTCTTGCTAATTTAAAGTATAAAAATAATAGCATAATGACCATTATATATTGAACGATATAGTAAATATTAAAAAAAAGCATCGTTATAGATCCATTTTGTTGTAGTAATCGTGGAAGGGTAAAAATGAAAATCCCTTTAATTACATGTTGTCATAGATCAATTTTACTGTAGTGACAGCAATATATATCTCTTAACTTTTTTGTATGTTTTTATATTACTTATTGTTTATTTCTTGCATATAGTCTACTTTAACATTTGGTCAGTTTAATCAGATTCAAATTTCAGCCTGACGAGAAATATTGCTTCATTATAGCAGTGACTTCAGCAAGAATTTTTCTTAAGAAGGTCAATGTATAATCTGTCTTTGTATGATTTGTCACCAGCATTAATATAGCAATAAATAGAGCATCCATCACGTTTCTGGAATCAAAGATAATGTTGCGACAAATAATATTTGTTTCTATGAAATCAATATCGAAATATCACAATAATTCACCAAATTATTCTTCGATATAGCTCCATCTTGCTGTAATACTATCTTATAGCAGTGCATCAAATATTCACAACCTTAAGAATTTATTGTATCATCATGATGCTTGCACATGGAAAAATAGATCAAATCATTGTAAATTTGTAAGTAATTGATACGCCTTTGAGTATAGGTATAAATCTGATATATATATATATATATATATATGCATAATGTATTGACAGGTACCCGAGTGAGGAGGTGGGAGAGGTTCCTATGGCATTCGTTGTGAGGCGAGCAGGAAGTGAGATCACGGAGTCACAAATTATGGACAAGATAGCAAAACAGGTATCGATCTATTTATTTTATTCTTTTTCATTTCTTTCTTTTGCAGTCATCTTAATTTACTCTACTGTTATATATTGTGTTCAAACACTATTTCTCGTGTAACTATTTTTTATAAGATGGAAGTTGCAAATTTTCCTTTACTGTGAAAAGTCGTAACAAGTGTAATATTCCTCTCTATAAAATTACCAACGATTTATACACGAATGATTATTCATTGCATCCTTATATTTGCACCGATAGCCCTAAGTAGTTTCGTAATTGGATTACATGGGGCTGCCCCTTGGGAGAGCTAACTTGGCTCGTCCCATTTTTTCTATTTTTTATTTTTTTTTGAAAAATACTTCAGTGGATTTTCATAACTATATCCCTATATCATGTCATTCAAGTATCGTGCAAAATAGAGACTCCTACTGCTTCCATCCAGATGGGGTCGATTTTAACAATTCTGTGACCTTTAAAAAATGATTGTCTGGATGGAGGCCGTATGAGTCTCTGTTTCGCACGAAACTTGAATGACATATATGGATATAATGATGAAAACTCACGGATTCATTTGAAAATATGGGGAAAAGAGGGCGAACCTAGTTAGCCCCCCAGGGGGCAATCCTATTTTCCCTTCATAATTACCCAAGAAACTCCCAATAATTCATAATTACACGAGAAACCCCGAAAAATGCTTAACTCTTATATGACAACCATTTTTTATTTTCCATTTGTTTTGTCCGATATATTTGACGGTTTCTGTTTAAAAAGAGAAAATTATCCCTATCCCCCTTCCTCCGATGACCACCTTCCTCCAACCACGTCGCCCTTCCTCAACCAATCACCGACTCCCCCTTTGTCCTCCAGCCTTGCCGCCTCCCTATGTTGATCACCACCTCCTTCTTCATCCTCCAGCTCTATGGCCCTTCCTCCGCCAATCACCACCTCCCCATTCCTCCTCCAACCATGTTGCCCTTCCTTCACCAACCACCACCTCCCCCTTCCTCGTCCAACGTCCACCTTCCACTAACGACCACCGCCTCCCACACGCATCTTCCTAGTGCTTTGCTTGGATCTCCGGCATGCATCTCCATACCAACAAAGAGCTCGAGGTCAGTAAGCATATACGGATACTCCACTTACCCGTAAGCTAAAACCACATCTTGTGTTCTCCACAATGGTCGTGATCGATAATGTAGCATGCGAGATGACCACCCTCGTGAAGGTCGACATCACCCGCAAGTACAACATCCTCAAGACAGTGTAGGTGCTCATTGACCTCGAGCTCTCCATCTCCAAGGCCTACATCTCCGACGGTCGTTGGTCCATGGACGTCTTCCACGTCACCGACCCCCTCGATCTCAGGCTCTCTGACCCCTCCTCCCTCCTCTTCTCTGTCGAGTAGGTAACCACTGAGAACTTGTTGGATTCATCCCTATATGAGGTATTGACAAATTATTTCCCTTGAATTCATAGTCTTTATCGAGCCTTGCTCGAATCGAAGCAGTTTATAGCAGCCTGACTGCTTTGGAGCTCACGGGAATCGACTGGCTGGGGCTTCTGTCGGAGGTCTTCGCGGTGATGCCTGACCTCTAATGCGTCATGGAGGGAAAGTTGTGGACCCACAACAGTTGCATTGCGACGCTCATGTCCGTCAGAGGTGTCGTGGATGCCAAGGCATTGGTGGTGACTTTCCGCAACATCCTCCAGGGAGATGACAGCGTGAGGAACGCAACGCCATGGTGGCCTTCGCTTGTGGTGTTACCCACGCGGAGCGCCACCTCCATAATATGATGTTAATCGATAGAGACTATGAGCGCCATGGTTGCGCAACTGTTGCTTCTCCTCCTCCCGTGATTGTACATAATTGGGTGGAGAAGGGCTACTCCTTTGTCAGCATACGACAGGTTGGTTCAAAACAGGGGTGGGGGTTGTTTTCTTGCTATTTTTTTGAGTTTATATCATAGCCATTGAATTGAAGATGGATTAGATTAACTCGATTGTGTGATTGGGTTAATAGTTTAAACAAATTGAGGGTTACGAAGTAACTATTCGGGACTTCTCGTGTAATCATGAATCATCGAAGGTTCCTCGGGTAATTATGAAACGACCCTGTATTATAGGTGTAAATATCCCTTTTTATTAAAAGAAAATTTACATGTCGTTAGTAATTTTAATAAACGAGAAAAAGGATTTTAAAAAGGCAACCAATAATCGTTGCTATATAATTCATATAAAAAGATATAACAAAACAATGTTATTAGCGGTGAATTCAAAAGTATAGGATTTTGTCATTCAGTATTATATTTGAAAATTAAAAGATAGAAGTAGAACGATGTAAAATCAGCCTAAATTAGTTAAGCCTTTTATTCTAATTGTTGCTAAATGATCTATGAGTGATACAAGTTTTAACCCAAAAAAGTTAATCATTGTTATGTGAATTTTAACCAACAGATATGACATTCATCTTGAATTACAAGAATAAATTATATTTTGCAACGAATAATATTCACTTTTATAATTTTGACATCAAAAATACGGCAATGAATTCAAATTATTCCTTTGTTGCCCTAGTTATGTTGTAGCAGTGGAATCTTTAATATTTTGCTGTAGTGGTTATTTCATGTAACTAAACTTCATATTTGTATTGAGCTTCGAGGGCAATCAGTGATGGCTGACAATGATTATTGTAGTTAGAATTTCCATCGATGCTCTATATTAGAAAAATAATTGTTACACATATAGTAAGCTTTTGCATTAGGTAGTGTAGTGTAAAGGCCATGGTTCAAATTCCTCTTGTGGGGGTTGCGTTAGGTAATCGATAACCAGCGTAAAAAAATAGTTGAATCCTTCAACATGGATTTGAGCAAGAATCCATGTAGCTGATGCTACTTATAGTGAGTAGGCTTCACAATTTTTTTAATAGTAAGCTTTTGCATATATTCATCATTGTGATTTCCATTTTCGTGGTGCAGGTGGCGCCATATAAGAAAATACGTAAAGTATCCTTCATCACCTCTATTCCGAAGAATCCATCAGGAAAGATACTGAGGAAGGAGCTTCTTTCTCGAGCCATCTCTGCTGCTTCCATTTCTAGATTATGATCTGCTGATTGATGTCAAGAAGAGATTCAGTACTGGGAAACGTTGTGCTCTCTGTATTGATTGTATTGATCTCAATGAGAAAAACAAAAGATGAAAATTATACAATGAACTGTTAAAATGGTGTTGGTCGTTTTTATGTGTTGGTTGCAATGCAGAGATCAAATAAGAGTCTGATTTTGTTAGATGGGTAGTGTACTCGTGTCATTCGTATTCGAGGACCAGTCTCATCTTTAAGCTTTGATCTATTTAATCCAAGGATCCAATCAGTTCGTGAGAAGTACATGCACAATCAATGGAGATGCATATATATATATAGGAGAAACTTCAAATGAGGTGGGGTCTCACCATATATTTGGTGAGCCACCGTCAATTTAAAGAGAGAGGGGGGTCGATCTTGTGAAAACCAAAAAGTGTGAGAGCATAAGAACATTCATCTGATGCTTTCAAAACTTTTTGTATATATAACGAGAGGTGGGGTTGATCTTGTGAAAATCAAAAATTGAGAGCATGAGAACAGTGAGTTTGTATCATTAGATTCTACTTCTCTTTCTTCAATCAATCAGCAAATTCTTCGAATGGAAAATAAAATTTTGTAAATTCATCATTATATCCCTCTAACATTCTATTAAAATTTCGTCAGAAACAGAGACTCTTGCGGCCTCCATCCAAACATGGTCGATTTAAAAAATCCTGCGACCGTTAAAAAAAATGACGTTTGGATGGAGGACCTAGGAGTCTCTGTTTCTGACGAAATTTTAATAAAATGTTAGAGGGATATAGTGATGAATATACAAATTTTTATTTTTCAAAAAAATAAAAAAATGAGGGAAAAATAGGGGTGGGAGTAGCCAATTGGCTACACCCAGGGAGTAGCCTCATTTAACCCTATATATATAATATATATAGGGTTAAATGAGGCTACTCCCTGGGTGTAGCCAATTGGCTACTCCCACCCCTATTTTTCCTCTATTTTTTTGTTTTTTTTGAAATTAAAAATATGTATATTCATCACTATATTCCCTTAATATGCCATTCCAATTTCGTCAGAAACAAAGACTCTTATGCCCTCCATCTGAAGGGGGTCAATTTCAGCAATTCTGAGACCGTTGAAATTTGACAATCTTGATGGAGAGGATAGAAGTCTCGAATTAAGTTGAATTTTGAATGACATCATGGTGACATATTATGTTCTAAATTCCAATAGGTTTCATTTTAGAAAAATAAAAAAAATACAAGGGAAAAGGGGTGGGAGCATGTAAGTTGGCTACAACCAGGGAGCATACTCCTTTTTCCCATATATATATATATATATATGGAAAAAATGGGGCTGCCCCCGCCCCATTTTTCGGCGTTTTTTTTTATTTTTTTTTGAAAAATAAAACCATGTATATTCATCCATATATCCCTCCTACATGCCATTCGAATTTCGTCAGAAACAGAGACTCCTACGGCCTCCATCTCGATGGTATCGATTTAAAAAAATCCTGTTACCGTTAAAAAATTACTGTCCGGATGGAGGCTGTAGGAGTCTCTGTTTCTGACGAAATTCGAATGGTATATAGGAGGGATATAGGGATGAATGTAAATGGTGTTATTTTTCAAAAAAAAATAAAAAATTTTGCCCAAATAAGGCGGGGGCAGCCATGTTGGCTGCCCCTAGGGGGCAGCCACATATGACCATATATATATATATAGAGGGCTTATCCACTGCGCACAGGGCTCATTAGCGTTTCAATGAGCACTCATTTTAGGCCTTACACGTGTATTAACAATAACTATATTTCTAATTATAGGCTACGACGTGTTTAAAAAAATCCTATATTTCCTATTATACAACGTCCTTAAAAATTGGAAGACGGTTTTGGAAAGAATCAATTCAAATAAATGATTCCACGCGGATGATTAAGGATCCAAACGCTATTACTGATCATAACTTACTGACCATGACTTACTGACCATAACTTTGTTATTACTGATCTCATAGTAGCTATTACTGACCATTAGTTATGGTTTTACTGACATCACAACAAGCACTTACTTGAGCAATGCCCATGACTTACTGACGATAACTTTGTTATTACTGATCTCATAGTAGCTATTACTGACCATTGGATATGCCCATGACTTACTTGAGCAATGCCCATGACTTACTGACCATAACTTTGTTATTACTGATCTCATAATAGCTATTACTGACCATTGGTTATGTAAATTACTGACCTTTGTTTGGATATTACTGATCTCACAACAACCATTTACGTGAGTATTGTGTCGAAATTACTGAGTTCTATTCAAAGTAGTAATACATATAGAAATTACTGACCATTGGTTATGATTTTACTGACATCACAACAAGCACTTACTTGTCCATTGTGTATATATTACTGAATTCTGCAACATATACAATGAATATAAATTACTGACCGTTGTTTTGGATGTTACTGATCTTGTAACAATCATTTACTTGACTATTCTGTATATATTACTGACATGAGCATTTGGATCTCGATTTTCTGTAAGAAATCATCTATTCGATTGTTTTCTTTCCAAAACGATCTTCCTATTTTATAGGACGAGATATAATTGGAATAACACTTACTGTTAAATCGCTTTGCATATTAATCTCCTTCCAAAAACAACATCCTTCGAAATAGGTAACCACTCAAATGGGAATACACGTGTATGGCCAAGAAATGGTGCGCACCGAAACTCAAATGGGCCCTGTGCGCATTGGATAATTTCCCTATATATATATATATATATATATATGGGAAAAATGGGGCTGCCCCCTAGGGGTAGCCAACATGGCTGCCCCCAACCCATTTTTGGTAATTTTTTATTTTTTTGGAAAAATAAAACCATGTATATTCATCCCTATATCCCTCTACATGACATTCGAATTTCATCAGAAACAGAGACTCCTACGGCCTCCATCTATATGTCATTTTTTTAACGGTCGCAGGATTTTTTTAAATCGACCCTGTCTGGATGGAGGCCGTAGGAGTCTCTGTTTCTGACGAAATTCGAATGGCATGTAGGAGGGATATAGGAATGAATATACATGTCCATATTTTTCAAAAAAAATTTGTCAAAAAATAGGGCGGGGCAGCCCCATCAATCCATATATATATAATATATATATATGGGTAAAATGTGTATGCCCCCTAGGGGGAGCTAACTTAGCTCCCCCCGCCTTTTTTTCACATTTTTTTTATTTTTTTTGAAAATCTAAAACCGTGTAAATTCATTATTAAATCCCTATATCATGTCATTCAAATTTCATGCGAAACAGAGACTCATACGACCTCCATCCAAATGGGGTCGATTTAAAAAATCCTGTTACCGTTAAAAAATTGACTGTCTGGATAGAGGCCGTAGGAGTCTCTGTTTCACACGAAATTTTAATGATACAATATAGGGATATAGTGATGAATATTCATGGAAGAAATTTTTAAAAAAAAATAAAAAATATGGAGAAAATGGGGCGGGGGTAGCTAAGTTAGCTACCCCCTGGGGGCAGCCCCATTTTACCCTATATATATATATATATATATATATATATATATATATATATATATGGAGCTGCCCCCATGGGAGGAGCTAACCTGGCTCCCCCTGCCGCATTTCGCCTGGGTTTTTTTTTGAAATTTTCTTTCATAGATTTTCATCAATATATCCCTATATTATGTCATTAAAATTTCATGCGAAAAAGAGACTCCTACGGCCTCCATCCAATGGGCCATTTTTAGTAATTATGTTACCGTTAAAAAATGACTGTCTAGATGGAGGTAGTAGTGATCTCTGTTTCGCACGGAATTTTAATGACATAATGTAGAGATATAGTGATGAAATTCCACGAAAGAAATTTTCAAAAAAAATAAAAAAAACGGACGAAATGGGGCAGGGGGATCCAAGTTAGCTCCCAAGGGGGCAGCCCCATTTGACCCATATATATATATATATATATATATATATATATATGGATTTAATGGGGCTGCCCCGCCCCCTATTTTCGGCTTTTTTTTATTTTATTTTTTTGAAAAATAAAATCACGTATATTCATCCCTATATCCCCTGCTATATGCCATTCGAATATCGTCAGAAACAGAGACTCCTATGGCCTCTATCGAGATGGTGTCGATTATTACAACAATATAACACTTTTACTAGTCCATCTTCTTTGATTTACAGTTATTCCAAAGGGTATTTTTGTTGCAGTAAAGTTATATTTACTAACCAACGTTTATTTATTACATATGAGCGAAACAAAGTTACAGATATCTTTTAATTATTACTAATATTGTGTTATTAATGATATGTTATTATTTACCTTGAACAAATCAAAACTACTATAATGTATTACTATTTACTATTATATTATTACTGATATTATGTCATTCCTATAGGAATAACTTACTGATGTTGTGTTATTATTTACTACTGCCTGAATAAAAAATATTAATGTTATGTTACTAGTTATTGATATTGTGTTACTGACGTATTATTATTTACTACTGAACAAATCAAAATTATTACTTATGTGTTACTATTTACTATTGCAATGTTACTGAGTATAGGGGTAAATTACATATGATGTGTTGATATTTACTAATGAGCGATTAAAAAATACTGACGTTGTGTTACTATTTACTATTGTATTTTTTATTTACTGCATTACTGATGTAAAGTTATTGTTTACTACTACTTGAATAAAAAATACCGATGATGCATTACTGTTGATGCGTTATTATTTACTACTGAGTGACTAAAAAATATTGATATTTGTTACTATTTACTATTGTAACATTATTTAATATAAAACTATGATCGGAGATACAATTCTCATGGAACAAGTTAGCCCACCATTAAAATAGATAAGATACATGTGATTCATTCTAAAAAATGAGTGGTATGCAACCACTCGTCATTATTTATGAACACCACGAGAAAAAGCATGTGTCCTAAAAGAGAGATCGAGGTTCCCCTGTTCATTTGATGTGCGGTGCCTGGAGCTTCCTCTCTTCTAGAAACCAATAATCAATGAAGAAGAAAGTGTATAGTCGTTGACGAAGAGAAAGGAACGTGTGATCCACGTAGGTCTCGATAAGCCATCAAGTGAATGCCATCGTGATGTAGGGCATGATGTATGGTGGTTGTGTCACCATCTCGCTTCCGTGGTGCTGCCTGGAGAGCATAGAGAGGTGTTGTCGTTGCTGGAGGGACTCTTGTTCATGGCTTTTGCTTCTCACATTCCCATGCCACGTCCATTGAATTGATGGGGATTTCAGTGTGGTCATGGAAACGTTGATGCATCAATGCATTCAAAAAGGAAAATAGATTTGCTTTCATATTTAATTGGTGAGAGAATAATGAGAGAAAAATATCTACCATAATCACTTTCCTAATATGAAAGATTCCAAAACCATGTTATGGATTAAGAGTAGTTTCGATCGAGATCGATGATGTCAGATTTAAAATCGATGGATGAGGTCGGGTGCTCATCAACTTTCTAATGGGCATAGGGCTCATTGGATAAAATCCCTATATATATATATATATATATGGGGTTGATGGGGCTGCCCCCTGGGGGCAGCCAACATGGCTGCCCCGCTCCATTTTTGGGCAATTTTTTTTTGAAAAATATCGTCATATATATTCATCCCTATATCCCTCCTATATGCCATTGGAATTTCGTCAGAAACAGAGACTCCTACGGCCTCCATCCAGACATGGTCGATTTAAAAAATCCTACAACCGTTAAAAAAATGACGTCTGGATGGAGGTCGTAGGAGTCTCTGTTTCTTGAGGAAATTCGAGTGACATATAGGAGGGATATAGGGATGAATATACATGGTGATATTTTTCCAAAAAAATAAAAAAAATTTGCAAAAAATGGGGTGGGGGCAGCCCCATTTTTCCCTATATATATATATATATATGAGGTAAATGGGGCTGCCCCCAGGGAGTAGCCAACTTGGCTACTCCCACCCCTATTTTTCCCTCATTTTTTTATTTTTTTGGAAAATAAAAATTTGTATATTCATCATTATATCCCTCTCACATTCTATTAAAATTTCGTCAGAAACAGAGACTCCTACGACCTCCATCTAAACATGGTCGATTTAAAAAATCATGCAACCGTTAAAAAAATAACGTCTGGATGGAGGGCTTAGGAGTCTCTGTTTCTGACGAAATTTTAATAGAAGTCTCTGTTTCTGACGAAATTTTAATAGAATGTGAGAGGGAAATAATGATGAATATACAAATTTTTATTTTCCAAAAAAATAAAGAAATGAGGGGAAAATAGGGGTGGGAGTAACCAATAGGGTAAAATGGGGCTGCCCCAGGGAGTAGCCAACTTGGCTACTCCCACCCCTATTTTCCCCTCATTTCTTTATTTTTTTGGAAAATAAAAATTTGTATATTCATCATTATTTCCCTCTCACATTCTATTAAAATTTCGTCAGAAACAGAGACTCCTAAGCCCTCCATCCAGACGTCATTTTTTTAACGGTCGCATGATTTTTTAAATCGACCATGTTTGGATGGAGGTCGTAGGAGTCTCTGTTTCTGACCAAATTTTAATAAAATGTGAGAGGGATATAATGATGAATATACAAATTTTTATTTTCCAAAAAAATAAAAAAATGAGGGAAAAATAGGGGTGACAGTAGCCAAGTTGGCTACTCACAGGGGGCAGCCCCATTTACCTCATATAATATATATATATATATATATATATATATATATATAGGGTCATATGTGGCTGCCCCCGCCTTATTTGGGCAAATGTTTTTATTTTTTTGAAAAATAACACCATTTACATTCATCCCTATATCCCTCCTATATACCATTCGAATTTCATCAGAAACAGAGACTCCTACAGCCTCCATCCGGACAGTAATTTTTTAACGGTAACAGGATTTTTTTAAATCGATACCATCGAGATGGAGGCCGTAGGAGTCTCTGTTTCTGACGAAATTCGAATGACATGTAGGAGGGATATATGGATGAATATACATGGTTTTATTTTTCAAAAAAATAAAAAAACGCCGAAAAATGGGGCGGGGACAGCCATGTTGGCTGCCCCCAGGGGGCAGCCCCATTTTTTCCATATATATATATATATATATATATATGGGGTTGATGGGGCTGCCCCACCCCATTTTTTGACAAACTTTTTTATTTTTTGAAAAATATTGACATGTATATTCATTCCTACATCCCTTCTATATGCCATTCGAATTTCGTCAGAAATAGAGACTCCTACGGCCTCCATCCAGACAGGGTCGATTTAAAAAATCCTGCGATCGTTAAAAAAATGACATATGGATGGAGGTTGTGCGAGTCTTTGTTTCTGATGAAATTCGAATGGCATATAAGAAGGATATAGGGATGAATATACATGGTGATATTTTTCCGAAAAAATAAAAAAATTTACGAAAAATAAGGTGGGGGCTGCCATGTTGGCTACCCCTAGGGGCAGCCACATTTTTCCCTATATATATAAGAATCGAAACAACCTCCATATCGTCATTTTTAGAAAGTTTTTTTAATATTCAATTTTGTTGCGTCATTATCCCATTGCTTATCTTAACTCTCAATTACTCGAATTTCCCAAAAGAAGTCGACAAGTGTCTTCTCCCTCCTCTCTTCTTCGTCAATCCTCAACGTAGATGCGGTGCTTGCATTTGGAGACGGATGGCGACGGCGATGCATGGAGCCACTTGAAGTGGTTGCACATGAGGATGATGTGTGTTCTTAGTAATTTTCTTTGTTATATTTTATTCATCTATTAATCAAGTTCCAGGCTATTCTAGATTGCTTTTATTTTTTTATTTTAATTTTTCTTTTTGTTTTGATTACATCTCAATCCATTCTTCAAAGTTTCTCATTTGTTTTTTTGAATCATAGTTCATGATTCACTAGTTGTTATGATTTAGTGTTTTTTTAACACCAGTGATTACGATTTTGTAATTTATAAGACGGTATTGTAAAATATATCAATCTTTTGTAAATTGATAACAAGTATTTCAAAATGCATGCCTTTATTCAATCATATTTTCTGAAATATTCAATGCACTTTTCGTTCTTTTGAGTTCCATCATTTTTTCTAAAATATTCAATCTTTTTAAGTTGGATTCCCCCGTTCTTTTGAGTTCAGTATACGTTTCATTTTTTCTTTCGAGTTTTGTTTACATATTAAATTCTGTATAATGAGACTGAAAATGTTACAAAAAAATAATTTTTTGATTAAGAATGTAAATATTTGTTTACAGATTGAATATGTCTCAGGTTGACAGTATCCATAAATGAATTTTTATTATAAAAACTTATGTGTCTTGTTAAATTTTCTCCCAAAAGATGATATATTTTGTAAAAATCAAATAGATAAAATTCCATCGAGTGTGGATTAGATACTAAAGGGATGAAGTTTGCAGGTTCAATTGGATATAAATGCCAAAATATGATGTTTATATTTTACTTTTTGATCTACTAATTTACATAATTGATTATAATTTACATTTCGATTCATTGATTTACACTTCTGCATATATTTTTACATGTTATTTGTTTTTGAAATAAATGATAAGCTAATGATTGACTTTTTATTTTGCATATTATCATATAATTGTTTCAATGAGAGCGTGGATTTTACAAAATCTACACAAACTTTTCAATGGATGACAAGTTTCGATGGACCCACGATATGAGTAACACATTGTTTGGACATATAAAATAATTTGTGCATTAATAATAACAATCTATTTTACAAAAATAGTATGTATTTTACAAAAGAGACCACAAAGTTTACAAAACAATGTCACATTTTATAGGCGTTGATCCCACATAATGTTCTAAAAAAAGACTACAAAATTTTTCAGAATAAATCAAGTGCGGTTTACAAAAAGACTACGAAATTTACAAAAAAATATTGTAGTTTACAACTATTACAAATTCACCAAAACATGTTGCAGTTTAATATCCCTAAAATTAATATGCATATGACATGTAACATATTTAATGTGTTTACAATTTACCCCATCTAATATATTAGGAATATAATTGTAACAAAAATCCCATCATTTTAGGAATGTCTTCAACGTGTACATCAATTAATTAGCATCCGATTAAAGCACCCTATATTTTAGGAAGCACATGTACCCAAAAAATATAAATTTTCGTCGGATTTGAGTTTTTTTTGTAAATAACAGTGGTTATTCTTTTGTAATTTGTAACACAGAATTGTAAAATATCTCAATCGTTTGTAAATTGATAACAATTATTTCAAAACGCGAACCTTTATTCCATCAGATATTTCTGGAAAACTCTAAACATCATTTGGCATATACTAAATATAGAATGATCAATGACGTGTATTTTACTAAATTAGCACTAATTTAATTCACCCCATATTAGGAATGCTAGTTGGCACGAAAACCACCTAGTGGTTTCAATCACCATCCAACGGCCTAAGATGGCACCTTTCCATGCGTGCGTGCGGGCGGGCGGACGGGCGTGCGAGCATGCGTGCGTGCACGCGTGCGCGTACGCGTGCGCGTCGCGTGGCGTCGCGTGCGTGTGCGTGTGTGTGTGTGTGCGCGTGTGTGCATGTGTGTGTGTGTGTGTGTGATTTCCTTCTAATAAGATGTGGTCCTTCATGAGTTCAAGAAGGCTGACCTTTTTTATAAAAAAAAACACTATGACTTTAGTATAATACATATCCAGTTTGTATTATAATGGTGCAATTTTAATATTTGTATCATAATGTACGGTTTTGTGTGTGGGTTTGGATTTATTATGTGCAGCTATAGTACAAAGTGTATACATATTATAAAGTGCTCGTGTTTTCTACAAAAAGAGGAGGCCTTCCTAAACTCAACATGGACACATCCTATTGAAAGGCCCCTATATATAGGGAAAAGAGAGCCTACACCGGCAAGTGCATATAACTCCCTACACCTACCCTATTTTTTTATTTTTTTAAATGAAACCTTGGGAGATTTAGATTGCCATGGTGTAATCCCAAATCCGACTTCATTTGGGACCTCTATCATATCCATCAAGACTATTAAATTTTAACAGTTTTAGAATTGTTGAAATTGATATCTTCTAGATGAACATGTTAGGAATGTTTTGCATGAAACTTGAAACACTTATTCCACTCAACATATTAAGTAAATCCCTCCAAGTTTTCATAAAAAAGAATAAAAAATAATGGGAAAATAGGACAGGTGCAGGGATTTACCTGCACCTGAGGGTGATGGCTCCATGTTCCTATATATAAACGGTTTGATGGGGTTGTCCCCGCACCATTTTTCCATAAAAATTTTATTTTTTAAAGATATCACCGTGTATATTCATCTATATATCCCTCTAATATATCATTCAAATACAACCAATGTTTCTTTTTCGTGTTGTCTTAGTTCATTCATCTTTATTGTCTCTCTTAATAGAGAAAGAAAAGTTCATTAATTCATCAAAAGCAAGAACAACAAAGCAAAGGTAATATTTAAAACAAAGTAAAGGTAAGCAACTAAGAGAATTAAATTATTATAGGGATATTTACACCCATGATCGTGAGTAATTTCATAATTACCCTGACTCGAATAACGAATTACACACAAGAGCTTGAGTAGTGCTTAACTCTTACACCCATAACCCCTATTAACTTCTGTCCAACTTTTCGTTAACTATGACAGTATCCATCAAGTATTTTATATTTTGTACCCTTTAATTTCTCATTATTTACAAATGAGACCAATATCTCCTTCTTCCTCCTCCCCTTCATCCTCCATCACACATCTCCTTCTACCAACTCCTCCCCTTCCTCCTCCCACCGACCACCTCCTCCTCCAAAACCAAGCCATCAAAGTCCCTCCACTCCCCTGTCTGCAAGCCCTCGTCCAAGCCCTCCTACCTGCAAGCTGCCGATCGAAGCCTTCCCTGCCTCCCCTCCCAGCCAGCAAGCGCCCATCAAACTCATGCCTATGCATGCAAGACCTAGGACGGAGCTCCCCCCCCCCATGCACACCTCCGCCTGCAAGCCCAATGTCGAAGCCATCCCCCACCCCCCTGCGTGCACCTCCGCCCGCAAGCTCAAGGTCGGAGCCTCCCCTCCCCCCATGCACCTCCGCTCACAAGCTCCAGGTCAGCCCCCCCCCCCCTCCCCCCGCTCGCGAGCCTTCACCTTGCAAGCCCCAGGTCGGAGCTCCCATCGTGCACCTCTGCCCACAAGCTCTAGGTTGGAACACCCCTCCTCCAACTCGCACGCCTCTGCCCGGTAATCCCCAGGTCGGAGCTCCCCCCGCGCGCAACTCCGCCCGCAAGCTCCAGGTCGGAGCACCCCCTGCCCGCGCACCTTCATCTACAAGACCTAAGTTGGAGCCTCCATTGCCCCCTCCCAACCGACAAGCTTCCACCTCTGCCTGCAAGTCCCAGATCGGAACCTCCCCCCCCCCCCCCCCCCCCCCCCACAAACCCTACAAGCCCGGGCCCCCGCAAGCTCCAAGACCCACCCCCATCGCCGCCTTTTGTCATCGTGAAAGACCCCACCACCTGCTTACAAGCTCCAGGATCGAACCCACCTCCTTATCTCCTTCCTTTCTTTTTCCATTTTTTAAATTGATCTCAACCGTTAGATCACGTATTGGTTAGATTAACTCAACCATATGGTTGAGTTAATAAATTAAACTAATGGAGGTTTATGAGTGTAAAATGAAGCAGTTATTCAGGGTCTGGGTGTAATCCGTGATTATCGAGGATTCCTGGGGTAATTACGAAATTACTCAGATGTTATGGGTTTATACATCCTATTATTATAAGCCACATCGGCTCTTCAAAATAGACGAACAAAAGAAGAAGCAGTAAGATGACCAAGCAAACCATGTAACCTAGAGCTAAGAAGGAGATATTTTTCTCAGATGGCTTGAGTACTAACTTAAACACTATCAAAGGCCCTAGCATATCGTGCTTTCCATATAACCATTAAATCGCTAAATGAGCTTTTTCTTCTAAGAAATCTACGTCTTCACTCGGGTGATTAAAAAAAGGTGTTGTTAGAGCAACCATCAATTGCAAATTTAGAGCTACAAGGATGCTCGCGATAATGTCACACCTCTCTAAGGTGTGCTCTAGGCTTTCCCAATCATTTTCAAAAAAGAAGCATCTATTTGTCAAGAAATTGTGAATTTACGCACTTGATCCTAAGTGACAATCTTGTTATATTTCAAAACAAGAAGAAAAAACTTACCTTGAGGTGGAATAAATTGGACCAAAAACTTAAAGTGAGAAGAGGAATGAATGGGCTCGCCCATGAACATGGTCAACAAGCATGGTGATCTTCGCCTCAATCTGCCAACAGAGGGAGCAAAGAGTCTTCAGCAGCTCCTATCGTAGCTTCAATAAGGAGGCTGTGCCACACCATACAAGCGCACATGGATCGGAAAAGATAAATCGTGTACATGGTGATCCAATGTTATTCCTCATACAATCGAGGCATTATTGGATTTAGTAGTGTAGAGATTCATTCATTGATGGTTGGTTTAATCAATAACATGTCAACATCACATTTAGGCCGGTGAACATAAGTAACCTTGGGAATGCAAGTGGGGTTGAAAAGCAAAATGAGTTTCTGGTTGTTTCATTGTAGTAGCATTTTCTCATATTATCGGGGTACGACAAAAGTGAAAAGGAGATCTCAAGTATCGCTTGATGTATTTTGTTAGCATGCCTTATTTTCGAAAGTTGAAAGTGAATGGACTTTCAAAATTTATAAAAGAACACATTTGATTTAAAAAAAATAAACCAAAATCTTCACTCGTGTGCCTACTACATGTAACTTCTTTAAAGCATGGACGACAGAAATGCAGGCGGGGAACCTGGATCCAGTGTTTGGATCTGACAACTGAATCAGCGCGGAGATCAACGACTGGGATAAAAGCATCTTCGGCTGATCGTGCGGCTAGGGGAGCTTCTTTCTAGATGAGGGTCTGCTTCCTGTGACGGAGCTTGTTGCTCTGCCTCCTTGGTGCTTGTTCAGTGAGTTGGGAAATAGCCCAAAGCTTCATCCGAGAACAAGAGTTGTCCCAAACATTCGATAAGAGGACGGACGACCATGTCCTCCGTTCACATCGCCACCACATAAAATAAAGTTCAAACACCAGTAACAATCAACTCGAGAAGAAAATGGGGTGAGTTGCTGAGGTTCAAGGCACTTGGGTGAAACTTCGTTTGGGATCTTAGATTTAGATCTTTCAATTGTTGCTCTCAGGTTCAAATCAGTGCCCGAAGTCCTGCCTCAAATGCTACAGCTCCTGGTGAATCTCTCTCAAGTCTTGGTCATCTGGTTGGAGCATATTAGAACCTTTGATCAATTCTTCATAGGAGATGAAGGAAGTGCTTCGGTAAAGAGATGTGAATATGAGGAGGAGAGTGAGATGGCTCATGTTTAGTGGCAGAACAATAGAGGAGATTCCCCTCAACTTGAACCGATGGTCGAGAGGGTGATATTGTGTCTCACTAGGGGGGATTCGATTAAAGAAGATGAATAGAAGAAGGGATGTCATAGGGTCTGTTTGGTTGCCGGGTTGGGCAGGGTTGGGTTGGCCCATCCCGGGTTACCCTTCCAACCAAACGACCTAATCTTCCTCATCGTTTACTATTCACAGGGATACCCCTGCCCAACCCAACTCTGCCCAACCATGCAACCAAATAGACCCATAGGTTTCGCTCAGATTTGGGTGAACATTAAATTAAATTTGAGTATAATATTAAATGAATCGTGGACCCCGATACTTAAATTTTGATATTACTTAGAAAAGACTTGTTTAAAGAATATGTGAAAGAAAGAAGAAAAATATTTTTGATAAATTCTTGACATTTTTAGCAAAGTGAAGATTCGTTGAACAACCCTATCGATTCAGGATTTCAACAAAATTGGGTTCGATCAAAACTAATGAGAAGGAATTCAAGCATCTTTGGGTTTTCAGACTCTCTTTACATATACATATACGTATACATATCAGGTATAACTTTTAATGTTGATTGCAGTGATCGGGTGTTTGGCTCAAGATCCAAGTAAATAATGTTTGATTTGAGAAGCAATCCTGTACTCTAATTTCGAAGTGTCTCATCTCAATCTATTATTTCTTTTATTGTTAGACTGAAATGATGTAAGCATGGAAGGCCGAGTATAGAGTAAGTAGGAATGTTTTCTTGTTTCATTAGACAAG
Source organism: Ottelia alismoides (assembly GCA_037367405.1). Taxonomy (NCBI): domain Eukaryota; kingdom Viridiplantae; phylum Streptophyta; class Magnoliopsida; order Alismatales; family Hydrocharitaceae; genus Ottelia; species Ottelia alismoides. The sequence continues at coordinate 317,536 of JAZKJV010004502.1, forward strand.
GGTCATTCTTGTGCCACGCACTACAATACAAGTAAAATATTTTTAAAATGTGAATCAACGCTCTTGTCAAGATGTCCGAATCGTCTGCATTTATTTTTTCTAGGATACAACAACACACATAATTTTTTGCAAGTACTTTGTACCTTCCACTCCATGTAGCATTTATAATGCAGAGCCCTTTTTCGTGTTAGCATGGTCCTTATTTTGTAGATTTGGTTTAGCAGTGAAAGGAGAGATATTGTGGCTCGCTTTCTAGGGTCCAAATGGATACTTAAGTAGTTGGGAGCATTTTGCACCCGTTTTATTTCATCTTGAAGATCTTTTTTTGTGGGAATTTTCTGATTTGAGATTTTTGTGAATTTTTAGTTTTAGAAAAAAAATTATCTCAGCAATAGGCTCCAACTCGCTAAATCTAAAGCATTTTTCATACTCTCAAATGGGAGAGACCAATCCAACAACTGCCATATAAGAGTGTCCATAAACCATCCTATTAAAACTCTCAACCTAAAGGCACTTGTGATTTACAATAAACTTGGTGTCTTTTCTTAAGAGCTCAACTAATGATCAAACAATATAATAAGAGACCTTAATCGACCATCAACAGAAATCGACATGCCCCACCGTACCTATTTCAGGTTGATACATGGTTCAAATTTCTAATCATATCCTCCTTGGCATGGTCTACCACTTTTTCTTTCTTGGAAATGATGTGTGCCAACACAATGACATGGGTCATCATAAAGTGACTCTTCTCCCATAAGAGCACAAGATTCACCTCATGATACTTTGAGAGAACTTGGTCTAACTAAGTCAAACAAGAGTTAAATGAATCTCTGTAGACTGAGAAATCATCCATGAAAAACTTTAAACATCCACAACTTGTCCGCAAAAATTATGATCATGCATCTTTGAAATGTACCAGAAGCATTACAAATCCAAAGGGTGTCTACTTAAAGACATACATGGTAAACAGACAAGTGAATATCGTCTTATCATTGGTCTTCTAGATCGATTGCTACTTTATTGTGGCTGGTAACCATCTAGAGAATATAAGTAATAGTTCCCTACCATTATTTTGATGATCTGGTCAATAAAGTTAAGATGGAAGTGATCCTTCTTCATTATTGAATTGATGCACAAGTAGTTAGCAGTTACGTGCCACGATGTGGTGACTCATGTCGGATCTCTTCTCCATTCTTGGTAGTGACCATTTAAATGCCTAACTTCTACAGGATAACTTGTAGGGGGCTGGCCCACTTTGAATCAGAGATGGAATAGAAATTTTGTCTCACGTCACTTCTCAATTTCTTTCTTAATGGCCTCCCTTAGATTTGGGTCCAAGTCATGCTATCCTCACGGACAGTTTTCTATCCTCATTCTGGTAAATGTGGTGCAAACAAAGAGCAGTACTATTCCCATGGAGGTCCTCATAGTGTCGTATGATTTCTTTTCATGATCTCTATCAAGCGAGATTCTTTATCTATATCTATGATTACTTGCAACATAATAATGACAAAAAACTATTTGGACGACATGTAAGGAAGGAGTACCTCAGATTATGTTAGATAGTCTTGACTTTGTTACTGGTTATATCTATCATCGTTGGCTTTGACTAATTTAGCTAGGTGTTAGTGGTGACTTGTATCTGTGAAAACTCCGATGCCACCGTTAGTTTTGTACATGGATTCGGACTTCATAAGGCGTCAAGAGAAGAAGACAACACCATCCAACTTTGTTACTAGCTCATATTTAGATTACCTTGGGCTAAACAAGGCCGACATGAACATGTATGCCTTTGAGTCATATGAATATAAGGGATGTTATGCAACTTAGAAAAATATATTCTAGACGATCATGTTGGTTGTCCTCTTTCAGGACTTTTTGTCCATATGAGAGTATATAATGGGACTCAATACCAGAAGGTGATAGTTCCTCTAGGCAGACTATAAAGTCACAAGCAGTCTCTGAACTCGAACAATCTGAGATGGCGTCAGAATCAGGTACTTTGGTTGCATCCTTAACCATCTCTTCTTATACATGTTGGCCTTGGTCGCTTCCCAATCTGATAATTAAACAATACTCCGTTGTCTATAGGAAGGGACTTTTGAAAATGATCAATGCAAGGCGTTATTGGTTAAGGCAACCCATGTACAAGATAACGAAGTCCGCTGAGAATTGCGGGTCCTCTACAGTTATGATAATGTTCTTAAAATGTTTCTCTCATCTTCTATTCTTCACCCCGCCCTTTCTTTTCAACGTGCATATGGTCTTCAGATATTTCTACATGGCAGTTGGGTGCTCCAAAGCCTTTTGTGGACAGGTATCTTCGAGAAAATGTGATCATTGCACATCCTCTCCATCTCAGAATCATCAATTTTTTTCGGTGGTTTTCTTTCTTCCAGCTAAGAAGGCGCCAGGGAAGAGGGATTATTAGAGGAGCGATTAACATCAGAAGGTTCACTTGAAATTGTTTCACTATTCAAATTAAACCTAGAATTGGATTTCATAAATAAAAAATATGGGTCTTTTTCCGCTAGTGCATCACATATGGTTGCTTAGCCACGGCAAGTTCAAAAATTCCCTCCTAAGCATAAGCAACTCCTTCCAGACAGATGCACCGTGTAGTCCCCTGGTCGGCCCGTCTACTGATGATAGAAGCAGCCTTCCCCATCCAACCTCTGCTCCAAAACCACCAACACAAATCTATGCGCTACCCTCTCCTCCGAAAATGAAAAAATATCCCCATTCCAAGCAAGCAACACACCCCTAGCACGCACATCTGTAGGGATCGCCCAAAGCTCAGTTAGTCAAGTCCCCGACATCAACTTCCACTTCCCTCGGTTCCACACATCCACTTTAGTCCACTGCAAAAAGACCACATCTGCCTGCCACGACGCATTTCTTCTCTGTCGCCCAGGCACATCACGTTCCCAGATGGTATCTTGACCCTGCATTATGCAACCGACGCATGAATGCCCATCGTGTGTCTCCTTGCTTCCTTAGGGCCAAGGCGGTTATCCCGCAATACATCCTCAGCAGTGTCCCTTACCACCTCGTCCTCACCTCCAACAAAACCCATTCGTTCTCACCAAGCAAGACATATTTACCTGCCCTCCCTGGCCACAGCCAAGATCCTCTATTGTGCATTTTCCCTTTATTGGATACACCCATCCCACTACCAGATGTGTAGTCGCCCCGGCCTGCTGTAGGCCTCGAGGGAACCCTGCAATCATGGGAGGATGCATCAGGTATACAACATGGGCAAGTTGCGTGAGTTGGTGCAAATGGTGCATTACTCCACACTGGATATTCAACCTGGAAGCACCGAGATAGGATGAGGTTTATGACAACATTACTGATGGCATGGATTGAAGTATGATGTAGTCATTTTCATGGGTTGATGTTTTAGTCTACCAACATGCCAAGGCAAGAAATCAACACCTGCAGGACTTTTGGAGCTACTTATTCCTGAGTAAAAGTGTGAGAACATAGAATAGACATGGATTTAGTGAGATAACTTTGACAGAGGATTTGACACAATCTAGTTCACTGTGGAGAGGCTTACAAAGTAAGATCGCTTGTACAAGTCAGGAGCGCTCATGGGCATCCCAATGGGAAAACATCTTCTTCAGACAGATTGTGAAGTTGCATCAAATATTTAAGACATTGCATAAATACATATATATGTCCCTATCCATACTTCTTGATCCATAGCATCGCCTTTTTGTTGCCATCTTGCACCATCTTTGTGCCATGCTTCCCCACACATCTTATCATGTTGCCTGGATGCAAAGCTTCTTGTGGCCACCTCACACAGCCACCTTTGCCTCCAACTCATGCCTCTCGTGTTTATGCGAATGCCCACATGCGTCACCTTTTTCGACAATGCACCTTGTTGCAATAATCAATCTCCGAATCCATAAGTTGTAAATGCATCTTACGTGGTTGCCTAAGCTACTGCAACTACATGGAATGGCCATTTCTCGCTCTAGCACGTCATCAACCATTACAGCTCTCCACCACACAAGTTCATCGTCTTGATCTACAGTCGAACTAGATGTCTTATAGAACGTTTCGGTTCTGTGCCTCCTAGTGAATACCTCACTTCCATGTTAATTACAAGATCGCATTCAAGGCTGGTCTTCATTTCTTTTTTCTCACTGAAACTGACATTTTTATTAACCTATATATACGTAGGCCCCATTTCTCTTATTATCTAAATAAGAGAAATGGTAATGAAGAAAACACCTCAAACCACGCAAGGAGATGGATCTTTGACAAAATTTAATCACCCTAATAAATATAACCCGTCGCGATTCTAAACAAATCTTAAGTAAATGGATACTTCTGTCCCTTTCTTGTATCACTTTGTTATCTTGTTTAACCCAAGGTATTTATAAGAACATCTGTCAGCATTTTTTTCCCCCAAATTCTATTGACTCTGAAGCCACCCACCTGAAAAGTAGAATTTTTAAAAGCTAATTGAAATTAAAAAAAAAATGATACAGCAATAGAAGCATCAACTTGGTTACTTTGATACAACCCTCATTCCAAAAACATGTCACAGTTTCCCTAATATTAACTTGCACTCAAGATTACAAAGACTGTTGGGAGACGGGCAACAAGCTGCGCTGCCAATCCCTTTTGAAAATACAAAAATCGGGACAAGTGAAAGGCGTGTGAATGAGTCATAAATGAGTACTAGAAATATACATGAGTGATGGACAGAAGATATTAAGCTTATCCTAACAAAAGCATCTTATAAAGGTGAATCAAACTTGGTTAGCGTGAACCACAAAAGAACTCATAGATGAAGCTTCGTTCGCCATGTGCTTCCTACTACTTTCCTGGGAGAAGGATCATCCACTCCCCTATCCCGCTGCCCTGACGTAAAATACAGGTATCCATCCCAAAATCCAGCAAGGGTGGTCTTCATTCGAAAAGGCATCCGCCCTATCACAGTCCATTTCTGCATGCACAAATTGTTATCGAGTTTCAGGACTGGTCTAACACAAAACGATCAGGGAGGATGATCAGTTGCTTGAATTGGCAGAAGCTCCTACTCCTCGTAACTAACTTCTATGAAAATGAATTGCCCAAAAATTGATTTCTTGGCTACGAACTGATAAAAGAGAGTGGCAGGTGTGTGATAATTTCATGACTATGAGCAGTTCATGATTTTTTTTTGAGATAATTGAAAACAAAACAAACTTGAACATAAAAAAATGGAGAAAGCAGTACATAATACACATGCAGTAAAGAAACCAACAGAAATTTCATGTTCGTTTTAAGTAAAATGTAGTAATGATTCACATCTACAACAACAAAATCAGCAGCTTAGGGCAATCAAAAAGTTCAAGTCTTTGGTACAGAGAGCAAGGGGAAAAAGTAAGAAGGAATGAATATTCTTCAGTGACGCAGTGTGCAACCCATGCTCCCAGTATACTCCCAACCACCTCATTCATTAAGTTGAGTGATTTGTACTTGTTGGGCATGGAACCTTGAAATTCCGAGCATAGCAAGCAATCATCAAACAATCATGTATACCAGTTTTACATGGCAATCCCAATCAAAGGGAAAAACCATTAAGGCCCATTCGGTAGAGGGACAAAGGATAAGGAGTTGTTACTCATCATCCAAGAGAAGAATCCACTATAGCAATCATGTGTACTGTATGTGTTGGGAGACGTAAATGAGATGATAATTCCATGAACCCTAGGCTCTCTTATATAGGAGAGGAGCTTATGGGTAAATTACATAAAGCATACTAAGAGGAAAACAAAATAAAGAAAGGTACAGATACTACTGTTAATGTATGCGTTAACACTCCCCCTCAAGATGGAGCATAGATATCAATCATGCTCAGCTTGGAAGCACACTTCTGAAATGGACCTCGTAACAATGCCTTGGTGAATATGTCTGCAGTCTGGTTCTCTGAAGTAACATGAGATGTGGCAATGAATCCTTTCTTAATCATTTCACGTATGAAGTAACAATCCACCTCAATATGCTTGGTCCGCTCATGGAATGCAGGATTGTTTGCAATAAACAAAGCAGCCTGATTATCACATTCCAAGTTCATAGGAAGTGGTACATCAAAACATAAATCTGTCAGCACCGCTTTCACCCACATCATCTCTGTAGTAGCCTGGGTCATAGCCCTATATTCGGATTCAGCACTAGATCTAGCTACCACAGTTTGTTTCTTGCTCCTCCATGAGACTAGGGCATCTCCAACATAGACAGCATACCCTGAGGTGGACTTCCTATCCTTGGGACATCCTGCATAGTCTGCATCTGCGCATGCTGAGATAGAAATCCCCTTTCCTTTCTTGAATAGCAGACCTGCACCTGGAGAAGATTTGAGATATCTAAGTATCATATGTATTGCATCCATATGTACCTGGCGTGGTTGCTCCATGAACTGGCTCACACGGCTCACTACAAATAATATATCTGGCCTAGTGATCGTGACATATAACAGTTTGCCTACCAGTTCTCTATATCTTCTCCTGTCCACCTCCTCTGTGTTATCTTCATAAAGCTTCATGCTGGGGTCCATGGGTGTCGTAGCAGGCCGACACTCGAGCATACCTGTTTCACTCAACAGATCAGTAACATATTTCCTTTGTGACATGACTAGCCCATAGGAATTTCTGGCAAATTCAAGCCCCAGAAAGTATCTAAGGACCCCAAGATCCTTAGTGACAAACTCACTACCCAGCATTCCTTTCGCCTGCCTTATGCCCTGCTCATCATCTCCTGTAATCAAGATGTCATCAACATAAACCATAATGACAATGATACCTCTCACTGTTTTCTGTACAAACAAGGAATGATCAGCATTGGAGCGTTTGTATCCTTGTTTCCCGAAGAGATCCGAGAGCTTCTGAAACCATGTTCTGGGACTCTGCTTCAGGCCATATATAGCCTTATGCAGCCTGCATACCTTGGAACACTCCCCCTCAACAGCAAAACCAGGTGGCTGTTGCATATATACTTCCTCCTGCAAATCTCCATATAGAAATGCATTCTTCACGTCCAACTGATGGAGCGGCCAGTCTCGAGCAACTGCAACTGATAACAGGATCCGTAGAGTGGAATGACGCGCCACAGGGGAGAATGTGTCAAGGCAATCTACCCCATACGTCAATGGAACCATCTGCATTGTGCTTAACTGTAAATACCCATTTGCAACTCACCGGGCTGACATCTGGAGGTATAGGAACCAAACTCCAGGTTCCTCTAGACTGAAGTGCCGCCATCTCTTCTTCCATTGCTAGCCGCCATCTAGCATCCTGCAAAGCGTCATGATGATTCCGTGGAATGTCTGTGGCTGAAAGTGCCAATGCAAACGTCCTGAAGTCTCCAGATAGCCTCTCAAAAGACACAGCTGCTGATAATGGATATTTGGCACAACTTCTCTTCGGCTTGCGTAGAGCAATTGGAACATCCAGATCATCTGTGTTATCACCATGCCCCTGTAATGCATCCTGTTGAGAAATGTCGTCAGATCCATCAACATTAATATTTTCATTACATACCATAGGCGAGCTAGTTGACGGGTCAGGACCCTAAGCTGGAGGAGGCCTGCGGGTGTAATGGAATGGTAGCGGGGATACTAGCGATGGCGGTGGTGGTGGCGGTGGCGGTGGTGGTGACGGTGGTGTTGTTTGTGGCAATGGTGGTGGAGGTGCCATGAATACGGCATCAGGAGATATAAGTGGTGGCTACTTGTTTCCAGATTTTGAAAAATACATAATGGATTCAAAAAATGTAACATATGCACTGATCATATACCGCCGACGCACAGGATCAAAACACTTGTACCCCTTTTGAGTTCTGGAGTACCCCACAAAGACGCACTTGACAGCCCTAGGAGAGAGCTTGTCAGTACCAGGCGACAACTGATGGACAAATGCGACTGACCCAAACACACGAGGGGTAAGAATGAACAAATCCTTGTCAGGGTAAATGAGTGAAAAAGGAATCTGTTTATTCAAGACAGACGAAGGCATACGGTTGATTAGGTAACATGAAGTAAGGACTGCATCACCCCAGTAGGAGTACGGAACATGACTCTGAATAAGAAGTGACCTTGTGACATCAAGAAGGTGACGGTGTTTTCTTTCTGCAACCCCATTCTGTTGAGACGTATGAGCACAAGATGTTTGGTGAATAATTCCTTTTGAGGAGTAGTAATTTGCTAGAATGTTGGTGCACAACTCTAAGGCATTATCACTTCTCACAATCTTGACAGATGTGGAAAAAACATTTTGAATTTCATTAAGAAAGTGGATAATAATATTTCCTGCTTCAGATTTATTTTTCATTAGAAAGACCCATGACGCTCTAGAGAAATCATCCACAAATACAATATAAAACATGTGTCCCTGATGATCAGGAACACGACTCGGGCCCCAGGCATCGACATGAAACAACTCAAACTTGGAGTTACTACTCCGACCTTGACTACTGGGAAAAGACGACCTGTGATGCTTTCCCAACTGACATGCCTCACACTGGATAGGTGTGTGAGAGAGACCATAGGGTAGAACTAGACGCAACTTTTGAAGCGGTAAATGACCAAAGCGCAGATGCCACAGGAGAGGAGATACTTGTCCAGCAGGAGAAGATGTGGTTCCAGCAAATGGGGTCTGGTTCAGTCGATAAAGGCCTCCTTGCTCATAGCCATGACCAATCACGTTGCCCGTACGGATGTCCTGAAAAATCAAAGAAGATGGATCAAAAATAGCTCGACAATGGAGATCCTTCGTAATCTGACTGATTGACAACAGATTCATAGAAAAATGCGGTGCATGTAGGACATTCTTGAACTGCATAGAAGATGTCAATCTAATCTCCCCCTGACCCGTGATAGGGGAGTGGGTGCCATTGGCAATCACTACTGTCCGTCCTGGAGGAATCCGAGTGTATCCTGTAAGTAGACTCTGGTCGCCACATAGATGATGTGTAGCGCCCGAGTCCATGATCCACGGCAATGTATCAGATCTACTACTGTGAAGTGCAAGTGTACTACCTGAAGTACTAGTAGAGGCAGAGGCAGAAGCAGCAGCATCAGTATGACTCTCTGTAGTCGGTGCTGGACCGGATGGTGGGATAATGCCCCTGAGGCGGGCAACTAGATCATCAAATCGTTGATCCAGTGTAGCAGCAGATGGGGGCTCTATCTGCTTAGCGGCTCATGCAGATGCAGGGAATCCATGCTTCGAGTAGCATGTGTCTTCCGTATGTCCGACTCGGTGACAATATGAGCATGTTGGCCTAGTGCGGCCACCCCTTCCACGAGGAGTACGTCCACGGCCCTGGTGATGAAAACCGCGGCCTCTGTTGGCCGCCATAGCTGAGGGATTCTGACTCGCAGCTGCTGAAGGCACTGTGATCCTACTCAATCTATGAAAAGCTTCCTCCATGGGAGGAATGGTCGAGTCCGCCAAAATCTGTGAACGTGCTGCCTCATACTCTGGATCAAATGCAGCGAGAAACACACCCACCATCGTCGCATTCCTGTATGTCTTCTGCTGTTCTGGCGTGGCGGTAAGAGGCATGAAGCTATAGAGTTTCTCGAACATCCCTCTCAATGATGTATAGAGAGAATGTAAAGGACGGCCGTTCTGCTTTATTGTGAATATATCATGTTGTAGTTGCAGGATCTTCGTCTCGTTCTTCGCCTGAGAATATGTTGCTGCCAGGATATCCCACATGTCTTTGGCTGTGGGTTGATGTAGAATGTCATTGGCGATTTCAATAGCCAATGTGCCAGATAGCCACACCTTGGCATATACATCATCGGCCTCCCATGAGGCATGGACTCCAGTCTTCTCTGCAGGCTCGGGCTCTGTAAGAATGTGCTTCTTACCTGTAGACTTCATCATACTCATGAACTGCATTGCCCACAGTTCATAGTTCGTATCATCCATCTTGACAATGGGCGCTGGACCACGAAATGCGCCAATAGACGGGATATCTGCCTTGCTTTCTGACATACTGGAGACGGAAGACTGGAGCGAATGACAAGAGATAATCTTTGTCTACAATGACATAGACGGGATTAGTTGCATGTGTAGACCTCAAGCAACTATCCCCATGAATTTGCGCGTGCTACGATCCGCACACGCACAGGAATGACGACGATGCACACAGTATGCGCACGCGGTATGTAGCCTTCACGTGCAGGTGCACAGGAGATGGAGCCCCTCACGCGCAGGCGCACTGGAGAGGGAGCGCTTGGAGATGCGCGCTCGTGGTGTAGGCGCAGATGCGCTACTTCGTGCGCAGGTGCGCCTGTACGCTGTGCGCAGATGCGCCTGTGCGCTGTGCGCAGATGCGCCTGTGCGCAGATGGCGTAGGCGCAGGTGCGCCTGTGCGCAGGTGCGCTAGGTGCGCCTGTGCGCTGTTGCGCAGATGCACAGGCGATTAACGCGCTGGAGAAGATCGACGCGCGTGTGGCTGGAGAAGATCGACGCGCGAGAGAGGAGAGGCGACGGTGTTGGAGGCGCGCCGATCGAGGGAGAGAGAGATAGGGCCGGCGGTTGGAGGGGGTAGGGTTAGGGTTTCGAGAACTCCGGTCTAGGACCGTCGCTCTGATACCATGTTGGGAGACGTGAATGAGATGATAATTCCATGAACCCTAGGCTCTCTTATATAGGAGAGGAGCCTATGGGTAAATTACATAAAGCATACTAAGAGGAAAACAAAATAAAGAAAGGTACAGATACTACTGTTAATGTATGCGTTAACAGTATGCTATCTCTTGTTCTCCGTCAAAAAGAAACACTAAATCTATAATCAGATAGTGCCTCTCTGTATACTGGCATAAAACATAATATAACAGGATAGGATAATAACGATACAATCCAATCAGGATCCAAATAAATATCCGCAAATTTGGTTGTTATAAGATTGGAATGAAATCAAATCCTAAAATACTTTCTAAGGTTTTTCGACATTAGGAAGTATGGAAGATAACATAATCCACACATGTAATGATGCAAAATCTAATTATAACAGGCAATCTTTCACGGCCACCAGAGAAGAAATAAAAGAAAACAAGTAGAACTTCCTTGATTTTGCTGTCTTCTCTCTTGTTAATCTGTGGATAGTCATACCCTCTTCATTTACTCAAATACAATGCTTGAGTCAAGCGTGCTACTTAAAAATGATATTCCTAATAGAAAATGCAACTATAACTATGCAATCCAGCTTGTTAGCTTTATGCCGATCTGAGAATCCGGAGAAGAGGAGTGGGAGAGAGTGAGAAGGAGATCGGGAAGGGGAAGGAGAGGGTGGGCGACAGTGAGCTTGTGGGAGAGAGGGAAGAATACATGTTGGGAGAGAGGGAATGAGTATGCTGGGTGGAAGTGAGGGAGCAAAGGAGTGTCCTATAGGAGTCAGGACCACTAGTGAGGGTGGTTCCCTTGTCCATTCTTTTCGCAGACCTAGGTGCTACTTGTAGTTATCTTTAAGTACAGTTGTACTCACAATTTGTCAGCTAGTTTTGTTTGATCCTCTGTTTTTCTTCTAATTTGGCTCCTGTTCAAGGCTTTGTAATAAAGTAGTTGTGGACTTAAGACAGTTTATTATTTGCTACTAGTTTATATCATTCGTTACTTACATGGCATATACATATAATGTAATTGTGGAAGAAGAAAAGAGATAATATTATATTGAGAAATGAACCCTAACCTTATATATAAGAAGAGGGTAGAGTTGGGGAGGGTACATGAAAATACAAAAATATGGCAGTATCGATGCATGTGTTATCACTCACACTTAACACTCTCACGTCAGTTGGAGTACAGATATTTGACATGTGCAGCTTTTCACCACACCACTCCAAAGAAGCTTTGGGAAGTGCCTTGGTAAAAAGATTTGGTATCTGATCTACAAAACTAACAATAAAGTCTGCAAAAGACCTTGTTGAACGAGGTCCCTAGTGAAATGGCAATCAATCTCTACATATTTAGTATGCTTGTTAAGTATGAGGTTGTTTGCCTTGTGTATGGCTGCAATTTGGTTGCATGTCAAAAACATCAATATTGTTAGCCTTGCATATGGCAGCGGCAGTGATGGCAGGGAAGGAGAGGGTGTATGTGGTTTCGGGGATGGGTAGGGTCCTAGGCTAGAGCCGGGGTCAAAGGCAGCGGGCTTGATGGAGATGTCAGTTCGGTAAGTGGGGGTGTGACCACAGGAGAAAGTATCGGGGTTGGTAGCGTAGGTGGGGTGGGATGGGAGCTGATGGTAGTGCTAATGGTAATTCAACGGCTCCCAGGTTCCATAGATCCGTGTCGAGCTTCTAAGAATCTGTTGATCGATAACTACTCCAATACTTCGACGGATCAGTAGATCGTGAAGACGATCTGAGGGCCATGCTTTGATGCGACTTGATTCAAACGGAAAAATTTCGGTAGCGGAAAATTATTTAACTCAGCCATAGTCGGTCCCAAGCCCGGGTAAATGAGGAGGGTTGCGTTAGGTAGCCGACAGCCAGCGTAAAACAGTCAGACACAACTTCCTAAATAGTACTTTTTTCTAAAAAAAATACTATTTAAGAAGTTGCCTCGTGACATTCGGATCTTTTCAACATGGATCTAAGCAAACATACAGATTTCATTGGGGCGTTCCCTACTTGCGACGCGTTGCATCGCCTGAATGCAATGAAAAATTGGCAAGGGCCGCTACATCGCAGCCTGGATGTAGTTCAAAATTTGCAAGGGTTCTCGCATGAGGAATGCATGCGGGTAATTAAGCTAGTTCTGTTGCATCACCACCCGGATGCAATCCAAAATTTACAAGGGTTCTCGCATAATGGATGTATGCGATTAAAGAAGTTAGTCCAAAAGAGATTACAACGGAAGTTGCGGATTGGTAGTTGAAATATTAGCACTTTAACTGGAAAGTTGATGGAGATAGTGGATACGATGGAAAGAAGGAAGATTCATATACTATGTCTTCAAGAGACTAAATGGATTGGAGAGAAAGCAAGGGAGATTGAGAAGACAGGCCTTAAACTTTGGTATTCATGTAAAGATAAGGGTAGAAACGGTGTTGGAGTGGTTGTTCATAAGGATTTGAAGGATTATGTGGTTGAGGTGAAAAGATTCGGAGATCGAATTATTTTGCTAACATTGGTGCTTGAAGAAGAAATTCTGAATATCATCTCAGTTTATGCACCGCAAATTGGTTTAGATGAAAGGACTAAACAAGCTTTTTGGGAGGATTTGGATAAGAGTCTACAAAGAATCCCACAAAGAGAGATGATTTGCATCGGTGGAGATCTTAATGGACATGTGGGAAAAGATGCTTCAGGGTATGCTCATATCCATGGAGGACATGGTTTTGAGGATAGAAATGAAGAGGGAAAAGCCATCCTGGATTTTGCAACGGCATATGATCTTTTCATAGCAAACACTCTCTTCAAGAAGAGGGAGGAACATTTAATTACTTATAAGAGTAGGCCAACTAGAACACAGATAGATTACTTTGCATTGAGGAGAAAAGATAGGTTGTGTTGTAAAGCCTGTAAAGTAATCCCAGGAGAGAGTTTGACAACCCAACATCGTTTGTTAGTCTTGGATGTACAAATGAAAGGGTTGGTAAAGAAAAGGAGGGTTTCTAAGATATCTAGAACTAGATGGTGGAATCTTCCACTGAAGCAAGCGAGCTTCAAGGAGAAGGTTTTAGAAGACTTATCTTGAGATTGTAGCAGTAGTGCAAACGAGATGTGGGAGGCAGTAGCATCTTGTATCCGAAAGGTAGCCAAAGATATGTTAGACGAGTCAAAGGGAGGAGCTCCATGTCAAAAGGAGGCTTGGTGGTGGAGTGAAGGGGTGCAAGAGAAGCTAAAAATAAAAAGAGCTTGCTTTAAAGCTATGTCTAAGGATAGAACAGAGGAAACTGTCACAAACTACAAAATAGCGAAGAAGGAAGCAAAGAAGGCCGTAAGTGGTGCTAAGTCAAAAGCTTATGAAGTTTTGTATAAAAATCTCGAGTGAGATGCATTAAGGACGAGGAAGGTCATGTGCTTGTTACTCAGAACGATATAAAGACTAGATAGGAGCAGTACTTCCATAAACTTTTCATTAGGGAAGGAAATAGAGACATCACTTTGGGTGATCTAGCTTGTAGTGAAAGTTACTTGAATCGTGCATGCTATAGACGGATACAAAGAAAGGAAGTAGAGGAGGCTTTGAAGGTTATGAGACCTGGAAAAGGTGTAGAACCGGATGACATCCCTGTAGAAGTATGAAGAGTTTTAGGTGAGAGTGGTTTGACTTGGCTTACGAATCTATTCAATGTTATTTGGCAAAGCAAGAAAATGCCTGAAGATTGGAGGAGTATCGTGGTGCCTCTTTATAAGAATAAAGGAGACATTCAAAATTGTTCAAATTATAGAGGTACCAAGATGATGTGTCACACTATGAAAATTTGAAAACGTGTGATCGAAAGAAGGTTGAGGTAAATTTCCAATGTAAAAGAAAACCAATTCGAATTCATGCCAGGTCGCTCAACGACTGAAGCCATCCATTTGCTGAGGAGAACAATGGAGATTTATAGAGCTAAAAGGAAGAACATCTACATGATCTTTATTGATTTATAGAAGGCTTATGATTCTGTCCCACGAGAGATATTGTGGAGAGTGTTAGAGAAGAGACAAATACATGTCCTATACATTAACCTCATAAAGGACATGTATGATAGGGCTTTATCTTGTGTAAGGACCCAGTCTGGGAAGAGTGGATATTTTGACATCAACATTGGTTTACATCAAGGTTCTGCTTTGAGTCCATTTCTTTTTTACTTTGATTATGGATGAGTTGACTCGTCACATTCAGGATGAGTTATCTTGGTGTATGTTATTTGCTGATGATATTATGTTAATTGACAAGACTAGTTATGGAGTAAATGAGAATCTTGAGGTCTGGAGACATGAGTTGGAGACTAAAGGATTTCGTATAAGTAGGGTTAAGACGGAATATATGGAGTGCACCTTTGATGGAAGCAATGGTGAAGGAATCGAGGTGAAGATTGGTAACGATGACATTCAGAAGAAAGATTCCTTTAGATATCTGGGATCTATTCTGCAACATGATGGGGAAATTGATGGAGATGTTACTAATAAAATAAATGCAGGCTGGCTAAAGTGGAGAGGAGCCTCTGTTGTTCTCTGTGATAAGAAAATTCCTTTAAAGATTAAAGGAAAGCTTTACAAAGCAGCCGTGAGACCTGCTATACTTTATGGATCTGAATGTTGGCCTGTGAACCATAGACATGTGCAGAGAATGAATGTATCAGAAATGAAAATGCTAAGGTGGATGTGTGGACACATACGTAAAGATCGGATTTGGAATGATGCAATCAGAAAGAAAGTTGGCGTAGCTCCGATCGAGGATAAGATGCGAGAAAACCGCTTAAGATGGTTTGGACATTTGCAAAGAAGATCAGCTGATGCACCTGTAGAAGTTCACGCTATGTTATGATGTACCGTTCCTTATTTCTTATTTATCTCATGTACGTCTATGTAATTTACCCAAGGGTTGTCTCTTATATAAGGGACCCTAGGGCTCTATGGAATAATACAGCAGAGTATTTCGACTCTAACATGGTATCAGAGCCAAAACCCTAATCTAGGGTTTTTGATTTCCACCGCTCCCCCCCCCCTCTTCGGCCGCCGCCTCTCCGCCCGAGGCCCCCAGCCGCCGTCTCCTGCCCCGCCAGCCCGACCCGAGGGGACCTCCCAGCCACCGCGACACCCCCTCCAGTCGCGGCTCGCCCCACCCGTGGGGACTTCCCAGCCGTCGCCCCACTCGAGGGCACCTCCCAGCCGCCCGCCCATTTGAGGGCACCTCCCAACCGCGAGGCCCTCTCCCGCCGAGGCCCTCTCCCGTTGGGGCTGCCGTAACCCTTCCTTGCGCTTCTCCTTCTCGTCGGTCGGCACTTCTTCGTCTATGGGTTCAAGTGCATAACGTCTACATATGCACTTGAATCTGATCCAGTCTTCGTAGACAAACGTTCATTTGTCTATCATCCCAAGGTCTTCTTCTCCGGCATCATGTCAGATCAAAAGATTGATATGCCCTCCATAGGTGCCTTTAAAGGTTCGGCGTCAATTGTCAAAATGGATGGGACGAACTACGAACTCTGAGCTATGCAGTTCCTGAGTCTTGTGAAGTCATGTGATAAGAAGCATATTCTTACCGAGGATGAGCCGGCAGAAAAGACGGGGATTTATGCCTCATGGGAGGCTGATGATGCGTATGGCAAGGTATGGTTGTCAGGGACGCTCGCGATGGAGATCGCCAATGATGTCCTCCATCAAACCACTGCCAAAGCGATGTGGGATATTCTGGCTACTACCTATTCTCAAGTGCGGAACGAGACTAAAATGTTGCAGTTGCAGCATGATATTTTTACGATGAAGCAAAATGGGCGGCCCCTTCATTCTCTGTACACATCCCTACGAGGGATGTTTGAGAAATTATATAGCACTATTCCGCTCACAGCAACCCCAGAGCAGCAGAAGACGTTTCGCAATGCCACTATGGTAGGCGTATTACTTGCAGCCCTTGATCCGGAATACGAGGCGACCCGCTCTCAGATCCTCGCCGATGCTACTATTCCTCCGATGGAGGAATACTACCGGAGGCTCAACCGTATCTCTGTCTCTTCCAGCGCCGCGACCCCACCTCCTTCGGCAATGGCGGCATCCAGAGGATGAGGTAGTTCGTCTTCATTTCGTGGCAGAGGAGGTAGTGCACGTGGCAGAGGAGGTCGTGTGCGCTCAACGTGCTCCTTGTGTCGTTGCACTGGTCATTCCGAGGATACATGCTATTCCAAGCATGCCTTTCCTCCTTCGGCACGTGTCGCTGATCATGTTCAGGCTCCGCCAGCATCTACTCCAGATCACAGGTTAGAGGAGCTTATGGCACGCCTGCGTGACATTATGCCACAACCATCATCAGAGGCTGCTGATACATCTGACGTTGCGGCTTCACGTCAGCTAGTACCTCGGCTACTGCCAGTATCTCAGGTAGAACTTCTGCCTTTCCTCACAGTCATGATCTCTCAGGTTGGATTGTTGACTCCGGAGCTACCCATCATCTCTATCGTGATAAAGATATGCTGCAGTCCTACAGGAATATTCAGTCTGGTCGTTCCGTGCTCATAGCTGATGGCACTCATTCCCCTATTGTGGGTCAGGGGGAGATGTCCTTATTGCCCTCCATGCATTTACAGAATGTTTTACATGCCCCAGAGTTTTCCATGAATTAATTATCAATTATCCATATTACAAAAGATTTGCACTGTCGTGTTATATTTGACCCATCTTCTGTCATTTTTCAGGACATACTAACGGGCAGGGTGATTGGCAGTGGTTCTGAGCACAATGGTCTCTATCGTCTAGTACGGAACTCATATGCTAGCGTCTCACTACATTCTCAGGGATCCGTTTCTCCATATACATGGCACCTTCGCTTTGGTCACCTTCCGCTCCAGAAGATGCGTCACCTCCTGCCACAGATCTCTCCAAATTCTTCATTTCGTTGTGAAGCTTGTCAGTTGGGGAAGCACCATCGTTCTAACTTTCCTAGTCGTCAGGGTCGGAGTAGTCGCTCCACATTTGAGTTATTTCACATTGACATTTGGGGTCCTAGTCGTGTCCCGGATCATCAGGGTCACAGGTTTTACCTTGTTGTGGTTGATAATTTCTCTCGTGTTTCTTGGACTTTTCTTCTTAAAAATAAATCTGAAGCAGGAAGTGTTATCAAAAATCTTATCAATGAAGTGCAGAATGTTTTTTCGTCTACTGTTAAATATGTGCGCACGGATAATGCATTGGAATTCTGCACTCGCTCTCTTGCTCAGTTTCTTTACTCTAAGGGCATTATCCACCAAACTACATGTGCTTACACATCTCAACAAAATGGTGTCGCGGAGAGGAAACATCGTCACTTTCTTGATATTTCTCGCACATTGCTTATTCAGAGTTGTGCACCATTAGCCTTTTTGGGGAGATGCTATACTCACATCATGCTATCTAGTCAATCGTATGCCTTCTACCGTTCTTGGGGAAAAGGCTCCAATTTCTGTCCTCTTTCCCGAAAAGGACTTGTTCTCACTTACCCCTTGTGTCTTTGGAACTGTCGCTTTTGTTCACCGCTTGTCTCCAGGACTTGACAAGCTCCCTCCTAAAGCTGTTAAGTGTGTATTTGTGGGCTACTCACGGAAACAAAAAGGATATCGTTGCTATGACCCGATTAATGACAAGTACTATGTTAGTGCTAATGTCACATTCTTTGAACCAATTATGTACTTCTCCCCTGCAGGCGACAGAATGGTTTCCTCCACCTCTACAGATGATAATGTCTATGTTCCTCTGCCTCCAAGTCTGGGTCGATCTGAGTCCACTACACCACCGCCGCCGCCGCCGCCATATCCTCCCATTCAGCCATTCCCTATGCATTACACCAGACGGTCAGGGCCTGCTCAAGCTACACGTCAACCATCCACCACGCCTCAGGTATGCTCCGATGCTAACACTAATGATGTGTTAGATAATGCACCAGTGCAGGAATCTTTGGTACAAGGGGAGGATCCGCCAGTTAGTACAGTGGATGATGATCTGGATCGTCTTATTGCTCATAGGAAGTAGAGGAGGCAATGTGCATCCTATCCTCTTGCGTCACATGTATCCTTTCACCGCCTTACTGGTGATTTCCAGAGGTTTGCAGCAGCTGTCTCGACAGTTGAGATCCCACGGACTTATCAGGAGGCTATGAAAATTGATTGTTGGCAGTTAGCAATGGAGGAGGAGATGCGTGCCTTACAGTCTCGAGGGAACTTGGTCCCTAGTCCCTATTCCTCCTGGTGGTTCTGTGGTGAGTAGCAAGCGGGTGTTTACAGTTAAATATCATGCAGATGGTCGTCTAGATCGGTACAAGGCTAGACTTGTTGCACGCGGCTTCACCCAAACCTATGGGGTCGATTATTTGGATATGTTTTCACCAGTGGCTCGACACTCGACTCTTCGCATTCTACTATCTGTTGCTGTGGTACGTGACTGGCCTATTTTCCAACTTGATGTCAAAAATGCATTCTTGTATGGTGATCTACAGGAAGAAGTCTATATGCAGCAACCACCGGGGTTTGCTGCTGAGGGGGAGACTCAGATGGTGTGTAGACTTCATAAGGCAATCTATGGCCTTAAACAAAGTCCAAGGGCATGGTTCCAGAAGCTTTCTCAGCTGATTGAACGACAGGGGTTCAAAAGTTCAAATGCGGACCACTCATTGTTTATCCAGAAGACTCCCAGAGGCATCGTTGTCGTCATGGTATATGTTAATGATATCTTGATTACAGGAGATGATACTCAGGGAATCGAGATGACTAAATCTCTCTTGGGAAGCCAGTTTATTACAAAGGATCTAGGTACAATACGATATTTTATGGGGATAGAGTTTGCAAGAAATGCACAAGGAATGGTAATGACTCAAAGAAAATATGTCACAGACTTGCTAGTTGAAACAGGAATGGATGGATGCAAACCGTCAAGCACTCCTATGGACCCATGTATGAGACTTTACGACAATGAGACTGAAGAGGTGGACAAAAGAAGATATAGAGAGATGGTGGGCAAGCTTCTATACATCACCATAACTCGACCGGATATTGCCTTTGCAGTAAACCGGGTGAGTCAATTTATGGAGCAGCCTAGGCAAGTTCATATAGAAGCCTTGTATATGATATTGAGATACCTAAAGTCTTCCCCAGGCACAGGTTTGTTATTCAGAAAGGACGCAGATCTGTCCATTTCCGCGTGTGCAGACGCAGACTATGCAGGGTGCCCAAAGGATCGTAAGTCTACTTCAGGATTTGCTATCTTCATAGGAAGCTCGTTGGCTTCTTGGAAAAGCAAGAAACAAACTGTTGTGGCGAGATCCAGTGTTGAATCCGAATATAGAGCCATGGCACAAGCGAGCACAGAAATGATGTGGGTTCGCACGGTCTTGGAAGATCTGAATGTAACTGTCTCTCTACCCATGCAGCTTCAATGTGACAACCAGGCAGCTTTGTTCATTGCCAATAATCCAGCCTTTCATGAAAGAACAAAGCACATCGAGGTAGACTGTCACTACACTAGAGACATGATCCAGAAGGGCTTGATTTACACTTCACACGTCAATTCAGAAGAACAGACTGCTGATATATTTACCAAGTCATTGCTCAGAGGACCTTTCCAGAGATGTTCTTCCAAGCTGAGCATGATTGATATCTATGCTCCATCTTGAGGGGGAGTGTAGAAGTTCACGCTATGTTATGATGTACCATTCCTTGTTTTTATTTATCTCATGTACGTCTATGTAATTTACCCAAGGGTTGTCTCTCTATATAAGGGACCCTAGGGCTCTATGGAATAATACAACATAGTATTTCGACTCTAACAGCACCGGTTAGGAGATGCGAGTGTTGGGATGTTGAGCCGGCTAAGAGAGGGCGAGGACGGCCCAAGAAGTGTTGGAAAGAGACCATACAAAGGGATCTTAGTTTTGTGGATATAATCCTGGGATTGGCCCAAGATAAATCTAAATGGAGGCAAAAAATCCATGTAGCCGACCATACTTAATTGTGGGAAAAGGCTTTGTTGTTGTTGTTGTTGTGGAAGAGATTGGAGGGTAAAAGAAGAGAAGACTCGCCGGATGTGAGGGACTTGGGGGAGAACTACGAAGATATCGTAGAGGGAGAGGAGAGAAGGGAGGGGAGATAATTTGGAGAAACTCCAATTTTAATTCAACTTCTTGAAACCATAAACTGCCATCCCCATTATATAAGAGAGGTGGGGTTACAAAAATAGAAAGAGAAATAAAAATTCAAATAAAATAAGATCCTAATTGGACTCTGATTGATTTTAGAAATGAAATTGTAACAGACTCAACTAACCGTAAATATAATTAATTTGACCTTAGTTTAATTAGACTCTAACTAATCAGACGAAAATTCTAATTGGACCAAACTGAACAAATGAACGTCATAATTTTACTTTGTTCCACATTGCATCATCGTCCCCTTAAACTCCACGAAAACCTTAGCCATCCACCATAGTGGTCGCTTCTTCCTCTATGTTGGCTTGGCCATTTGTGAGAGAAGTCGCCTTCTTCCTCATGTTCCTTTTATGTGTTGAAGGACACAATTTGATACAATGAAAGCAAGAGGTAGAGATCATCAAGATCTCTATTTGCATGGACTACTTGGTGGAGGAGATATCTCTTGTTCGTGAAAGGTACCATGAGTCATCATCGTACCCGTGAAAGCATATGTCAGATCGAACTTGATTCAGGAGGTTTCTTCTTTTATAAACTCACACTTCAAAAGATATTCCTAAATACCCTTCTGTTTATGTGAAACGATTTGGAAACTATTTCCTATACCATGTAGTTTTGCATTTGCAATTTTGTTATACTATTGCATTGATGTTTATACAATGAACACTTTTCTTTACCAATTTAATTTTTTTATTCCGTGTTTCTATGATGTATAAGGTTTAACCTCCCTTCACATTCTATATTTAGTGACTCATCCAAGTCAATACCGAATACCGGCTTTTGCAACACTGGAAACAATGTAGACGTATCGCCAACGAATTTACAGTCCATACCCATCAAACGTTGGAGGCAACAACGGAAGAATCAATTTTAGGATTATTGAGAACTTATAATTCATGATCAACTTTCTTCAGTAGTATCCTACCCCCATGGGAAATCCACCCCCCCCACCCAATTCTTGAAAGAGAAATGCCATATACTGCTAGAGGATGGGTCACATAACGTTTTCTACAATGTATCAGGCTGAACAAACGAGTAGTTATTTCCCCTATCTTTGAGCTTCCATGACTATATCACTTAGAGGCTTCAAACTAGTTATTTCCCCTATCTTTGAGCTTCCATGACTATATCACTTAGATCATCTTAGTCCTTCAGCTTAAAATATTTCTCTTGTTGCAAGAACATGCATCAATCAGCTTTTCCTTCTTCTTGACTTAACTTGAAAAATTAGCCTTCTAAAAAACAAATATATAGAAATAATTTATCTCAACAAAACTAAGTCATTGTTAGAGTCAAACAACCAAAGCACACACAAAGATGGGGACAAAGATTAATGTGGAAAACCCTACAAAGAGAGAAAACCATGGGGACGCACAATCCCTACTCTCCTTCACTAGAGATTAGGAATCTCTTTACTAAGATAAATTCCAATCGGGGGATGAATATAATATATAGAAAAGGATGGGTAAATAGTCACACATCCAAAGATCCGTTTACCCATATACAACAACAACAACAACAAAGCCTTTTTCCCACAATTAAGTAGGGTCGGCTACATGGATTATTCGCCTCCATTCAGATCTATCTTGGATCAATCTCGGACTTATATCCAAAAAACTCAGATCCGTTTACCCATATAAGCACAATAAATCAACAGCTATTAACAAAAATTCCCTATTAACTCTTAGTATCGACCATTCCACTATGGGATGACCCTTTCTGCTAGTAAAGGAAACATGACAGTGTTTCAAGCCTAGATCCAATCCACTATCTAGTACAAATGACCCACGCATCTTTTTGGGCTTCGGCATGGGATTATTATTTGGGTGTAACAACACGAGTGAGCTGTCAAGTTTTCTGAGGCAGGGTGCAAAAGAGTAAAGATGCAGCAGTATGCCAACATAGGAGGGATGCACAAGTCAAACTAAGGCAAATTGTATACAAGAAAAGGAATTGATCAAAGTAGACCACCTTCAATGTCTCACCCCATAACTCGTCCAACATTGTCACACTTCCACTACAAAAAACACTAGATGAAGCAAAAAACTTCAAAAAGAAATATAAAGTTCTTTATCAGGCCAAGTGGCATTGGCTAGGAGTAACAAATTTATCCAAAGTCATACCTGAGCTTAAAAAAACCAATTTGAGCATAGTGGCATTGTAAATTGGAAGGTGCTTTGAATTGTCTTCAGATGTATTATTATATTATATATCACGTGCCTTCCAATATCTATCAACCTATCTCTTGGATCCCTTATGAGCCCTCCAAAAAATTACATAAGACCTCCATGCAATCACTCAGGTTTAAGGTGGCAAAAGACTATAATGATTGAATATTTTCCCTGTTTACAAGTCCTTGAAATCCTAAAACTGTACCATTCAAAATTGTTGATTTTGATTTTGTTACCGAAGTTACCATTCAGTTTAAAGTAAGAATTAGAAATTGAATATAAAAAATTTACCAATATCACAGCATGACAACTGATCAAGAAAAATAACTGACAACCTCAAGTTACAAAAAAGCATAAACATAAGGGAGGTGAAATTGGATACCAAGTTATCTAACTCGAACCGGAACACCTCCCCGACCAGCATCATCTTTTTGGTGATAGGGTGCTTCTCCGTTGTGCCTCCAACAATAATGATTGAATTATTGACAACAACCCAAGAAAATTCAATATGGGAATTTGGTTTAGGTATGGGAGGCAATTCTCTCCATGTCACGGCATCCTCCGACATGTAAACATCACCATAAACTACCTACATAGATATATGACGAAACTTTCATAAGCACAATAAAACATGAGCAAAAGATGTTTCCTATAAAGGTAGAAGGAAATGTCACATGTGAAAAGAACTGTTTATGAGACAACCCAACCAGAATAAATGTTCCAAGTCAAAGCAACAAGTTCTTACATAGCAATACATCTTAGTCAAAGATTAACAACCAGCATGTCCTAAGATGGTGTTCAAATACATTTACCTTCTTCGAACTCTGAAAGGAAAATTTTCTGTTTGGCAACTCAAATGCAAAGCATGCCCTAGAAATTACAGAATTATAAGCATACAATTATATGGAAGATGTCCACCTGGATATGTCATATTGATGTCTCAATCTATCCATGATCCAATAGGTGGGTCAAATTACAAAACCAACCTTTTGGGGATAAATTAAAACAAATCAGCTTCCGGATCCTTTTTTTGTATTCGGAGTTGTAAATTAATACGGTTAAGGAGGATCTATGTTACACATGCCCCCATACGGTTAAATCTTGATGTCATTCTCTATATCATCATTTTACCACCATACAAGCAAGAGATCTGCCACCGCAATCAGAGAATAGCCCAGTTAAGGGTGAACCTAGTGGCTAGTACGTTTTGTATTGTGGTTGTTTCGTGCTTGTTTGCCTGCTTGTTAGATCTATGTTAATTTCCGTTAGGCGCTACATACATAACTCTCAAATGGTTCTTTATAGATCTCAACAAGTAGTAATATGAGTGCAATGGGGTTCAATGCTTTTCTAGATTAACATTATTAAAAAAATGTGGCTTCAATAGATGCACAAGGAACTTGCTACAATATATAGTTAAATCTCTTAAAAAAGTTCATTAATAGAGCCATCTTAGGTAGAATTAAAGCTACATACCTCATGTCTACGAGAACATTTAAATATGGGTGAGCCTGGTTTTGCCATGAAATCTCCTTCTTGTCCACCAATCATATAAATCTTATCATGAACAACAACGCATGCCCTGAAATTAGGATGTTCTGTCAGAAATGAGACATACTACTACAATAACTAAAGCTCGTTACAGAAGACTGGCTCAGAATTTTAACCAGATCTAGAGAAATAAAACTGATGAATGGTGTTTGTTAACGCATATAGTAGTAGTATCTGTACCCCTTCTCTATTTTATTTTCTTCATTGTATGCTTTATGTAATTTACCCATAGGCTACTCTCCTATATAAGAGAGCCTAGGGCTTATGGAATAAACAAGCCATTCATTTTTCCCAACATGGTATCAGAGCGACGGTCCTAGACCGGAGTTCTCGAAACCCTAACCCTAACCCCACCACACCCGCCGGCCTCTCTTTTTCGCTTCATCTCATCGGCGCCGCCCATCATCATCTGAGCTCGCCGCAGCGCCGCCTCTCCGATCGCTACTGCGCGCTGTGCGCCGTAGCACACGCACGTTGTGCGCCTGTGCGCCTCCTCCTTACACACCTGTGCTGCAGCATTTGAGTGCGCCATCTCCGTGCGTACCATCTCCCTGCGCACCATCTCCGTGCGCGCTGTAGCCTGTGAGCGCACCTGCGCCTCCTTGTGCGTGGGCGCATCGTGTGCACCTATGCATCCCCAGTGCGGGTGCGCGTTCGCTCCAGTGCAGATCTAGTGCACGCATCCTCTGCGTGTGCATCTCCGGTGCTGTGCAGATCTAGTGCATCTCCAGTGCGTGCACGTGCAGCCTGCGCGTGATTCCTGTGCCTGCGCGTGATTCCTACGCGTGTGTAGGGCCTAGCACGCACATCTTCATGGGGTTAGTTGCTTGAGGTCTACACATGCAACTAACCCCGTCTATGTCATTGTAGACGAAGCTCATCGTCTATCAATTGCTCCAGTCTTCCATGTCCAGTATGTCAGAAAGCAAGGCGGATATCCCATCTATTGGCGCCTTTCGTGGTCCAGCGCCTATTGTCAAGATGGACGGTACAAACTATGAACTGTGGGCTATGCAGTTCATGAGTATGATGAAGTCAACAGGTAAGAAGCACATTCTTACCGAACCTGAGCCTGCAGAGAAGACTGGAGTCAATGCCTCTTGGGAGGCCGATGATGCATATGCCGAAGTATGGTTGTCCGGTACACTGGTGATAGAGATAGCTAATGACATTCTACATCAACCCACAGCCAAAGATATGTGGGACATCCCGGCGGCCACGTATTCCCAGGCGAAGAATGAGACGAAGATTCTGCAACTCCAGCATGATATCTTCACTATCAAGCAGAATGGTCACCCTCTACATTCTCTCTATACATCACTGAGAGGGATGTTCGAGAAGCTCTATAGCTTCATGCCCCTGACAGCCACGCCTGAACAACAGAAGACATATAGGAACGCGACTATGGTGGGTGTGTTCCTAGCGGCACTTGATCCTGAGTATGAGGCGGCACGATCCCAGATTTTGGCCGACTCTACTATTCCTCCTATGGAGGAAGCTTTCCATAGACTGAGTCGGATCACAGTTCCTTCCACAGCCCCTAGTCAGAATTCTTCAGCCATGGCAGCCAACAGAGGTCGCGGATTTCATCACCAGGGCCGTGGACGTGGACCTCGTGGAAGAGGTGGCCGCACTAGACCGACATGCACCTACTGTCACAGAGTTGGACACAATGAAGACACATGCTACTCAAAGCATGGATTTCCTGCATCCGCACGAGCTGCTGAGCAGATAGAGCCTCCATCTGCTGCTACTTTAGACCAACGGTTCGACGATCTAGTTGCCCGTCTGAGGGGCATTATTCCACCATCTGGCCCAGCACCGACTACAGAGCCTCAGTCTGATGCCGCTGCTTCCGCCTCCGCTTCTACCAGTACCTCAGGTAGTATACTTGCACTGAACAGTAGTAGATCAGATACTTTACCATAGATTATGGACTCGGGCGCTACACATCACCTATGTGGCGACCAGAGTCTACTTTCAGGATACACTCAGATCCCTCCAGGTCGGACAGTAGTGATTGCCAATGGCACTCATTCCCCCATCACTGGTCAGGGGGGGGATTAGATTGACACCTTCTATGCAGCTCAAGAATGTGCTACATGCACCTGATTTTTCAATGAATTTATTGTCAATTAGTCAGATTACGAAGGATCTACATTGTCGGGCAATTTTTGATCCATCTTCTTTGATTTTTCAGGACATCCATACGGGCAACGTGATTGGTCGTGGCTATGAGCAAGGAGGCCTCTACTGCCTGAATCAGACTCCTTTTGCTGGATCCTCATCCTTTTCTTCTAGACAAGTATCAACCTTATTATGGCATCTGCGTTTTGGTCATTTACCGCTTCAGAAGTTGCGTCAAGTTTTACCCTATGGTCTACCTCACACACCTATTCAGTGTGAGGCGTGCCAGTTGGGAAAGCATCACAGGTCGTCCTTTCCCAGTCGTCCAGGTCGGAGTAGTACCTCCAAGTTTGAGTTATTTCATATTGATGTCTGGGCTCCGAGTCGTGTACCCGATCATCAGGGACACAGATTTTATATAGTATTTGTGGATGGATTTCTCTAGAGTGCCATGGGTGTTTCTGATGAAAAATAAATCTGAAGCAGGAAATATCATTATCCATTTTCTGAATGAAATACAAAATGTTTTCTCCACATCTGTGAAGTTTGTGAGAAGTGATAATGCTTTAGAGTTGTGCACCACTATTCTTGCCAATTATTACTCCTCAAAAGGGATTATTCACCAAACATCTTGTGCTCATACATCTCAACAGAATGGGATTGCTGAAAGAAAACACCGTCACCTTCTTGATGTCACAAGATCACTCCTTATACAGCGGTCACCATTTCGGTATCGACCAAAACAGAATTTCGGATGGAATTTTGGTGGAATTTCGATCGAAATTCGGTCATTTCGATCATTTTTTGTATTAGGACCCTCATATTTCGGTCATTTCGATCGAATTTTCGATTTCGACTGGATATCGATATTCGACAGAAATTCGACCGAATTTCGTTGAAATTTGAGGCCATGATACAGAGTCATGTTCCCTACTCCTACTGGAGTGATGCGGTTCTTACTGCATGTTACCTAATCAACCTTATGCCTTCTTCTGTCTTGAATGAACAGATTCCGTTTTCACTCATTCATCCTGGCAAGGATCTGTTCACTCTTACTCCTCGTGTATTTTGGGTCAGTTGCATTTATCCATCAGTTGTCGCATGGTACTGACAAGCTCTCTCCTAGGGTTGTCAAGTGTGTCTTTGTTGGGTACTCCAGAACTCAAAGGGATACAAGTGCTTTGATCCTCTGCGTCGGCGGTATATGATCAGTGCAGATGTTACATTTTTTTGATCTGTTATGTATTTTCAGCCTCAGGAGATAAGAAGCTAGCACATATACCTCCTGATGCCATATACATGACACCACCACCACCTCATATGCCATCACCACCACCACCACCACCTATCTCAGCACTACCGTTTCACTATACCCGCAGGCATCCTCCCGGTCATGGTCATGACTCGTCCACTAGCTCGCCTATGGTATGTAATGAAAATATTACTGTTGATGGATCTGACGATATGTCTGAGCAGGATATGGTGCAGGGACCAGATGAGACTACAGCTGATTTGGATGTTCCCATTGCTCTACGCAAGTCGCAGAGGAGTTGTGCTAAATATCCATTATCAGCATCCATGTCTTTTGAGAGGCTATCTGGAGATTTCAGGTCATCTGTTGTGGCACTTTCAGCTATAGATATTCCACGGAATCATCATGATGCTCTACAGGATAGCAGATGGCGGCTAGCAATGGAGGAAGAAATGGAGGCACTTCAGTCCAGAGGAACTTGGAGTTTGGTTCCTATACCTCCAGATGTGAACCCAGTAAGCTGCAAGTGGGTGTTCACAGTGAAGCACAATGCAGATGGCTCTATTGACAGGTACAAGGCACGTCTGGTTGCACGTGGCTTCACACAGACATACGGGGTGGATTACCTTGACACATTCTCGCCTGTGGCACGTCATTCCACTCTACGGATCTTGTTGTCAGTTGCAGTTGCTCGAGACTGGCCGCTTCATCAATTGGACGTGAAGAATGCATTCCTATATGGAGATTTGCAGGAAGAAGTTTATATGCAACAGCCACCTGGTTTTGCTGTTAAGGGGGAGTGTTCCAAGGTATGCAGGTTACATAAGGCTATCTATGGCCTTAAGCAGAGCCCCAGAGCATGGTTTCAGAAGCTCTCGGATCTCTTCGAGAAACAAGGATACAAACGCTCCAATGCTGATCATTCCCTTGTTTGTACAGAAGACTGCTAGAGGTATCATTGTCATTATGGTTTATGTTGATGACATCTTGATTACAGGAGATGATGAGCAGGGCATAAATCAGGCGAAAGAAATGCTGGGTAGTGAATTTGTCACTAAGGATCTTGGTGTCCTTAGATATTTTCTGGGGCTTGAGTTTGCTAGAAATTCATATGGGCTAGTAATGTCACAAAGGAAATATGTTACAGATCTGTTGAGTGAAACAGGTATGCTTGAGTGTAAACCTGCTACGACACCAATGGATCCCAGCATGAAGCTCTATGAAGATAACATAGAGGAGGTGGACAGGAGAAGATACAGAGAACTGGTAGGCAAACTATTGTATGTCACGATCACTAGACCAGATATATTATTTGCAGTGAGTCGTGTGAGCCAGTTCATGGAGCAACCACGCCAGGTGCATATGGATGCAATACATATGATTCTTAGATATCTCAAATCTTCTCCAGGTGCAGGTCTGCTATTGAAGAAAGGAAAGGGGATTTCTATCTCAGCATGTGCAGATGCAGACTATGCAGATGTCCCAAGGATAGGAAGTCCACCTTAGAGTATGCCGTCTATGTTGGAGATGCCCTAGTCTCATGGAGAAGCAAGAAACAAACGGTGGTAGCTAGATCTAGTGCTGAATCCGAATATAGGGCTATGGCCCAGGCTACTACAGAAATGATGTGGGTGAAAGCTGTGCTTACAGATCTATGTTTAGATGTACCACTTCCTATGAACTTGGAATGTGATAATCAGGCTGCCTTGTTCATTGCAAACAACCCAGCATTCCATGAGCGGACCAAGCACATTGAGGTAGACTGTCACTTCATACGTGACATGATTCAGAAAGGATTCATTGCTACGTCTCATGTTACCTCAGAGAATCAGACTGCGGACATATTCACCAAGCATTGCTACGAGGCCCATTTCAGAAGTGTGCTTCCAAGCTGAGCATGATTGATATCTATGCTCCATCTTGAGGGGGAGTGTTAACGCATATAGTAGTAGTATTTGTACCCCTTCTCTATTTTATTTTCTTCATTGTATGCTTTATGTAATTTACCCATAGGCTACTCTCCTATATAAGAGAGCCTAGGGTTTATGAATAAACAAGCCATTCATTTTTCCCAACAGTGTTAATTGATTGCATTTCCAATTGCTGTCTGCTCGCTGCCCCATTTTGTATGGTTTTCCATACGGACAATGACAATGCATGAGAATAAACATTCTACCATCTCAATTTACATTGAATTTTGTTGAGATGTTGTGAATCCTAACTTGTTTGTTACTCTTCGTGCAGTTGTGCTTCGTGTTTGTAACCTCCTTCGTTTGTAATGGGAAAAGACGTACACAATACCCCTCTCCTGTTTCACTTTATTTATTTTGGTCTTCGTATGTATCCGTCCTTTTCCATGAGAAGAGGATACATACGCTTAAACATGTAATCATGCTTTCTTTTTTTTCCATATAGTGAAGAAGGGTACTTATTTTATAATTATTAAATTAAATCCTAATTAAATAAATAGGGAGAAAACTTTGAGTATTTAAAAATGTATATAATTCAATGCCACGAGTGCCAACATGGGGTGCCATGCCCAAATTGGCATCTCATTCGCTGAATGGAGGCGCAAATGACAAGTTGCCAATTGGCTGCCTCCTAATTCAGCACCTGAGGTGCCAGAATGGGAACATGGTCATTTCAGCACCTGAGGTGCCCTATTGGAGAAGGTCATTGGCAAAATAGTCATTATCCCCCACACCACTGGCCTATATATACTCTTTTCCCCTGCGTTCATTCTCTCTTATTTCACCCCCCTCTAATTACAATTCCCAAGATTGTAAAAATCAGTCAATTACTCGGTCCGATTATCCAAGTCAAAGGTGTAGCCGACTCAACTAGACATAATTGTAGAGATAGTTTCTACTATTATTATATGTTTATGTACATGGTTTCTATTTCTCTCTTCTATTTAGACATCCATGTAATTTACCCTTACGGCCTCTCCCTATATAAGAGAGCCTAGGGTTTTCTTATTATCATACGAAGACTCCTTTCTTCTAACATGGTATCAGAGCCGCCTTAGGGCTCTCCTCCCTTCCCCACCCGCCGCCCCTCCTCTTCTCTCATCTAGCCGCACGGCGGCTCCCGGCCGCTCACGTCAGCGGCCCTGCCGCCCTAGCGGGGCCCCTTCTGCCGCCTCCAGCCACCTCAGCGGCCCTTCGAGCCCCAGCCGCACCCTCCAGCCGCCCCAGCGGCACCCTCAAGCCGCTCCCGCGGCCCTTGGCGCCCTAGCGGCACCCCCCCTCTGCCGCCGTAGGGCTTCCATAGCCTCCAGCAGTCCATAGGCGTCGTTTTTGAGGCGATTCAAGGGCTGTAGCTTCTTTCGAGGCGTGCCCTAGACCCCTCTTCCTCTGGTTTATGGATTTGAGTGCGTAAAAGTCTACACACGTACTCAAATCCAATGCAGTTGGTGTAGACATTCATCACAGTGTCTATTATCCCCTCGTCTTCTCCGAGCAGCAATATGTCAGAATCGAAAGTCGATTTGCCCTCCACCGGCGCATTCAAAGGTTCGGCGCCAATAGTGAAGATGGACGGGTCTAACTATGAGCTATGGGCTATGCAGTTCATGAGTCTCATGAAATCAAATGGTAAGAAACACATTCTTACCGAGGATGAGCCTGCGGAGAAGACAGGGATCTATGCCTCATGGGAGGCCGATGATGCTTACGCAAAAGTATGGTTGTCTGGTACGTTGACGATGGAGATAGCTAATGATGTCCTCCATCAGCCCACTGCTAAGGCGATGTGGGACATCCTTGCCACTACATATTCGCAGGTGCGAAATGAGACAAAGATGTTGCAGCTTCAACATGACATCTTTACGATGAAGCAGGCCGGCAGACCTCTCCATTCTCTATACACATCCCTAAGAGGGATGTTCGAGAAGCTTTACAGTACCATTCCTCTGACTGCTACTCCGGAGCAGCAGAAGACGTTTCGGAACGCCACCATGGTAGGCGTTCTACTTGATGCCCTCGATCCTGAGTATGATGCTGCACGGTCACAGATTTTAGCAGATGCAGTCATTCCTCCAGTGGAGGATGTCTACAGGAGGCTCAGTCGTATTCCAGTTTCATCCAGCTCTTCTACTCCACCCCCATCTGCGATGGCAGCTTCGCGGGGGAGAGGTGACCACCTTCTGGGCGTGGTCGTGGGACGTGGCCGTGGACTCCAGGAAGAGGCGGCCGAGTCAGTCAGATGTGCTCGTATTGTCACAGAACCGGAACACTCAGAGGAGACATGCTACTCAAAGCATGGGTTCCCAGCATCGGCCACGGGTTGCAGAGCATTCACAGTCTCCATTACCGTCTACGGCAGATCATAGATTTGACGAACTCGTGGCCCGTCTCCGTGATATTATGCCACATTCTTCTGGTGATTCATCTGGTGGCTCTTCAGATATTGCTGCCACAGCCTCTGCCAGTTCATCCGCTGCAGCCAGTTTCTTCAGGTAGATCATCAGCCCTTCATACCTTCACATGATATAACTGACTGGGTTATAGATTCCGGAGCTACACATCATCTCTGTCGAGATAGAGGAAGACTACAGGCCTACAGGGGCTATTCCTCCAGGTCGCTCAGTACAGATAGCAGATGGTTCCCACTCACCCCTTGTTGGCCAGGGGGAGGTTTTCTTATCCTCTACTATGCAGCTACAGAATGTTTTACATGCCCCTGAGTTCTCACTGATTTTGTTGTCTATTAGTCATATTACAAAGGATTTGAATTGTCGTGCTATATTTGACCCGTCTTCTCTCATTTTTCAGGACATACTCACGGACAAGGTGATTGGTTGTGGCTCTGAGCAGAACGGTATATATCGGCTGGTTCGGGAATCCTATGCTGGCATCTCCACTCACTCAGCTGGACCAGTCTCCCCTTACATTTGGCATCTTCGTTTTGGTCACCTTCCGCTCCAGAAGATGCGCCATCTTCTGCCCCAGATCTCTCCAAGTTCGTCGTTTCGTTGCGAAACATGTCAGTTAGGAAAGCATCACAGGTCGAGCTTTCCAGGTCGTCAGAGTCGGAGCAGTAGCTCCCCTTTTGAGTTGTTACATATAGATATATGGGGTCCGAATCGTGTTCCCGATCACCAGGGGCACAGGTTTTATCTTGTGGTAGTAGATGATTTTTCTCGTGTCTCTTGGGTTTTTCTTCTGAAGAATAAGTCTGAAGCAGGAGATGTTATCAAAAATTTGATTAATGAAGTGCAGAATGTTTTCTCTTCATCAGTCAAATATGTTCGGACTGATAATGCCCTGGAATTTTGTACGCGTTCTCTTTCTCAATTTCTGTCATTGAAGGGTATTATCCATCAAACCACCTGTGCATATACGTCCCAACAAAATGGTGTGGCGGAAAGAAAGCATCGCCATCTCTTGGATATCACTCGTACCTTGTTGATTCAAAGTTGTGCTCCTATTTCTTTCTGGGGGGATGCTGTCCTTACTGCATGCTATGTGGTCAATAGAATGCCGTCCTCTGTCCTTGGAGAGAAGATACCCATTTCACTTATTTTTCCGGATAAAGAGCTATTCTCACTGCCACCACGTGTCTTTGGCGCTGTGGCGTTTGTTCATCGTCTATCTCCTGGACTTGACAAGCTCTCTCCAAGAGCAGTCAAGTGCGTCTTTGTTGGGTATTCCAGAACCCAGAAGGGATACCAGTGTTATGATCCTACAACCAACAGGTACTTTGTTAGTGCGGATGTCACTTTCTTCGAGTCGGTTATGTATTTCTCACCAGCTGGGGACAGAATGGAACCATCCACCACCACTGATGATATTTTGGTTCCACCACCACCTACTTGTTTGTCACCTGACTCGTCTCCTGTGTCAGTTCCCATGCCAGCACCACCGCCCCCACCACCTCCACCTCCACCCATTCCACGGCAAATCATATCACCATTTCCTAACCACTATACGCGTCGGTCAGGTCCCGCTCAGGCAGCTCATGAGCCAATCACTACGCCTCAGGTATGTTCAGATGATGTTACTAATGACGGGTCAGGTGTGGTACGTATGCAGGATGACTCCTCACAGGCGGACCCAGATGATGATCTTGATGTTCCGATTGCTATTCGGAAACAGAGACGACAGTGTGCATCTTATCCACTTGCTTCACAGGTTTCCTTTCACCGGCTCACAGGTGATTTCCAGAAGTTTGCCACAGCTTTGTCTTCCGTGGACATACCACGGATATACCAGGAAGCCTTGAAGAGTGAATGCTGGAGATTAGCTATGGAAGAAGAAATGGGGGCCTTGCAGTCCCGTGGCACATGGTCTTTGGTCCCTGCACCTCCAGATGCATCCGTTGTGAGCTGCAAATGGGTCTTCACAGTCAAATATCACGCAGATGGCACATTGGATAGGTACAAAGCACGCTTGGTCGCCCGTGGATTTACACAGACATATGGCGTTGATTACATGGATGCATTCTCTCCAGTGGCGAGACACTCGACTCTCCGTATCCTCCTGTCTGTTGCAGTGGTTCGTGACTGGAGCATTTCTCAGCTAGATGTCAAGAATGCATTTCTGTACGGGGACTTACAGGAGGAAGTCTACATGCAGCAGCCACCCGGGTTTATTGCTGAGGGGGAGAAGCATATGGTCTGTAGACTTCACAAGGCTATATATGGCCTTAAACAGAGTCCACGAGCGTGGTTCCAGAAGTTGTCCAACCTAATTGAACACCAGGGATTCAAGAGGTCCAATGCTGATCATTCGTTGTTCGTCCAGAAGTCCTCGGGAGGTACGGTTGTCATAATGGTCTATGTGGATGATATTCTAGTTACAGGAGACGATATTCAGGGCATAGTGAGGGCGAAGGCATTCCTAGGTCGTCAGTTTGTTACAAAGGATCTTGGAACCCTAAGATATTTTCAGGGGTTGGAATTTGCAAGGAATGCACATGGTTTGGTGATGACACAAAGGAAGTACATTACAGACTTCCTGGTTGAGACTGGTATGGATGGTTGCAAACCATCAAGCATCCCCATGGACCCCAGCATGAAGTTATATGATGGTGATACTGATGAAGTAGATAAGAGGAGATATAGAGAGATGGTGGGCAAACTCCTCTACATCACCATAACTCGCCCAGACATTCAATTTGCAGTTAGCAGGGTGAGTCAATTTATGGAGCAGCCGAGACAGGTTCACATGGATGCTATACACATGATACTGAGGTATCTGAAGTCTACTCCTGGATTAGGGCTACTATTCAGAAAGGGTGCAGACTTATCCATCTCAGCGTGTGCAGACGCAGATTATGCAGGATGCCCTAAGGATAGAAAATCAACCTCAGGGTTTGCAGTCTTTGTTGGAGGCTCTCTGGTTTCTTGGAAAAGCAAGAAACAAACGGTGGTGGCAAGATCCAGTGCGGAATCCGAATACAGGGCAATGGCCCAAGCCAGCACGGAAATGATGTGGGTTCGTTCCGTATTAGAAGATCTACATGTAGCAGTACCTCTACCTATGAAGCTTCAGTGTGACAATCAGGCAGCATTGTTCATTGCCAACAATCCAGCTTTTCATGAGAGGACCAAGCATATTGAAGTTGACTGCCATTACACTAGGGACCTGCTCCAGAGAGGATTGATATCCACGGCCCATGTTAGCTCAGGAGATCAGACTGCCGATGTATTCACCAAGCCATTGCTCAGAGGACCATTCCAGAGATGTTCATCCAAGCTGAGCATGATCAACATCTATGCTCCTCCACCTTGAGGGGGAGTGTAGAGATAGTTTCTACTATTATTATATGTTTATGTACCTGGTTTCTATTTCTCTCTTCTATTTAGACATCCATGTAATTTACCCTTACGGCCTCTCCCTATATAAGAGAGCCTAGGGTTTTCTTATTATCATAACGAAGGCTCCTTTCTTCTAACAATAATCGATCGACTAGACCTAATCAGTCAACCTGACTAGTTGGCCTAGTCGGCCGATTAATAGGCTGCTTTTTAATCTTATTTTTTATTCATCTATTCTGCTTTTTTATCATTGTTAGTAACTCAATACCATTGCCGGTTAGCAGTTAGTAACATATTATATCATGTTGACCCTTAATGTTTTATACTATTCCGTTGCATCTCATATTTATGTTGTGTATTTAGTCCATGCTATCATGTTGTATATTTATTTTATATTTTTAAAAAGAATCGCATAACAAAATTAAAAAACAAGATAAGGGTATTGCCCCCTGACCCTTGCCACCCCCGCATCCCCCTCCCCCAAGCAAAACCTCCCGTGCTAGTATGGTATGGTATGGCGACGAGTTTCTCTACTTTCTTGGAGATGGTGCGGAATACGATTCTTCAACTTTAGGTTCAATGGAAACAGACGATTAAGGCATATCAATAGTTTATTATTCAATTTATATAATTGCTAATGCTAATGCCATTAGTTGCTATAAACATCTATATATGGCCAATTCATTCTCATATGTTATTCATTCAATGGTAATGCTATTGGTTAGAATATTTAGGACTCAAGGCATATCAGTAGTTTATTATTCATTTTTATATAATTGCTAATGCTAATGCCATTAGTTGCTATAAACATCTATATATGGCCAATTCATTCTCATATGTTATTCATTCAATGCTAATGCTATTGGTTAGAATATTTATGCTATTCATTTTTGTGAATGTTAATTTTTTTAGGTGTAGTATTCTTGTTATGTTGTTATGAATGTACTATAATATTGAAAATGTCAAAAATTATGCAAATGTATAAGAATATATGTATAAAAAATAATTTATATATTTAAAATAATTAAAAAATCGAAACCAATTAAAGCCCGACTAAATCTTGTTGGAAGAAATGAGCAACTTGTTATTCAAGGGAACCCTAGCCTCTCTTATATAGGGAGAGACCTCACGGGTAAAATACATAGTAGTCCAGAGAACAATAAGAAAATACGAAAAGGTACATATAATAATAATACTCTACACTCCCCCTCAAGATGGAGCATAGATGTCGATCATGCTCAGCTTGGACGAGCATCTCTGGAAGGGTCCTCTGAGCAACGGCTTGGTGAGTATGTCAGCAGTCTGATCCCCTGAGCTCACATGAGATGTAGATATTAAGCCTCTCTGGATCAAGTCTCTAGTATAGTGGCAGTCAACTTCAATATGCTTTGTTCTCTCATGGAATGTTGGATTGTTGGCAATTGCTGCCTGATTGTCACACTGAAGCTGCATAGGTAAAGGTACGGCTATATGTAGATCCTCTAGCACAGATCGAACCCACATCATCTCCGTACTTACTTGCGACATGACCCTATATTCAGATTCAGCACTGGACCTTGCCACAACAGTTTGCTTCTTGCTTTTCCAAGAGACCAAAGAGCTCCCAATAAAGACGACAAATCCTGAGGTTGACTTTCTATCCTTAGGGCATCATGCATAACCGGCATCTGCACATGCTGAAATAGATAGATCTGTGCCCTTTCGGAATAGCAACCGTGAACCTGGAGAAGACTTTAGATACCTTAGTATCATGTACACGGCATCCATATGAACTTGTCTTGGTTGCTCCATAAATTGACTCACCCGACTTACTGCAAAGGCAATATCATGTCGAGTTATGGTAATATAGAGGAGCTTACCCACCATTTCTCTATATCTCCTCTTGTCTATTTCAGCACAGTCATCATCATACAGCTTCATGCTTGGATCCATGGGAATACTCGATGGTTTGCATTCAGCCATGCCTGTTTCAGTCAAGAAATATGTAATGTACTTCCTTTGGGTCGTCACTAGACCCTGTGCATTCCTGGCAAATTCCAACCCCGGAAAGTATTTTAGGGTTCCAAGATCCTTCGTGACGAACTGACAGCCTAGGAACGCTTTTGCCCTCTCTATTTCCTGAACATCATCTCCTATAACCAGAATATCATCAACATAGACCATGATGACAACCGTACCTGTAGAAGACTTCTGGATAAACAATGAGTGGTCTGCATTCGATCTCTTGAACCCCTATCGTTCAATCAGATGAGAAAGTTTCTGGAACCACGCCCTTGGGCTCTGTTTAAGGCCATAAATTGCTTTGTGAAGTCTACACACCATATGCTTCTCCCCCTCAGCAGTAAACCATAGTGGCTGCTGCATGTAGACTTCCTCCTGCAGATCTCCATACAAGAAGCATTCTTGACATCAAGTTGAGATATAGTCCAGTCACGTACCACTGCAACTGATAAGAGTATGCGAAGGGTAGAATGACGAGCCACGGAGGGTAAAATATATCCATATAGTCCACACCATAGGTCTGTGTGAAACCTCGCGCGACCAACCGAGCCTTGTATCTATCTAGATTGCCATCTGCATGGTATTTAATTGTGAATACCCATTTACAGCTAACAATGGATGCGTCTGGAGGAGCAGTAACCAAGCTCCAAGTACCACGAGACTGTAAGGCACGCATCTCATCTTCCATAGCTATTCGCCATAAATCAATCTTCATAGCTTCCTGATAGGTTCGTGGTATGTCTACGAACGACAAAGCTGCAGCAAATCTCTGAAAGTCGCCTGTGAGGCGATGAAACGACACCTGAGAAGCAAGGGGATAAGATGCACACATCCTCTTTTGCTTTCGAACAACAATGGGAATATCTAGGTCATCGTCCATTGTACTGGATGGTAAAGTCTCCTCCTGCAATGAAGAATCCTGCACATGTACCATATCTGACCCGTCAGTAGTAGTGTCATCAAAACATACCTGAGGCGTGATGGATGTCTGATGTGTAGCCTGAGCAGGACCTGACCTACGCGTATAGAATTTTGGTAAAGGTGGGATAGACGGTTGTGGAGGTGGTGGTGGTGGAGAAGGTGGTGTTGTAGATGACATAGTAACTGGTGCAGGAGTAGACTCAGGTGAACCCCAACTAGGAGGAGGACGGACATAGACCTCATCATTGGTAGTAGATGGTACCAGCTTGTCACCTGCAGGTGAAAAATACATAACAGACTCAAAGAATGTGACATCAGCACTGACAAAGTATTTCTTGTTTATGGGGTCATAACATCGATAGCCCTTCTGAGTTCGAGAGTAACCAACAAAGACACACTTGACAACTCTAGGAGAGAGTTTGTCAAGTCCTGGAGTAAGAAGATGAACAAAGGCAACTGTACCAAAGACACGAGGAGTCAGTGAGAATAATTCCTTATCAGGAAAAAGAATATATATAGGAATTTTCTTACCTAGGACAGATGACAACATACGATTGACCAGGTAACAAGCTGTAAGAACAACATCCCCCCAGAAAGAGATAGGAGCACAACTCTGAATGAGAAGAGTTCGAGTAATGTCAAGAAGGTGACGGTGCTTTCTTTCGGCCACGCCATTCTGCTGAGACGTGTAAGCACAACTAGTTTGGTGAATAATGCCCTTTGACGAGAGAAACTGAGAGAGAGACCGTGTGCAGAATTCCAGAGCATTATCTGTACGAACATATTTGACAGTAGAAGAAAAAAACATTCTGCACTTCATTAATCAAATTTTTAATCACATCTCCGACTTCAGATTTATTCTTTAAAAGAAAGACCCAAGAGACACGAGAGAAATCATCCACTACAACTAGATAGAACATGTGTCCCTTATGATCGGGAACATGACTCGGACCCCAAATATCAATATGCAACAACTCGAACGGGGAGCAACTGCTCAGACTCTGACGACTAGGAAAGCTAGACCTATGATGCTTTCCCAACTGACATGCTTCACAACGAAAGGTAGAACTGGGAGAGCTCTGAGGCAGAAGGTGTCGCATTTCCTGGAGCGGGAGATGACCAAAGCGAAGATGTCATATGTACGGAGATACTGGTCCGGTGGAATAAGAAGAGACGCCAGCATAAGAATTCCGGACCAGCCGATACAGACCATTCTGCTCAGAGCCACAGCCAATCACCCTGCCCGTTAGTATGTCCTGAAAAATAAGAGAAGAGGGGTCAAATATAGCACGACAATGCAAATCCTTCATAATCTGACTAATAGACAACAGATTCATGGAAAAAGCGGGAGCATGCATAACATTCTGTAGATGCATGAAAGGAGATAGAACAACATCCCCTGTCCAATGAGGGGGGAATATGTACCATCTGTGATCTGTACTGAACGGCCATGGGGAATGTCCATGTAGGACTCAAGTCTCTCTCGATCTCGGCAGATGTGATGTGTGGCACCAGAATCGATAATCCAATCAGATATATCATGACAAGACATAAATGCAGTAGCACTACCTGAGGTACTAGTGACAGCAGAGGAACTAGCAGAGGCAGAGGCAGCAACATCAGAAGGTCCATCAGAAGAACCAGTAGAAGATTGTGGCATAATATCACGTAGACGTGCCACAAGCTCATCAAAACGGTTGTCTGCATTAGATGCTGACTGGAGCAGAACATGCTCAGCTACACGCGCCGATGTTGGGAACCAATGCTTAGAGTAGCATGTATCCTCCGAGTGACCTGTACGGTGACAGTATGAACAAGGGTGACGAAAGCGACCACCCCTACCACCTCCACGTCTACGTCCACGAACAGAAGACTGACCACCTCTCCCACGCGATACTGCCATCGCCGATGGGGGTGGAGTAGATGAGCTGAAAGACACAGATATGCGACTGAGCCTCCGGCAAACATCCTCCATTGGAGGAATCACTGCATCGGCCAAAATCGGAGATCGGGCAGCCTCGTACTCAGGGTCTAGGGCTGCAAGCAGAACGCCCACCAAGGTGGCATTCCTAAACGTCTTCTGTTGCTCAGGGGTTGCAGTAAGTGGAATGGTACTGTATAGCTTCTCAAACATCCCTTTCAGGGACGTGGTGTACAAGGAGTGAAGTGGTCTGTCGTTCTGCTTCATCGTGAATATATCATGTTGAAGCTGTAACATCTTGGTCTCATTCCACACTTGGGAATACGTTGCAGCCAGAATATCCCACATCGCCTTGGCAGTAGGTTGATGTAGGACATCATTTGCGATCTCCATCGACAGTGTGCTTGACAGCCAAACCTTGGCATACGAATCATCAGCCTCCCACGAGGCATATATCCCTGTCTTCTCTGCGGGCTCATCCTCGGTAAGAATGTGCTTCTTACCGTTCGAATTCATGAGACTCATGAACTGCATCGCCCAGAGCTCATAGTTCGATCCATCCATTTTGACTATTGGCGCGGAACCTTTGAATGCGCCTATGGAGGGCATATCAACCTTGGATTCTGACATATCACCGTTGGAGAAGAACTAGGGTTTGTAGACATAGTGGCAAATGTTTACACAAACTGCATAGGATTTGAGTGCGTATGTAGACGTTACGCACCCAAATCCATATATCCGGAGTACGAGTCGGCTACGATCAAGCCGAGAGGAGGCGATGTGGTAACGGCTAGGGCTGGGACCGGTAGTCGACTAGGGCACGACCAAGTTGAAGGAGGCGGGACCCCGGAGGGGGCTAGGGCCGGACGAGGGCACGGCGGTGGCGGAACCCCGGAGCAGCAAGGCTGTCGACGGCGGGGCCCGGGAGTGGGGGTTGGGAACCGGCGAGGAGAGAGGGGGGGCGGGGATGGATTCCGGCGAGGGCGGCGGAGAGGGCACGAGAAGAGAAGGGCGGCGGCGGCGGAAAGAAGAGGGGGGGCGGCGGGTGGTGGGTGGGATGAGCCCTAGGCTTTAGGCTCTGATACCATGTTGGAAGAAATGAGCAACTTGTTATTCAAGGGAACCCTAGCCTCTCTCATATAGGGAGAGACCTCACGGGTAAAATGCATAATAGTCCAGAGAACAATAAGAAAATACGAAAAGGTACATATAATAATAATACTCTCTACAAATCTGATTACTCGACCGTCTGCCGATTAATCCTTAGTCACTAACCCCGCCAATCGAGTACTGATCATTGCAATCGTGGTTATTCCTCTCATACCATCCTTCCAACCTTTTATATCTCCATCATCATCTCAAGTTCTATCGAATCAAGTAATCACTAATCCTCTCTCGAAACTATTTTGTTTTTTATAGCTTTTTTGCAAGTTATTGTTCGAGCTAAAGAAGGATATATTTCTTATTATCATGGGCGTTCTTATTTTCCAGGTATCTTATTATTATATTGTTGTACATGTAAAATTTTATTATTGTTGAAGTATGTAATAGATGGGTAATTGGATCTCTTTAAGATCCAATTACCCCCACTCATTTATAGTCCCACATGGATGAGCGATGAGACTATGGTCTGTCTGCAGATCTATATAAGAAGCCACATACCCCTTATACTCATTGGAAAACTTCAATAGAAGATCCGGCCTTTTAAGGCATTTTCCCGTGGTTTCATTGCGCTCCTTTGAGAGTAGGATTCTGCGTGAAATCTTCGTGTTATTCATGTTTATTGCTCTTGATATGTTAATCGCTTCCGTTTATTTATTTAAATGATAAAGCCAAATGCATTGATGTCATAATGTAATTTGTTGAGATGTTATCGTTTAAGGAGGGATATGATAATAAATTGAGTTATGTCGAAGAATATTTCGTGATAACAAGGAAATGATAAATTTGGCAAATATTCACCGATATGTATGATAAAACAAAGCATGTTAAGATTGATCATCATTTCATCAGAAATTTGAATTAAAAGATCTTGTATTAATTACCATAAATAAAAATCGAATTACCATAAATAAAAATCGAATAGCAAGTGGTTGATGTCTTTACTAAGAGGCTTCCCACGATTAAGTTTGAAACTAATGTGGGAACACAAGCATGTTTGATCGTTATGCCCAAATTTGTGGGGAAGTGTTTATTTGTATGATTATTCAAGTTAATGGGTTGTAGGTAAGGAATCCCTTACACTTGTGAATCTATCTACATAACTCGACCCACTTTTTCTTCATACAAGAAAGAAAAGAAAAACGCTAGATGTATGTGTGTACTAGGGCATCTCCTCCTATATTTTTCACTTCAATTGAGAAGGGTTTTCCATGTAAATCAACGTGTTCATATATGTTAACATACAAAGGAACATGGTCTAATGGCACCTTCAATGCAAATTTGGGTAACCTATGCGCATGGTTGCAAATGTGGGTGCACAAATTTTGAACGTGGATGGCTCAACTTGAATTTTAAATGTAATTAATGACTGCAAATAATTTTAAAGGATGGTATAAGAAACACATAACATCACTAACCCGTGCCCTCGTAATCTAGACATGTGACAAGGTATATGTAAAATTGCTCGTATAACCAATGACAAGTCACATTGTCCCTGGAGAAAGTCACTCAATTAAAAATTTTTAGAATTTGAAACTAAGCAATAAAATCAAAGAGCAATGCGCATGAAAATATATATGCATTTCAATGGTATTAAGATATTTTAGTTAGGAACATGGTCATTATTCCTATTTTTATGAGTCATCACTGTATGAAAGATTAGACTTCTTAACATTCATTTAGAATGATTTGAAGCATCCGAATGATTTTGTAGGACCAGCTATGTTTTGCCAAACCTGTGAGGCCCACCACGTGGTATTGGAACTTCAGTTCTCCAATTATTTTCTAGAGCTTTACCATCCTTAACAGCAAGACTCCAATGTTCTACGCCAGGTTCATGTCTGTCCTCCTTGCTGCCACCCATTACATGGAGCCTGCCTCTCCAAAGTTGAGTAGCCGGACAGTACCTGAAAACTAACAATTAAGATGCGAACAAATCGCTGAATGCATGCATTATCAAGATAACTCTGCCTAGGCGATACAAATTATGGAATCACAAAACGTTAACCAAAATTTAATAAAACCTTGACTAGGCCACACAAATTAAGAACTGAAGTCACTGGCAATGACAATAAACCAAACAGTTAAACTGATACAACTGTGCAAATAGAACATATATCATTCTCTTCTGAGCATAAAGGCATCATGGTCTATATAAGTAATAGTAAAGCAGGCATTTACCAGCATTCTGTCACCCAGTTCAGATACACATTCGGCCTAAAATTAAAACATGGCATCAAGTTGGTAAGAACTTTGACCCCTGCACATACCTAGGATAGGGCAATGACGGGAGATCCTCCCACGTTCTCGTCTCGGTATCCAGAACAAAGCAACGAGCAACAGGGCTTCTACATTGTGGACCATATTGCCCTGTAACAATATACACATATCTCCCATCTGTCACCATTCCAAGATGGGAATGGGCCATTTCTTTTGGTGCATCAAAGTGTCCAGCCCACGTATTATCGGTAAAATTGAATATATCCACTCGGGAATGGATCTACATGAAACATTCAGATGCATTTTAGAAAACTCAAACACAACATTCTTTATGCATTCAGCACCCAATTGAACAGACTTCAAAAAATCCAATATGTTAGGCCAGTAGGAATGCAAACACCACTCCCTACGCCCAAGTGATAGATTGTCTCTTAGCTTAAAGAGATCTGAAACTGTGAAT
Organism: Ottelia alismoides; assembly: GCA_037367405.1. Classification (NCBI taxonomy): domain Eukaryota; kingdom Viridiplantae; phylum Streptophyta; class Magnoliopsida; order Alismatales; family Hydrocharitaceae; genus Ottelia; species Ottelia alismoides. The sequence continues at coordinate 361,923 of JAZKJV010004502.1, forward strand.
CAATTACCTGTACTCCTGGTTCAATTTCAAGTTACCGGTCTTAGCATCCCATACACGCAAATACAGGAATACTTTTTGTAATTCAACGGTTTACTTTGTGGTTTAAAGGGATATTTACGTCATTCAAAAGGGCGTGATTTCGTACGTTACAAACAAAATGCAGCTAAAAGAGATACCCATACGGTGAACTTCCTCGCTGAATCGAAAAGAATCTTCTTACGTAGTCAAGGGTGCCGTATCCATTGAAGACGTAGAGAAGATTCCCGATCTGCACCGCGGCCCCATCCAGACGCTGCACGGGGGCGTCGGGCATCTCCTCCCACTCCATTTCCGGCCCCGGAATGTCCGCGAACGTCGCATTGAGCTGCTCCCTCGAGAGGCGGTCCCAACTCTCGACACCGGACTGCAAAAGAGCTGGATTCAGTAGACGTCACGTCAACTCGGGAAACGGGGTGAAAGGGAGCTGGGGAGAGACCTTGAGACGAGGGCGCTGGATGGATCGGTCGACGAGGGAGAGGGAATGGCGGGAGGAGGAGGCGGGGGATTTGGAAGAGGCCCAGAGGAAGTCAGAGATGAGGGCAATGGCGAGAAGGGAGGTGCACGAGAGGAGGAGGAGGAGGAGATACTTGCGAGGGGTGTGCTTCACGCTGCCGAATCTCGCCATGGAGGAGAGGAAAGGGGAAGGTTGGTGAATTCAGAAGGGAATGGGAGCTCACGTGGGAGATGTCCGGACCTCAGAAACACTGCTGCGAGATGCAACTCTTCTCTCGTCCTGTTTTATCAGGAGTGGAGTGCCTTGCCGCTGAGGATTTTAGCGGGAGATAGTCGCTTAGATACGAGCGTCGGCGACGCCGATGGTTTGTGCACTCTCTCGAGTAGCCCGGTGTTTACGCTTAGCATCGCGCGCCGTTGGTGCAGGTGTTCAAGCGTTCAAATCCCGTGGGCGCAGTGCCCACCGAATTCTCACGTGTTAGGGAACAAAGAGGCGCGTCGGAGGGGCTCTCTTTCAATGCTAACACCTAAATCCTGGCAGATATGTTCTCGTGAGATATTACAATATCAATAATATCCATTTTTTTGTTGGAATATCAGTTGTACTTCTGACTTCTTACTATTCTATTACTTGTGATAGTTTTTTTTTTCAAATCATGATTTGAGTAAGAGGTGTAAAACTGGAAATCTTCTTCTTCTTTGTCATCATGTTCTCAAAATGATCCCACCAAAATCGAAACCCACAACTGGAGATGGAGATGATGATGGAGCACAGAGACTCATCCGGCCTCATCACCCTCCGGATTCATCATCATCGGTGGTCGGAGAGAGTTCAACTACGAGTCATGGCCATCCTCCTCAATCCCAGAACCAATAAGGTTGTCCGCGAGTTCTGGGCGGAGGAGGGCTTAGAGTGGGAGGGACCACGCGGGAGGATGGCTTGGAGGGGGGATGGACATTTGTCCTCCAAGGCTTAGGAGTGTGGATCAAGAGCAACTCCTATGATGGCAACAACTTTCTTTCTTCTTTGGCACTTCAGAGCACTATGGAGGGCTACCTCTTCTTCTTCTCTGATCAAAGGTAGGGCAGAAAGGTGGAGCTTTGTTAATGATCTTCGACTGTGGTGGGAGGTGGAGGGATGGTTATTGGGAGTTGTTGCTAGTGAGGTGGTTGGTGGGGAAGGGATGGTAGCGACGGAGGAGAAGGGGGAGGCTGGGTGCGGAGGAGGAAGAGAACGCAGAGGCCAGGGCGGAGGATGCGGAGGAGGAGGAGGAGGAGACAGAGGCCAGGGCGGAGGAGAAGGCTGCAGACAGAGGGTGAGGGGGAGGAAAATATTGGGGCGAAGGAGGAGGCTGCAGACGGAGGGATGAGGATGACGAGGATAGAGGGGGAGGCTACAGGTGGAGGAGGAGGCTACAAGCGGAGGGGTGAGGATGGGAGCGGAGGGTGAGGAGGATGGGGACGGAGGGGGAACCTGCATGCAGAGGGGTGCAGAGGATGGGGCAGACGAGGAGGCTACAGGCGAAGGGGTGAGGAGGACGAGGATGGAGGGGGAGGTTGCGGGCAGAGGGGTGAGGAGGCCATGGGCGAAGGGGTGAGGAGGAGGAAGCTGAGAGCAGAGGAGGGGGAGGAGGCTTGGAGGAGGAGGGGGAGGAGGAGGAGGAGGAGGAGGGAGAGGGAGAGTGTGAGGAAAGACCACTTAATCCTTTTTTTTAATTGATTCCACTTGTGTGCCCAAAGTTAGCATCTGTTTGCATTGTGGATGGACGACAACTAACCCGAGGGGTACAAGTGATACAACGACAAGAAGTCAGGGGTACAAGTGATATTCTCAAAAGAGGGGTGTATCACTAATATTATAATATATAAGAGGAGCATAACTGATAAAAATCATAAATGGTATTTGCATTAAATGATATATTGTTAGAAATGTTTCATTCTTTCTCTGGCTCCTTAAAAAATACCTAATATCATACTCCTTGGCATCGTCTAGTAGAGAGCTTTTTCAATGAAATTAAGAACGTGCACTTCCAAGTTAGATAGCAAAATTTATATTATTATTTTCAAATAAGATCAAGCTTCATTCCGTTGTGATAAGCAAAGCTTTTTGTTTCCCTTTATAACCAAAAATTTGAATACTTCATTACTTGCCAAGAATCCATATTTTATAACCATTCCACGATAATATCCAAGAAATCATTTGTGTTTTCTTAACATGTGAGAAGCAATGTCCATTGCAACAAAACCATGGACATTTCGAAAATTAAAAGGATCAATAATTAATTTTAGGTAGTTAGTGGTTATTAACATGGAACTATAAAAAATGATTTAGCTCATGATGTAGGGTCAATGAATGAGCTCCATCCCCTCAAATGATCTTTTGCAGCGTTCCTTCCATATGAATCATCGTATACTTGCGATTTTAGCCATTTTTAACCAAATCAAAATTCATGAACCGTTGTGTCTTGAATGTTGAGTTAGAAGAAATTTTTGAAGGTAGAGACTTGCACTTGTAATCTTGACATATATAAAATATATTCGATAAATGGACATTTGTATAGTATGTGATCCTAATTTTCTTCATTGTTTTTATAAAGATGACATATGTTTACCTAATTGAGTCCCTGATGACATGGATAGAGCTAAGGTCGTGTCTTTCCACGAGGCGGATCGACAGACACTGAGGTGGCCTCAAACAAAATCCAAAATCAATCAACAATTAACCCACAATAATAAATCAAGCAATTAAATCTAAAAAATATGGAGTTAAAATTTATTATAACTCTACATGTAAATGTGTATAGGTGTAAGCACAAGTAGAGGTCGAACACTGTGAGGCGAATGGTTGTGTGGTGGAAATGAATGCACATTCATTCAATTCTTAGTTCATGTCCAATTCCTTATTGTTTTTGTGAGTTTTTGATTATATATATATATATATATATTTTATTTTTATAATTTTTATTTTGTTTTTATATCTTATATTTTTTTCTTTTTATATTTTTAATTATATAATATAGATATATATAAAGATATATATAGGAGAGAGGGAGATATATTTAATATATATATATATAGATATATATGTACAAATAGTCAAAGTATATCAAATATACTATTTTTAGGCTCTTTCTGATTTTTCTAAATTTTTTGTTGTTTTCTGGGATTTTTCTAGTTTATATGTATTTTTAATTCCAAAAATGTCCCTAATAGGGGACTAAATATATAGGCCGAAAATAATTTGGGTTTTAAAATTATAAAATAAGTCTCAAAATTACCCAAATTAATTTTAATATGTAAATAATAATATATAAATAATTATAAAATAGTAAAACATATTTTGATATTTTTGAAGGGTTTTTATATTTTTTGGAGCTTCTTGAAATTTTTATATTTTCTTTTTCTATTTTTAGGGTTTTTTCATTTTATGGACTCAATAGATATATAAATATACTATATGAATATTTTTGGAATTTTTTAAAAACATTTTATATATTTTTTGAGTATTTTTATATTTTAAACAGAGCAAAAATGGCTCCTATTTCAAGTTTAATAAATGGGTTAAATGCACAAAAATGCCAAATAAGTATGTGGCGTGGATCTACATGGCACAAAACATTTATCCTAATTTTTGTGGATTTTTAGGAGCAACATAGGTATTTTTAATAAATACATGAAACACATAAAATAAAACAACCTAGCAGGGCATTTTTGCAATTAAAAATAAAGACAGGGGGCTCTGTGCAAAAATGCTAACATACTAAAACATTTATTTTATTTTTCAGAGCTATTTAATAATACACAAAAACCTCCAAGGCATACTCACAAAATTCACGCGCCTCACGTGGGACTGCACGTGAGGCGCGGGAGGACCAAAATGTAATTTCAGGAAGTAAAGGGGTCCTATGACAAAAATCCCTATTTTATTTATACTTGGTATTTAATTTACATGATTAAATAATAAATAAAAATGCAGGGGTATAGATCTGCAATTTACCCCATCAGGCGTGCGATCCAACGGTTGGGCTTCGTCCACTTGACACGCGTCGCACATCCCATGGGTGGTACCGGTTCGCTGATGGATGGGGGAGATTAGATCAGCCGAGCTAATCTGACGATGGGCGATGGCTGCATCCAACGGCGCTGATCAAAACTGGGAGCCCCCTCTTGATCGGACGGTGATGAAGGCAGATGGAAGAACGGGGAAGAATGTCGTCGCTGGCGAGCTTCGACCGAGAATACCAGCTGATTCCGTCCTCCTCCGTCGCCGTCGAATGTCTCTTCAGGTTCCTGGAAGGCTTCCGCGTCCAATGATACCTTCAATCGAGCTTCTGGAGCTTGGTGGTGCTCAAGCGAGGTCGCGGAGATGGACGAGCTCCAGGTACTTGCTTCTTCGTCAAAATCGACCCTACGCAGGTCCTTAGGCTCCTAGCACCTGCAAGATGGCACGCACAAGCAAAACGAGGGGCTAGGGGCGTTTATTGGGCGGATTGGGTGGAAGATGAGCGCGGCGGAGGTATCCAGTGAGGGTGGTAGAGTTGGAGACCTGATCCTCAAATCCAAGGGGATCTGAGTGAGATGGAGGTGCCTGGGATGAAGAGAAGGTGATAGGGAACGAAATGGTGGCGTAGTGGGGGTCGGACAGCGTCGGTAACACGATGAATGAGTTCGTCGTAGCGGAGCTCCGGCAAACTACAAGGGTGAGTTTTACGCTAAATCAAATAGCCTAAAGCTAATTAAACGACAGAAATAACATGCTAATACAAAATCCTAACTAAAATGAGTGAAATGCGCAGCTCAAACCTGGCTGTTTGGCCAAGGAGCAGGATCCGCACACTTTTATCGGGAAGTCCAAATCAAAATAATCGGTCAATCCTCAAGATCAAGATGGGTGGAACCTCAAGATGGATAGATCAATCAATACTCATGAAATCATCACCAAATCATCACATTATATCACATCCTCAATCTGGTGTGCGAGATCTAAATCCTCAATAAAGAATCACACCTAATCCTCGTGCATCATAAAAGAAATCTTCAATAAGTTCTGAGGCACAAATCTCAACTCAGATCCACCAAAATTGGTATATCAATCTCAGCATCCTCATTAGTGGGCCCGGTTTACACAAATAATATGTATAACAAATAGTCCTTGATGCGGGCCTCATCAATATCCACAGCAATCCCGGGTGGTAGAATAATGATACAGAGGGGATGAGGAGGGTGGGCAAGAAGGGAAACACAATGGAATGGAGAAGTTGATTGAGCTTACGTGCCAATATCACGAATTAATGCAAATGAGGAGATATATGTATAAGAGAGGTAGAGAGACTCAAAGATAAAAAGATGACTCACACGATTATATCATATTTTTAGCCATATTTATTAATAATTATACGAAAGTACGAGTTATGGCTAAAGTATATACAGAGTATATACGACCCCCCTATACTTAGCATGAGCTACGTCCTCATAGGTCAAAGAGAAAAGAGAATACATAACTCATGCTGAGTATAGAAAAACCTATACTACAATGACTAATCAAAGAATGAAAGAATGAAGATGTAAATAAATAAGAAGGTGACCGACCCCCCTATACTTAGGATCAAATAATCCTAAGTATAGCAGACTGTACACAACGTAGGGAGGGTCACGGGCGGGAATAAACAGATTAATGAATTAACAAATCAGGGGTGCATCCCCCTATAATTAGGACAAAGTACGTCCTAAGTATAGAAAACTGACACAAAGGGGCGACACCTTTTATTTAGATAAAGAATTATGAAAAAGAAAAGAAGAAAAGATAGATATATACATATAGATGAAAAGATCGTGGAGAATATACGCATCACTCCCCCTATACTTAGGGTGAGATATCCCTAAGTATAGGCAACGACATGAGTGATGAAACGGAACATAGAACAACACGGTGTGTACCCCCCTATACTTAGGACAGAGTACGTCCTAAGTATAGACATACAGATATGGCACGAGATCTGGGGCACACAAGACATACGGAAGAAGAAGGAACAGAATACACAACACATATATACAAGTGGTGAAGAACTGGTGAAGTACAGGACGGTATCTGACAAGTGCATACCGTACTTGCATCATTGTCTCCTTGTGAGAACAGTGATGCACTCAGACAGTGTAAGACACCCAGATATGCAGTCAGGTGGGTGTCGGCTACCAGAGCAAAATAGATAGAAAGAACAGATATCGGGTCCGGTAGCATGAAGCAGGCAATCAGCTCATAGGGTTAGCATGAGGGAATAGAGCCGATACAGTGAGACCAGGAGGAAGAAGAAACAATACAGATTCCTCCGGTCAATCAGAGTCTCAAATATGATATGAGCATGAAGACATGAGACTTTCCTAATGCAGCGGTGTGGCATCCGATGGGCATAAAATCTGAAGGTCACAATACACACCGAACACTACACACCCGGGCTCAACCCTGCGAGGGTCCTCAAGGTGAGTGGGAGTAGAGAATAATCAGAAGACTCAGCCCCTTGCTCCAACAGAGAGGAGACACAACCAGGGAGGAGACCGAATACAAAAATCCGTAGACTCGACTTCGTGCTCCCACAGATAGGAGACACCAACAGTGAAGCCGAGTACCTAAAGTATGGCGTACTCTCCCGCAGATAACCCTCGGGGAGTAGTACATGCTAAGCAATGAATAATCAGAACCGAAGCTCGCCCTTGCGAGGGTCGTCAAGGTGAGCGGGCTCAAAGGAGCCTGATCCATCAGACGGATCATAGAAATGGTCTCGGTAGATGATAGATCGGCTACCAGCAGAAGAGACCGAATAGTCTAAAGAATGTGGCAGCGTCCCGCAGACAACCCTCGGGGAACGTGCTGTCAGCTAGGCATGGAAATAGCAGATATCAGGAGCTCAACCTTACGAGGACCGTCAAGGCGAGCAGACTCAAAGGAGTCTAATCAGATGGGTCCCATGATCTGCAGATCGGATATGCAACTCAGGATGGGACCAAAATCATATATATCAGATGACTCGATTCCGTGCTCCGACAGAATGGAGACACACACAGCAAGTGGGACCGAGCGTACAGAGAGTGTCGCATGCTCCCTCAGATAGTCCCCGGTGAGTAATGCAATCTTGGCATTGAATCGTCAGATCAGATCTCGTCCTTGCGAGGATCGTCAAGGAGAGAGGACTCAAAGGAGTCAATCAGAATGGTCTCGATAGGCGACAAATCATCTATCAACAGAAGAGACCGCAGAATCTAGCAAGGTGTCATAGGCTCTCGCAGATAACCCTCGAAGAGCACTATGAACTGGACAATGAATAACCAGAATATCGAGGCTCATCCTTGCGAGGACCGTCAAGGGGAGCGATCAGACTAGTGGCCTCGTGTACCGACAAGTCGGGTACGCAAGCAGATGAGGAGGCCAATCAAACACCACAGCAGACTCGGTTCCGGGTCCCATCAAAATGGCGACCCAAGCAGTGGATGAAACCGAAGTCCTAGAAATTGCCACATACTCCCGCAGATAGTCCTCGGGGAGGAATGCAAGCTAGATCGATGTAGGTTATGGGAATGCTGGCATAAAATCCCAGGTCCTCAAGAGAATTCAATCATTCACTCATCCGGAGGGCATAAGATCATGTGAGGGAGCAAATAATCAGGTCAATCACAATATGGTCCCTCAAGTTACTCTAATCAGCTCAGAGGGCACAACATGTAGTCAGAAATCATCTAGGTGTCAAAGGTAGATGACAGAATCAGGAGATCGAGGATGGTTTAATAAAGAAGATGAGAGATCTTGCAGAATCCGCACACTTTTATCGAGAAGTCCAAATCAAAATAATCAGTCAATCCTCAAGATCAAGATGGGTGGAAACTCAAGATGGATAGATCAATCAATACTCATGAAATCATCACCAAATCATCATATTATATCGCATCCTCAATCCGATTTGCGAGATCTAAATCCTCAATAAAGAATCACACCTAATCCTCGTGCATCATAAAAGAAATCTTCAATAAGCTCTGAGGCACAAGTCTCAAATCAGATCCACAAAAAGTGGTATATCAATCTCAGCATCCTCAATAGCGGGCCCGGTTTACACAAATAATATGTATAACAAATAGTCCTCGTTGCGGGCCTCATCAATATGCACAGCAATCCCGGGTGGTAGAAGAGTGATAAAGAGGGGACGAGGAGGGTGGGCAAGAAGGGAAACACAATGGAATGGAGAAGCTGATTGAGCTTACGTGCCAATATCACGACTTAATGCAAATGAGGAGATATATGTATAAGAGAGGTAGAGAGACTCAAAGATAAAAAGATGACTCACACGATGGGACCGACTACTCTAATAATGAATGAAAACGCATCTGACTCCAAGTCACAATCAATACACAAGGCAAACCCCCAATTCACCTACTCGACATAGTGAAGACCGTTAGGTGACGGTCATTTATCTTTTAGGTTTTAGAGTTAGGTGAGAACCATAAAAATTATACAAATACATAGGAGGCTTGATGGGATTTGGGCTCTACTCCTTAATGTGTACGTGAGCAATTAAAACGCATACAATGAGGGGGTTGCTCTCCCCAAGACAAGGAAGTCCATTACGTTTTATTTTAAGTCCAATCAAGTTAGCAGTCCCGATTTTATTTTGGTTATCACTTCTTCTTTTTTCGGGTATTTTCAATGTACGTGCCTATCGAGGTTCCAATTTCTCTTTAGCGTCCTAAGTGGTCAAAACCAGAGGGAGAAGATCGAAAAAGCCAAGCAAGTCGAAAATCAATGATGCATGCCAAGTAAGAAGACTTGCAGTGCTTCCCAGCTCTCTCCATGTGGGATGCATAACAGAATTGAAACCTATTCTATATGCAAATGCAATCCAAGGAAATCTCCCTAGGTACAAGAAGCTATTAGCATGAAGAAAATTATTTCAAAATTGACTAAGTCCCAAATCGTATCTATAGGTACATGCATATATATTAATGTTTGGGTCTTAGTCTACGAGCAAGCACTTCCTAGACTAGGGCTCATTCACACAAAATAATAAAAATAAAATAAAAACTAAAAAGCGTCAAAACCGTCGAGGCCCCCAAGGGAACAATCCCTCAGGCACTGGACCTCGGGAAGTCGGAGTGTACCTGTGAGAGTCCTGAATTATTACAAGTTTCTACGTCTCTCTCTCACATGAATACACATAATAAACTAAAATGCATAAAAATAGAGACAGTCTTCAAAATTGCTTCTCCCTCTGTCTTTAATGCTCTCTCCTATCGGCTAGGTCTGAAAGCCGGCTCCGCTTCGCTCGGGTTCATTAGTCCTCCTAGGAGGTCCTCTGTCGCTTGGCGGTCCCTCGCATCAAAGACAAAGAAAGAAGGAGGTCAGAACAATCAATCAATAATGTCAATAAATAATCAAATAAATAAATAATAAAATAAACACTGGGCATGCGCAAAGAATTAAATAAATGAATGGACAACCAAACAAAATCCGTTGCCTTCCCGGCAACGGCGCCATTTGATGACATGGATTGAGCTAAGGTCATGTCTTTCCACGAGGCGGATCGACAGTCGCAGAGGTGACCTCAGACAAAATCCAAAATCGATCAACAATTAACCCACAATAATAAATCAAGCAATTAAATCTCAAAAATGTGGAGTTAAAATTTATTATAACTCTACATGTAAATGTGTATAGGTGTAAGCACAAGTAGAGGTCGAACACTGGGAGGCGAATGGTAGTGTGGTGGAAATGAATGCACATTCATTCAATTCTTAGTTCATGCCCAATTCCTTATTATTTTTGTGGGTTTTTGATTTTATATATTTTTTATTTTTATTTTTAAAATTTTTATTTTGTTTTTATATCATATTAATTTTTTATTTCTTTTTATATTTTTAATTAAATAATATAGATATATATAAAGATATATATATATAGAGAGGAGAGAGGGAGATATGTTTAATATATATATATATATGTATATAGATATATATGTAAAAATAGTCAAAATATATCAAATATACTATTTTTAGGCTCTTTCTATTTTTCTAATTTTTTGTTGTTTTTCTGGGATTTTTCTACTTTTTAATGTATTTTTAATTACAAAAATGTCCCTGATAAGGGACTAAATATATAGGCCGAAAAAATTTGGGTTTTAAAATTATAAAATAAGTCTCAAAATTACCCAAATTAATTTTAATATGTAAATAATAATATATAAATAATTATAAAATAGGAAAACAATTTTTGGTATTTTTGAAGAGTTTATATATATATATATATTGGAGCTTCTTGAAATTTTTATATTTTCTTTTTCTATTTTTAGGGTTTTTTTTCATTTTATGAACTCAATAGATATATAAATATACTATATGAATATTTTTGGAATTTTTCAAAAACATTTTATATATTTTTTGGTATTTTATATTTTAAACAGAGCAAAAATGGCTCCTATTTCAAGTTTAATAAATGGGTTAAATGCACAAAAATGCTAAATAAGTATGTGGCATGGATCTACATGGCACAAAGCATTTATCCTAATTTTTGTGGATTTTTAGGAGAAACATAGGTATTTTTAATAAATACATGAAACACATAAAATAAAACAGCCTGTCAGGGGCAATTTTGCAATTAAAAATAAAGACAGGGGGCTTTGTGCAAAAATACCAACATACTAAAACATTTATTTAATTTTTCAGAGCTATTTAATAATACACAAAAACTGTTAGGGCATACTCACAAAATTCACGCGCCTCACGTGGGACTGCACCTGAGGCGCGAGAGGACCAAAATGTAATTTCAGGAAGTACAGGGGTCCTATGATAAAAATCCCTCTTTTATTTATACTTGGTATTTAATTTACATGACTAAATAATAAATACAAAATTTAAGGGTATAGATCTACAATTTACCCCATCAGGCGTGCGATCCAACGGTTGGGCTTCGTCCACTTGACACGCGTCGCACATCCCACGGGTGGTACCGGTTCGCTGATGGATGGGGGAGATTAGATCAGCCAAGTTGATCTAGCGGTGGGCGATGGCTGCATCCAACGGCGCTGATCAAAACTGGGAGCCCCCTCTTGATCGGACGGTGTTGAAGGCAGATGGAAGAACGGGGAAGAATGTCGTCGCTGGCGAGCTTCGACCGAGAATACCGGCTGATTCCGTCCTCCTCCGTCGCCGCCGAATGTCTCTTCAGGTTCTTGGAAGGCTTCCGCGTCCAATGATACCTTTAATCGAGATCATGGAGCTTGGTGGTGCTCAGGCGAGGTCGCGGAGATGGACGAGCTCCATGTGCTTACTTCTTCGTCAAAATCGACCCTACGCGGGTCCTTGGGATCCCAACACCTGCAAGATGGCACGCACAAGCAAAACGAGGGGCTGGGGGCATTTATTGGGCGGATTGGGTGGAAGATGAGCGTGGTGGAGGTCTCCGGCGAGGGTGGTAGAGTTGGAGACCTGGTCCTCAGATTCAAGGGGATCTGAGTGAGATGGAGGTGCCTGGGATGAAGAGAAGGTGATAGGGAACGAAATGGTGGCGTAGTGGGGGTCGGACAGCGTCGGCGCTCCGACGAACTACGAGGGTGAGTTTTACGCTAAATCTAATAGCCTAAAGCTAATTAAACGATAGAAATAACATGCTAATACAAAATCCTAACTAAAATGAGTGAAATGCGCAGCTCAAACCTGTCTGTTTGGCCAAGGAGCAGGGTCGCCGGCGATGGTGGCCGTGGGTGCAACCTCCGCCATCTCCGACCCATTCAAGGTACCAGGGGGGCTCCTCCTGTCACAAAACTGACCAAAATGGAAGAGGAGCGGATGCTTTTTATTTATGAACATAGCGGCACCCTTATTTGACCGGGCCATTGGAGGAGCTATAAGCTATGTACAAGGGGATAAATACATGGGCATGATTGTACAATGATCGACGAAGATTTTTCATGAAGGATTCAAGTGCGATGGATGGACGAGACGCCCATGAAAATGGAAAGAAAATCGGGGAAGAGATGGTTCTGACGCGCCAGGTCCCAGATGGGACAGTTGACCAGAGGTCAACTCGGGCCGCATCCTGATTGGTCAACCTAGGATCACTACATGACAAAATAGAGATATTTATTAGAAAATAATTTATTTAACTTAATAAATGATTTTATTAATTTTTGCTTATAAAGTAAAAATGTTTATTAAATAATGTAGTATTTATTTATGATTTTTATTTATTTTTTTGATGTATTTTATTATGAGTTTATTTTAATGGTGTATGTATAGGTATATTTACATGTATATTGCATAATTTATTTTTATTTTATATATTTTATTTTATTATTCTATTTTCTTATTTTATATATTTATAACGTATTTTTGTGAGTATAAATATATTTTTATTTGATTTTTATGAGTTTATTTATACATAGGTATATGAATTGTATAGGTATAGGTATAGGTATTTTGCCTATGTTTTATATACTTCTTTTTATTTTAACGTATTTTGTTGATTTTTATTTTGGTTATATATTTTTAATATAATATATGTAATATTTATATTACAATAATAATATGAAAGAATAAAATAATTAAAGAATGTATTTCCCTTTATTTATATACATATAGAACATAGGTATTTCATCTATGTTTTGGCATAGTTTTATTTTATTCTCCTTTTTATTTTAGGTTTAATTCTAATTTTAATGTACACATATGTTATAAATAATGTTTACAAGATTATAAAAATATGAATTTGTAAAAATAATAAGTAATGAGTAAATTGGATATTTTAATCGGATAGACTGTACAATGAGGGCCAAAAACCTAACTTTCACAGATGAACTCCAAAAATTATGAAACCAATTTTATTAAATAGCCCTTGAAAAGTTATATACAATTAACGTGATTTTGGTGGATTTTGAGTTTTTATGTGCAAGATATGGGTCTGTGAAGTTGAGATTCTGGCTTTTTATTCTGTGTATAAAATGTACATCGTATATTATTTTTGTACAAACTCAATTTTGTATTTTTATTTACATTATAATCTACAACTTTCATGTACAAAGTTTATTTATTTGATGACTAAATCACAAGGAATAAAATAGGTGTCAAAAATGCATAATTAATGAATAAATAAATGAGGTATTTATTGTATTTCTGGCCCTTATCTCCCCCTACTTTATTCCTTATTGACTAATTCCATTCTGGACTTGGTCTCGGGGTTAGGGTCATAAAATATTTGCAATATTTAAGCCTTTTTCTTTTCTTCTCTTTATTCTATAATTTTGGTATTAAAAACCTCAATAAATACAATAAATAATGGATGCTACGATGTAGAAATTAATGCTATTTACATGCATTAGCTAGGGTTTTAAGGCCAAAATGATAAAGGTGATGAAATAGAGACTCATCACCCCCCTATACTTGCCTTTTCTAGTCCCTAGAAAATACTTATGCAATAATTACAAAAAGAATAAAGAATAAGAAGAAAAGAAAAAGCAAAAATAAAGAATTTAAAGAATAAATTGAATTGATCATGATTAATAAACTCATCTGTACAAAATCAAAGTTTGGAACTCAGGTTAGACCTTTGTGTGAAATATGTGTGGAACCTAGTAGGGAACCAAATTTAAAACACTACAGCCTCCGATAGTCACAGAACTCGGTTTAAATTACCTCAATAGCCAAGTCAGAACTAGCCTACATCATACACAAACCCTTATGACTATGAAGCTGACTTGTACGGTGTAAGTGATGGTGGCTCTCCCCAACTGAAATGAGAAAGGAATTGACTTCTCCAGAATGACAACCCAAAGATTCCCCAATCCAGCCCTCTACCGTCGAGGAGCGGGGTATTCCCTTCTAAGTTCAAGTGGCATCCGACTCAAGAGGAGGAGGTGGAGAAAAGAATGGATGGTAGCCAGTGTAGCTACCTACCTGGGATGCAAGACCAGTGTAGTCAAGTCATCCAGCTGCAGGCTCACATGGTATAACTTTGATGCTCAAGCTTGCTTATTTTCTATACAATATATATACATACTTCGGCAGGCACTCTTATTTTTATTTACAAGCATGCCCACTTTTTTGGAGTTTTTTTTCAACATACTATTTACAACAGCATTTACATAAGGATTTTTTCCTCTTGAGACAGAAGACTATCCCTCTTTTGAAGCTTTATCGCAACCCACACTCTCCTGTCATTCAACTTCATTGAAACTAGACCAGGTTGGGGTACACTTCCCTCCGTAGATGAGGACGAATGTTTCCACCGTGTGCGTCTCAGACGGGCAAATCCAACCCCCTCACCACTCCAACTGAGTTTAGCCAAGTGAAAGGTGCAAGTGTCCAAGTTAGGTCACGGTCAACAAGAGTCGTGCGTGTGTCTCGAAAAGTTCTATTTAGTCGGTTGAGGTGACGTGAACCCAGCCCTGATTTCTCAAAGAATTAAGTCTGAATAAACCTGAAGTACCTTAAACCTAGTTCCCATAAGGTTCCAGTGCAGTTAGGTGCGTTAAGGTCCAACCAAGCTCCAATCTTCGACTTTCTTGGACTAGTTCAATCATCAAGCTCAATAAAAAAATGAATGCTATGCAAATGCTATTTACAAATATGCAAAGAATAATGCAATTTTGCAAATAAGTTTGAAAACAAAGAGAGGAATTTTTAAACAAAGAATTTGCAAATAAAAGAATTTTGGCACCCAAAGTATAAAATATGTACAACTATTTACAGGGGTGAGCCACTTTATTTTACAGGACTTTAAAGAATTTTAAAGAATTTTACAGGTTTTAACAAAGTGATTTATTTAGGTGTATATACAATTGATAAAGAATTTGATGTATTTTATTTTTCATTTATTTTATTTTATTTTATTTATTATGATGCTTTTATTCCTCAAATTTATTTGAAAAACATTTTGAAAACTATAGTACAAAATAATTTTTGTAAATATTTACAAACATTTGAAAGACATTTTGCAAAGATTTTGCAAGCACTATATATACATTTTTCAAAATATTTTTACAAAATGTTTTCAAAATAATTTGCAAATAGGTTTTCAAATCCTTTATTTCACACAAATATAAGAAATTTTCCAATCAAAATATTTTTACAAAGGTTGAAAATATTTCACAAAAAGTTTTCCAAACAGTTCACACTATTTTTCAAATCATTTTGCAAAAATATTTTTAACCTGATTTATTAATCAGTATATACAAAAGAAATATGAAGAATAAGAAGCATTATTAATTAATTTTTAATGAATTATATCATATTTTTAGCCATATTTATTAATAATTATACGAAAGTACGAGTTATGGCTAAAGCATATACAGAGTATATATGACCCCCCCTATACTTAGCATGAGCTATGTCCTCATAGGTCAAAGAGAAAAAGAGAAGACATAACTCGTGCTGGGTATAGAAAAGCCTATACTACAACGACTAATCAAAGAATGAAAGAATGAAGATGTAAATGAATAAGAAGGTGACCGACCCCCCTATACTTAGGATCAAATAATCCTAAGTATAGCAGACTGTACACAACGTAGGGAGGGTCACGGGTGGGAATAAACAGATCAATGAATTAACAAATCAGGGGTGCACCCCCTATACTTAGGACAAAGTACGTCCTAAGTATAGAAAACTGACACAAAGGGGCGACACCTTTTATTTAGATAAAGAATTATGAAAAAGAAAAGAAGAAAAGAAGAAAAGATAGATATATACATATAGATGAAAAGATCGTGGAGAATATACGCATCACTCCCCCTATACTTAGGGTGAGATATCCCTAAGTAGAGGCAATGACAAGAGTGATGAAACGGAACATAGAACAACACGGTGTGTACCCCCCTATACTTAGGACAGAGTACGTCCTAGGTATAGACATACAGATATGGCACGAGATCTGGGGCACACAAGACATACATAAGAAGAAGAAACAGAATACACAACACATATATACAAGTGGTGATGAATTGGTGAAGTACAGGACGGTAACTGACAAGTAGATACCGTACTTGCGTCATTGTCTCCTAGTGAGAACAGTGACACACTCAGACAGTGTAAGACACCCGGATATGCAGTCAGGTGGGTGTCGGCTACCAGAGAAAAATAGATAGAAAGAACAGATATCGGGTCCGGTAGCATGAAGCATGCAATCGGCTCATAGGGTCAGCATGAGGGAATAGAGCCGATACAGTGAGACCAGGAGGAAGAAGGAACAGTACAGATTCCTCCGGTCAATCAGAGTCGCAAATATGATATGGGCATGAAGACATGAGACTTTCCTAATGCAGCGGTGTGGCATCCGATGGGCACAAAATCTGAAGGTCACAATACACACCGAACACTACACACCCGGGCTCAACCCTGCGAGGGTCCTCAAGGTGAGCGGGAGTAGAGAATAATCAGAAGACTCATCCTCGTGCTACAACAGAGAGGAGACACAAGCAGGGAGGAGACCGAGTACAAAAATCCCCAGACTCGACTTCGTGCTCCCATAGATAGGAGACACCAGCAGTGAAGCCGAGTACCTAAAGTATGACGTACTCTCCCGCAGATAACCCTCGGGGAGTAGTACATGCTAAGCAATGAATAATCAGAACCGAAGCTCACCCTTGCGAGGGTCGTCAAGGTGAGCGGGCTCAAAGGATCTTAATCCATCAGACGGATCATAGAAATGGTCTCGGTAGACGACAGACCGGCTACCAGCAGAAGAGACCGGAGAGTCTAAAGAATGTGGCAGCGTCCCGCAGACAACCCTCGGGGAACGTGCGGCCAGCTAGGCATGGAAATAGCAGATATCAAGAGCTCAACCTTACGAAGACTGTCAAGGCGAGCACACTCAAAGGAGTCTAATCAGATGGGTTCCATGATCTGCAGATCGGATATGCAACTCAAGATGGGACCAAAATCATATATATCAGATGACTCGATTCCGTGCTCCGACAGAATGGAGACACACACAGCAAGTGGGACCGAGCGTACAGCATGCTCCCTCAGATAGTCCCCGGGGATTAATGCAATCTTGGAAGTGAATCGTCAGATCAGATCTCGTCCTTGCGAGGATCGTCAAGGAGAGAGGACTCAAAGGAGTCAATCAGAATGATCTCGATAGGCGACAAACCGTCTATCAACAGAAGAGACCGCAGAATCTAGCAAGGTGTCATAGGCTCTCACAGATAACCCTCGAAGAGCACTATGAACTGGATAATGAATAACCAGAATATCGAGGCTTGTCCTTGCGAGGACCGTCAAGGGGAGAGATTAGACTAGTGGCCTCGTGTACCGACAAGTTGGGTACGCAAGCAGATGAGGAGGCCAATCAAACACCACAGCTGACTCGGTTCCGGGTCCCATCAAAATGGCGACCCAAGCAGTGGATGCAACCGAATTCCTAGAAATTGCCACATACTCCCGCAGATAGTCCTCAGGGAGGAATGCGAGCTAGATCAATGTAGGTCATGGGAAATGCTGGCATAAAATCTCAGGTCCTCAAGAGCATTCAAACATTCACTCATCCGGAAGGCATAAGATCATGTGAGGGAGCAAATAATCAGGTCAATCACAATATGGTCCCTCAAGTTACTCTAATCAGCTCAGAGGGCACAACATGTAGTCAGAAATCATCTAGATGCCAAAGGTAGATGACAGAATCAGGAGATCGAGGATGGTTTAATCACGAAGATGAGAGATCATGCAGGATCCACACACTTTTATCGGGAAGTCCAAATCAAAATAATATGTCAATCCTCAAGATCAAGATGGGTGGAACCTCAAGATGGATAGATCGATTACTCATGAAATCAACACCAAATCATCACATTATATCACATCCTCAATCCAGTGTGCGAGATCTAAATCCTCAATAAAGAATCACACCTAATCCTCGTGCATCATAAAAGAAATCTTCAATAAGCTCTGAGGCACAAGTCTCAACTCAGATCCACCAAAAGTGGTATATCAATCTCAGCATCCTCAATAACGAGCCCCTTTTACACAAATAATATGTATAACAAATAGTCCTCGATGTGGGCCTCATCAATATGCACAGCAATCCCGGGTGGTAGAAGAGTGATACAGAGGGGACGAGGAGGGAGGGCAAGAAGGGAAACACAATGGAATGGAGAAGCTGATTGAGCTTACGCGCCAATATCATGACTTAATGCAAATGAGGAGATATATGTATTAGAGAGGTAAAGAGACTCAAAGATAAAAAGATGACTCACATGATGGGGCCGACTACTCTAATAATGAATGAAAACACATCTGACTCCAAGTCACAATATATACACAAGGCAAACCCCCAATTCACCTACTCGACATAGTGAAGACCGTTAGGTGACGATCATTTATCTTTTCGGCTTTAGAGTTAGGTGAGAACCACAAAAATTGTACAAACACATAGGAGGCTTGATGGGATTTGGGCTCTACTCCTTAGTGTGTACGTGAGCAATTAAAATGCATACAATGAGGGGGTTGCTCTCCCCAAGACAAGGAAGTCCATTACGTTTTATTTTAAGTCCAATCAAGTTAGCAGTCCCGATTTTATTTTGGTTATCACTTCTTCTTTTTTTGGGTATTTTCAATGTACGTGCCTATCGAGGTTCCAATTTCCCTTTAGCATCCTAAGTGGACAAAACCAGAGGGAGAAGATCGGAAAAGACATGCAAGTCGAAAATCAATGATGCATGCCAAGTAAGAAGACTTATAGTGCTTCCCAGCTCTCTCCATGCATGATGCATAACAGAATTGAAACCTACGCTATATGCAAATGCAATCCGAGGAAATTGCCCTAGGTACAGGTAGCTATTAGCGTGAAGAACATTATTTCAAAATTGACTAAGTCCCAAATCGTATCTATAGGTACATGCATATATATTAATGTTTGGGCTTTAGTCTACGAGCTAGCACTTCCTAAACTAGGGCTCATTCACACAAAATAATAAAAATAAAATAAAAAAGTAGAAAGTGTCAAAACCGTCAAGGCCCCCAAGGGAACAATCCCTCGGGGACTGGACCTCGGGAAGTCAGAGTGTACCTGTGAGAGTCCTGAATTATTACAAGTTTCTACGTCTCTCTCTCTCTCTCATGAATATACATAATAAACTAAAATGCATAAAAATAGAGACAGTCTTCAAAATTGCTTCTCCCTCTGTCTTTAATGCTTTCTCCTACCGGCTAGTTCTGAAAGCCGACTCCGCTTCGCTCGGGTGCATTGGTCCTCCTAGGAGGTCCTCCGTCGCTTGGCGGTCCCTCGCATCAAAGACAAAGAAAGAAGGAGGTTAGAACAGTCAATCAATAATGTCAATAAATAATAAAATAAATAAATAATAAAATAAACACTGGACATGAGCAAAGAATTAAATAAATGAATGGACAACCAAACAAAATCCGTTTCCTCCCCGGCAACGACACCATTTGATGACATGGATTGAGTTAAGGTCGTGTCTTTCCACGAGGCGGATAGACAGTTGCCGAGGTGACCTCAGACAAAATCCAAAATCAATCAACAATTAACCCACAATAATAAATCAAGCAATTAAATCTCAAAAATGTGGAGCTAAATATAACTCTACATGTAAATGTGTATAGGCGTAAGCACAAGTAGAGGTCGAACACTGGGAGGCGAATGGTTGTGTGGTGGAAATGAATGCACATTCATTCAATTCTTAGTTCATGTCAAATTCCTTAATGTTTTTGTGGGTTTTTTATTTTATATATATTTTTTATTTTTATTTATAATTTTTATTTTGTTTTATATCTTATATATTTTTTATTTTCTTTTTTATTTTTAATTATATAATATAGATATATATAAAGAGATATATATAGAGGAGAGAGGGAGATATATTTAATATATATATGTATATAGATATATATGTACAAATAGTCAAAATATATCAAGTATACTATTTTTAGGCTCTTTCTATTTTTCTAATTTTTTGTTGTTTTTCTGGAATTTTTCTAGTTTTTGTGTATTTTTAATTCCAAAAATGTCCCTAATAGGGGACTAAATATATAGTCGAAAATAATTTGGGTTTTAAAATTATAAAATAAGTCTCAAAATTACCCAAATTAATTTTAATACGTAAATAATAATATATAAATAATTATAAAATGGGAAAACAAATTTTTGGTATTTTTGAAGGGTTTTTATATATTTTTTGGGAGCTTCTTGAAATTTTTATATTTTCTTTTTCCATTTTTAGGGTTTTTTTTTTCATTTTATGGACTCAATAGATATATAAATATACTATATGAATATTTTTGGAATTTTTGAAAAACATTATATATATTTTTTGGTATTTTATATTTTAAACAGAGCAAAAATGGATCTTATTTCAAGTTTAATAAATGGGTTAAATGCACAAAAATGCCGAATAAGTATGTGGCGTAGATCTGCATGGCACAAAGCATTTATCCTAATTTTTGTGGATTTTTAGGAGCAACATAGGTATTTTTAATAAATACATGATACACATAAAATAAAACAGCCTGGGAGGGCCATTTTTGTAATTTAAAATAAAGACAAGGGGCTCTATGCAAAAATGCCAACATACTAAAACATTTATTTAATTTTTCAGAGCTATTTAATAATACACAAAAACCGCAATGGCATACTCACAAAATTCACGCGCCTCACGTGGGACTGCACGTGAGGCACGGGAGGATCAAAATGTAATTTGAGGAAGTACAGGGGTCCTATGACAAAAATCCCTATTTTATTTATACTTGGTATTTAATTTACATGATTAAATAATAAATACAAAATGTAGGGGTATAGATATGCAATTTACCCCATCAGGAGCGCGATCCAATGGTTGGGCTTCATCCACTTGACGCGCGTCGCACATCCCATGGGTGGTACCGGTTCACTGATGGATGGGGGATATTAGATCAGCCGAGCTGATCTGACGGTGGGCGATGGCTGCATCCAACGGCGCTGATCAAAACTGGGAGCCCCCTCTTGATCGGACGGTGATGAAGGCAGATGGAAGAACGGGGAAGAATGTCGTCGCTGGCGAGCTTCGACCAAGAATACCGGCCGATTCCGTCCTCCTCCGTCACCGCCGAATGTCTCTTCCGATTCCTGGAAGGCTTCCGTGTCCAATGATACCTTCAATCAAGCTCCTAGAGCTTGGTAGTGCTCAGGCGAGGTCGCGAAGATGGACGAGCTCCAGGTGCTTACTTATTCATCAAAATCGACCCTACACGGGTCCTTGGGCTCCCAGCACCGGCAAGATGGCACACACAAGCAAAACGAGGGGCTGGGGGCGTTTATTGGGCGGATTGGGTGGAAGATGAGCGCGACGGAGGTCTCCGGCGAGGGTGGTAGAGTTGGAGACCTGATCCTCAGATCCAAGGGGATCTGAGTGAGATGGAGGTGCCTGGGATGAAGAGAAGGTGATAGGGAATGAAATGGTGGTATAGTGGGGGTCGGACAACGTCGGTAACACGATGAATGAGTTCGCTGGAGCGGAGCTCCAGCAAACTAAGAGGGTGAGTTTTACGCTAAATCTAATAGCCTAAAGCTAATTAAACGACAGAAATAACATGCTAATACAAAATCCTAACTAAAATGAGTGAAATGCGTAGCTCAAACCTGGTTGTTTCGCCAAGGAGCAGGGCCGCCAGCAACGGTGGCCATGGGTGCAACCTCCGCCATCTCCGACCGATTCAAGGTACCAGGGGGCTCCTCCTGTCACAAGGACTCCACCTAGACCGAATACGAGGAAGGGAGACGGTTGAAGACTGACCAAAATGGAAGAGGAGCGGAGGCTTTTTATTTATGAACATAGCGGCACCCTTATTTGACCGGGACATTGGCGGAGCTATAAGCTATGTACAAGGGGATAAATACATGGGCATGATTGTACAATGATTGACGAAGATTTTTCATGAAGGATTCGAGTGCGATGGATGGACGAGACGCCCATGAAAATGGCAAGAAAATTGGGGAAGAGATGGTTCTGATGCGCCAGGTCCCAGATGGGATAGTTGATCAGAGGTCAACTCGGGCCGCATCCTGATTGGTCCACCTAGGATCACTACAGAATAAAATAGAGGTATTTATTCGAAAATAATATTTTTAACTTAATAAATGATTTTATTAATTTTTACTTATAAAGTAAAAAATGTTTATTAAATAATGTAGTATTTATTTATGATTTTTATTTATGTTTTTGATGTATTTTATTATGAGTTTATTTTAATGGTGTATGTATAGGTATATTTACATGTATATTGTATAATTTATTTTTATTTTATATATTTTATTTTATTATTTTTTTCTTATTTTATATATTTATAACGTATTTTTGTGAGTATAAATATATTTTTATTTGATTTTTATGAGTTTATTTGTACATAGGTATATGAATTGTATAGGTATAGGTATAGGTATTTTGCCTATGTTTTATATACTTCTTTTTATTTTAACGTATTTTGTTGGTTTTATTTTGGTTATATATTTTTAATATAATATATGTAATATTTACAGTATTATAATAATATGAAAGAATAAAATAATTAAAGAATGTATTTCTCTTTTATTTATATACATATAGAACATAGTATTTCATCTATGTTTTGGCATAGTTTTATTTTATTCTCCTTTTTATTTTAGGTTTAATTCTAATTTTAATGTACACATATGTTATAAATAATGTTTACAAGATTATAAAAATATGAATTTGTAAAAATAATAAGTAATGAATAAATTGAATATTTTAATCGGATGGAATGTACAATGAGGGCCAAAAACCTAACTTTCACATATGAACTCCAAAAATTATGAAACCAATTTTATTAAATTGCCCTTGAAAAGACAATTAAGGTGATTTTGATGGATTTTGAGTTTCTATGTGCAAGATATGGGTATGTGAAGTTGAGATTCTGGATTTTTATTATGTGTATAAAATGTACATCGTATATTATTTTTGTACAAAATCATATTTGTATTTTTATTTACATTATAATCTACAACTTTCATGACAAAGTTTATTAATTTGATGACTAAATCACAAGGAATAAAATAGGAGTCAAAAATGCATAATTAATGAATAAATAAATGAGGTATTTATTATATTTCTGGCCCTTATCTCCCCCTACTTTATTCCTTGTTGACCAATTCCTTTCTGGACTTGGTCTTGGGGTTAGGGTCATAAAATATTTGCAATATTTTATTCCTTTTTCTTTTCTTCTCTTTATTCTATAATTTTGGTATTAAAAACCTCAATAAATACAATAAATAATGGATGCTATGATGTACAAATTAATGCTATTTACATACATTAGCTAGAATAAAGAATAAGAAGAAAAGAAAAAGCAAAAATAAAGAATTTAAAGAATAAATTGAATTGATCATGATTATTAAACTCATTTGTACAAAATCAAAGTTTGGAGCTCAGGTTAGACCTTGGTGTGAAAATGTGTGTTGAACCTAGTAGGGAACCAAATTTAAAACACTACAGCCTCCGATAGTCACAGAACTCGGTTCAAATTACCTCAATAGCCAGGTCAGAACTAGCCTACATCATACACAAACCCTTATGACTATGAAGCTGACTTGTACGGTGTAAGTGATGGTGGCTCTCCCCAACTGAAATGAGAAAGGAATTGACTTCTCCAGAATGACAACCCAAAGATTCCCCAATCCAGCCCTCTACCGTCGAGGAGCGGGGTATTCCCTTCTAAGTTCAAGTGGCATCCGACTCAAGAGGAGGAGGTGGAGAAAAGAATGGATGGTAGCCAGTGTAGCTACCTACCTGGGATGCAAGACCAGTGTAGTCAAGTCATCCAGCTGCAGGCTCACATGGTATAACTTTGATGCTCAAGCTTGCTTATTTTCTATACAACATATATACATACTTCGGCAGGCACTCTTAATTTTATTTACAAGCATGCCCACTTTTTTGGAGTTTTTTTCAACATACTATTTACAACAGCATTTACATAAGGATTTTTTCCTCTTGAGCCAGAAAACTATCCCTCTTTTGAAGCTTTATCGCAACCCACACTCTCCTGTCATTCAACTTCGTTGAAACTAGACCAGGTTGGGGTGCACTTCCCTCCCTAGACGAGGACGAATGTTTCCACCCGTGTGCGTCTCAGACTGGCAAATCCAACCCCCCTCACCACTCCAACTGAGTTTAGCCAAGTGAAAGGTGCAAGTGTCCAAGTTAGGTCACGGTCAACAAGAGTCATGCGTGTGTCTCGAAAAGTTCTATTTAGTCAGTTGAGGTTACGTGAACCCATCCCTGATTTCTCAAAGAATTAAGTCTGAATAGACCTGAAGTACCTTAAACCTAGTTTCCATAAGGTTCCAGTGCAGTTAGGTGTGGTAAGGTCCAACCAAGCTCCAATCTTCGACTTTATTGGACTAGTTCAATCATCAAGCTCAATAAAAATGAATGCTATGCAAATGCTATTTACAAATATGCAAAGAATAATGCAATTTTGCAAAGAAGTTTGAAAACAAAGAGAGGAATTTTTAAACAAAGAATTTGCAAATAAAAGAATTTTGGCACCCAAAGTATAAAATATGTACAACTATTTACACGGGTGAGCCACTTTATTTTATAGGACTTTAAAGAATTTTAAAGAATTTACAGGTTTTGACAAAGTGTTTTATTTAGGTGTATATACAATTAATAAAGAATTTGATGTATTTTATTTTTCATTTATTTTATTTTATTTTATTTATTATGATGCTTTTATTCCTCAAATTTTTTTCAAAATCATTTTGAAAACTATAGTACAAAATAATTTTTGCAAATATTTACAAACATTTGAAAGCCATTTTACAAAGATTTTGCAAACGCTATATATACATTTTTCAAAATATTTTTACAAAATGTTTTCAAAATCATTTGCAAATAGGATTTCAAATCCTTTATCTCACACAAATATAAGAATTTTTGCAATCAAAATATTTTTACAAAGGTTGAAAATATTTCACAAAAAAGTTTTCCAAACAGTTCACACTATTTTTCAAATCATTTTGCAAAAATATTTTTAATCTGATTTATTAATCAGTATATATAAAAAGAATCTGAGGAATAAGAAGCATTATTAATTAATTTTTAATGAATTATATCATATTTTTAGCCGTGTTTATTAATAATTATACGAAAGTACGAGTTATGGCTAAAGTATATACAGAGTATATACGACCCCCCTATACTTAGCATGAGCTATGTCCTCATAGGTCAAAGAGAAAAAGAGAAGACATAACTCGTGCTGAGTATAGAAAAGCCTATACTACAACGACTAATCAAAGAATGAAAGAATGAAGATGTAAATGAATAAGAAGATGACCGACTCCCCTATACTTAGGATCAAATAATCCTAAGTAT
Source organism: Ottelia alismoides (assembly GCA_037367405.1). Taxonomy (NCBI): domain Eukaryota; kingdom Viridiplantae; phylum Streptophyta; class Magnoliopsida; order Alismatales; family Hydrocharitaceae; genus Ottelia; species Ottelia alismoides. Next base: position 387,767 of record JAZKJV010004502.1, read on the forward strand.
AGCAGACTGTACACAACGTAGGGAGGGTCACAGGCGGGAAGGAACAGAATACACAACACATATATACAAGTGGTGAAGAACTGGTGAAGTACAGGACGGTATCTAACAAGTGGATACCGTACTTGCGTCATTGTCTCCTTGTGAGAACAATGACGCACTCAGAAAGTGTAAGACACCCGGATATGCAGTCAGGTGGGTGTCGGCTAGCAGAGCAAAATAGATAGAAAGAACAGATATCGGGTCCGGTAGCATGAAGCAGGCAATCGGCTCATAGGGTCAGCATGAAGGAATAGAGCCGATACAATGAGACCATGAGGAAGAAGGAACAATACAGATTCCTCCGGTCAATCAGAGTCTCAAATATGATATGAGCATGAAGACATGAGACTTTCCTAATGCAGCGGTGTGGCATCCGATGGGCATGAAATCTGAAGGTCACAATATACACCGAACACTACACACCCGGGCTCAACCTTGCAAGGGTCCTCAAGGTGTACGGGAGTAGAGAATAATCAGAAGACTCAGCCCCGTGCTCCAACAGAGAGGAGACACAACCAGGGAGGAGACAGAGTACAAAAATCCGCAGACTCGACTTCGTGCTCCCACATATAGGAGACACCAGCAGTGAAGCCGAGTACCTAAAGTATGACGTACTCTCCTGCAGATAACCCTCGGGGAGTAGTACATGCTAAGCAATGAATAATCAGAACCGAAGCTCGCCCTTGCGAGGGTCGTCAAGGTGAGCGGGCTCAAAGGAGCCTGATCCATCAGACGGATCATAGAAATGGTCTCGATAGACGACAGATTGGCTACCAGCAGAAGAGATCGGAGAGTCTAAAGAATGTGGCAGCATCCCGCAGACAACCCTCGGGGAACGTGTTGCCAGCTAGGCATGGAAATAGCAGATATCAGGAGCTCAACCTTACGAGGATCGTCAAGGCGAGCAGACTCAAAGGAGTCTAATCAGATGGGTCCCATGATCTGCAGATCGGATATGCAACTCAGGATGGGACCAAAATCATATATATCAGATGACTCGATTCCGTGCTCCGACAGAATGGAGACACACACAGCAAGTGGGACCGAGCGTACGGAGAGTGTTGCATGCTCCCTCAGATAGTTCTCGGGGAATAATGCAATCTTGGCAGTGAATCGTCAGATCAGATCTCGTCCTTGCGAGGATCGTCAAGGAGAGAGGACTGAAAGGAGTCAATCAGAATGGTCTCGATAGGCGACAAATCGTCTATCTACAGAAGAGACCGTAGAATCTAGCAAGGTGTCATAGGCTCTCGCAGATAACCTTCGAAGAGCAATATGAACTAGACAATGAATAACCAGAATATCGAGGCTCGTCCTTGCAAGGACCGTCAAGGGGAGCGATCAGACTAGTGGCCTCGTGTACCGACAAGTCGGGTACGCAAGCATATGAGGAGGTCAATCGAACACCACAGCTAACTCGGTTCCGGGTTCCATGAGAATGGCGACCCAAGCAGTGGATGAAACCGAAGTCCTAGAAATTGCCACATACTCCCGCAGATAGTCCTCGGGGAGGAATGCGAGCTAGATCAATGTAGGTCATGGGAATGCTGGCAAAAATTTTTTGGTCCTCAAGAGCATTCAATCATTCACTCAGCCGGAGGGCATAAGATCATGTGAGGGAGCAAATAATTAGGTCAATCACAATATGGTCCCTCAAGTTACTCTAATCAGCTCAGAGGGCACAACATGTAGTCAGAAATCATCTAGAGGCCAAAGGTAGATGACAGAATCAGGAGATCGAGGATGGTTTAATCAAGAAGATGAGAGATCATGCAGAATCCGCACACTTTTATCGGGAAGTCCAAATCAAAATAATCAGTCAATCCTCAAGATAAAGATGGGTGGAACCTCAAGATGGATAGATCAATCAATACTCATGAAATCATCACCAAATCATCACATTATATCACATCCTCAATCCGGTGTGCGAGATCTAAATCCTCAATAAAGAATCACACCTAATCCTCGTGCATCATAAAAGAAATCTTCAATATGCTCTGAGGCACAAGTCTCAACTCAGATCCACCAAAAGTGGTATATCAATCTCAGCATCATCAATAGCGGGCCCGGTTTACACAAATAATATGTATAACAAATAGTCCTCGATGTGGGCCTCATCAATATGCACAGCAATCCCGGGTGGTAGAAGAGTGATACAGAGGGGACGAGGAGGGTGGGCAAGAAGGGAAACACAATGGAATGGAGAAGCTGATTGAGCTAACGTGCCAATATCACGACTTAATGCAAATGAGGAGATATATGTATAAGAGAGGTAGATAGACTCAAAGACAAAAAGATGACTCACACGATGGGATCGACTACTCTAATAATGAATGAAAACGCATCTGACTCCAAGTCACAATCAATACACAAGGAAAATCCCCAATTCACCTACTCGACATAGTGAAGACCGTTAGGTGACGGTCATTTATCTTTTCGGTTTTAGAGGTAGGTGAGAACCACAAAAATTGGACAAACACAGAGGAGGCTTGATGGGATTTGGGCTCTACTCCTTAGTTTGTACGTGAGCAATTAAAACGCATACAATGAGGGGGTTGCTCTCCCCAAGACAAGGAAGTCCATTATGTCGCTTCTTCTTTTTTTGGGTATTTTCAATGTACGTGCCTATCGAGGTTCCAATTTCCCTTTAGCATCATAAGTGGTCAAAACCAGAGGGAGAAGATCGGAAAAGCCATGCAAGTCGAAAATCAATGATGCATGCCACGTAAGAAGACTTACAGTGCTTCCCAGCTCTCTCCATGCGGGATGCATAATAGAATTGAAACCTATGCTATATGCAAATGCAATCCGAGGAAATCGCCCTTGGTACAGGAAGCTATTAGCGTGAAGAACATTATTTCAAAATTGACTAAGTCCCAAATCGTATCTATAGGTACGCATATATATTAATGTTTGGGCCTTAGTCTACGAGCAAGCACTTCCTAAACTAGGGCTCATTCACACAAAATAATAAAAATAAAATAAAAAGTAAAAAACGTCAAAACCGTCGAGGCCCCCAAGGGAACAATCCCTCGGGCACTGGACCTCGGGAAGTCGGAGTGTACCTGTGAGAGTCCTGAATTATTACAAGTTTCTATGTCTCTCTCTCACATGAATATACATAATAAACTAAAATGCATAAAAATAGAGGCAGTCTTCAAAATTGCTTCTCCCTCTGTCTTTAATGCTCTCTCCTATCGGCTAGGTTTGAAAGCCGACTCCGCTTCGCTCGGGTGCATTGGTCCTCCTAGGAGGTCCTCCATCGCTTGGCGGTCCCTCGCATCAAAGACAAAGAAAGAAGGACGTCAGAACAGTCAATCAATAATGTCAATAAATAATCAAATAAATAAACAATAAAATAAACACTAGGCATGAGCAAAGAATTAAATAAATGAATGGACAACCAAACAAAATCTTTTGCCTCCCCGGCAACGGCGCCATTTGATGACATGGATTGAGCTAAGGTCGTGTCTTTCCACGAGGCGGATCGACAGTCGCTGAGGTGACCTCAGAAAAAATCCAAAATCAATCAACAATTAACCCACAATAATAAATCAAGCAATTAAATCTCAAAAAATGTGGAGTTAAATATAACTCTACATGTAAATGTATATAGGTGTAAGCACAAGTAGAGGTCGAACACTGGGAGGCGAATGGTTGTGTGGTGGAAATGAATGCACATTCATTCAATTCTTAGTTCATGTCCAATTCCTTATTGTTTATGTGGGTTTTTGTTTTTTTTCTATTTTTCTATTTTTTTTATAATTTTTATTTTGTTTCTATATCTTATATATTTTTTATTTCTGTTTATATTTTTAATTATATAATATAGATATATAAAGATATATATATATATATAGAGAGAGAGAGAGAGAGGAGAGAGGGAGATATATTTAATATATGTATATATATGTATGTATAAAGATATATATGTACAAATAGTCAAAATATATAAAATATACTATTTTTAGGCTCTTTCTATTTTTCTAATTTTTTTGTTGTTTTTCTGGGATTTTTCTAGTTTTTATGTATTTTTAATTCCAAAAATGTCCCTAAGGGGACTAAATATATAGATCAAAAATAATTTGGGTTTTAAAATTATAAAATAAGTCTCAAAATTACCCAAATTAAGTTTAACACATAAATAATAATATATAAATAATTATAAAATAGGAAAACAAATTTTTGGTATTTTTGAAGGGTTTATATGTATATATTTTGAGCTTCTTGAAATTTTTATATTTTCTTTTTCTATTTTTAAGGTTTTTTTTTCATTTTATGGACTCAATAGATATATAAATATACTATATGAATATTTTTGGAATTTTTCAAAAACATTTTATATTTTTTGGTATTTTATATTTTAAATAGAGCAAAAATGGCTCCTATTTCAAGTTTAATAAATGGGTTAAATGCACAAAAATGCTAAATAAGTATGTGGCGTGGATCTACATGGCACAAAGCATTTAACCTAATTTTTGTGGATTTTTAGGAGCAACATAGGTATTTTTAATAAATTCATGAAACACATAAAATAAAACAGCATAGCAGGGGCATTTTTGCAATTAAAAATAAAGATAGGGGGCTCTGTGCAAAAATGCCAACATACTAAAAATTTTATTTAATTTTTCAGAGCTATTTAATAATACACAAATACCGTTAGGGCATACTCACAAAATTCACGCGCATCACGTGGGACTGCACGTGAGGCGCAGGAGGACCAAAATGTAATTTCAGGAAGTACAGGGTCCTATGACAAAAATCCCTATTTTATTTATACTTGGTACTTAATTTACATGATTAAATAATAACTACAAATGCAGGGGTATAGATCTGCAATTTACCCCATCAGGCGCGATCCAACGGTTGGGCTTCGTCCACTTCACACGCGTCGCACATCCCACGGGTGGTACCGGTTCGCTGATGGATGGGGGAGATTAGATCAGCCGAGCTGATCTGACGGTGGGTGATGGCTGCATCCAACGACGCTAATCAAAACTGGGAGCCCCCTCTTGATCGGACGGTGTTGAAGGCAGATGGAAGAATGAGGAAGAATGTCGTCGCTGGAGAGCTTCGACCGAGAATACCGGCCGATTTTGTCCTCCTCCGTCGTCACCAAATGTCTCTTCAGGTTCCTGGAAGGCTTCCGCATCCAATGATACCTTCAATCGAGCTCCTGGAGCTTGGTGGTGCTCAGGCGAGGTCGCGGAGATGGACGAGCTCCATGTGCTTGCTTCTTCATCAAAATCGACCCTACGCGGGTCCTTGGTCTCCCAGCACCTGCAAGATGGCACGCACAAGCAAAGCGAGGGGCTGGGGGCGTTTATTGGGCGGATTGGGTGGAAGATGAGCGCGGCGGAGGTCTCCGGCGAGGGTGGTAGAGTTGGAGACCTGATCCTCAGATCCAAGGGGATCTGAGTGAGATGGAGGTGCCTGGGATGAAGAGAAGGTGATAGGGAATGAAATGGTAGCGTAGTGGGGGTCGGACAGTGTCGGTAACACGATGAAGAGAAGGTGATAGGGAATGAAATGGTAGAGTAGTGGGGGTCGGACAGCGAAGCTCCGGCGAACTACGAGGGTGAATTTTACGCTAAATCTAATAGCCTAAAGCTAATTAAACGACAGAAATAACATGCTAATACAAAATCTTAACTAAAATGAGTGAAATGCGCAGCTCAAACCTGGCTGTTTGGCCAAGGAGCAGGGCCGCCGGCGACGGTGGCCGTGGGTGCAACCTCCGCCATCTCCGACCGATTCAAGGTACCAGGGGGCTCCTCCTGTCACAAGGACTCCACTTAGACCGAATACGAGGAAGGGAGACGGTTGAAGACTGACCAAAATGGAAGAGGAGCGGAGGCTTTTTATTTATGAACATAGCGACACCCTTATTTGACCAGGCCATTGGCGGAGCTATAAGCTATGTACAAGGGGATAAATACATGGGTGTGATTGTACACTGATCGACGAAGATTTTTCATGAAGGATTCGAGTGCGATGGATGGACGAGACGCCCATGAAAATGGCAAGAAAATCGGGGAAGAGATGGTTCTGACGTGCTAGGTCCCAGAAGGGACAGTTAACCAAAGGTCAACTCGGGCCGCATCCTGATTGGTCCACCTAGGATCACTACAGGACAAAATAGAGGTATTTATTCGAAAATAATTTATAACTGAAAAAATAATTTTATTAATTTTTGCTTATAAAGTAAAAAATGTTTATTAAATAATGTAGTATTTATTTATGATTTTTATTTATTTTTTTGATGTATTTTATTATGAGTTTATTTTAATGGTGTATGTATAGGTATATTTACATGTATACTGTATAATTTATTTTTATTTTATATATTTTATTTTATTATTCTATTTTCTTATTTTATATATTTATAACGTATTTTTGTGAGTATAAATATATTTTTATTTTATTTTTATGAGTTTATTTGTACATAGGTATATGAATTGTATAGGTATATGTATAGGTATTTTGCCTATGTTTTACATACTTCTTTTTATTTTAACGTATTTTGTTGGTTTTATTTTGGTTATATATTTTTAATATAATAAATGTAGTATTTACAGTATTATAATAATATGAAAGAATAAAATAATTAAAGAATGTATTTCCCTTTTATTTATATACATATAGAACATAGGTATTTCATCTATGTTTTGGCATAGTTTTATTTTATTCTCCTTTTTATTTTAGGTTTAATTCTAATTTTAATGTACACATATGTTATAAATAATGTTTACAAGATTATAAAAATATGAATTTGTAAAAATAAAAAGTAATGAATAAATTAATATTTTAATCGGATAGACTGTACAATGAGGGCCAAAAACCAAACTTTCACAGATGAACTCCAAAAATTATGAAACCAACTTTCTTAAATTGCCCTTGAAAAGTTATATACAATTAAAGGTGATTTTTGTGGATTTTGAGTTTTTATGTGCAAGATATGGGTCTGTGAAGTTGAGATTCTGGCTTTTTATTCTGTGTATAAAATGTACATCATATATTATTTTTGTACAAACTCAATTTTGTATTTTTATTTACATTATAATCTACAACTTTCATGTACAAAGTTTATTTCTTTGATGACTAAATCACAAGGAATAAAATAGGTGTCAAAAATGCATAATTAATGAATAAATAAATGAGGTATTTATTGTATTTATGGCCCTTATCTCCCCCTACTTTATTCCTTGTCGACCAATTCCATTCTGGACTTGGTCTCGGGGTTAGGGTCATAAAATATTTGCAATATTTTATTCCTTTTTCTTTTCTTCTCTTTATTCTATAATTTTGGCATTAAAAACCTTAATAAATACAATAAATAATGGATGCTATGATGTACAAATTAATGCTATTTACATGCATTAGCTAGGGTTTTAAGGCCAAAATGATAGAATAAAGGTGATGAAATGGAGATTCATCAGTCCCCATTTTGCATAGTTGGTTATGTGTTTCATATTTGTTATGTTATATAAGCCACAGAAAATAGGATAAGCACGGGTGGAAAGGTCTTCCCTAAAACTTTTCTTTAGAATTTGAGAATCCATTTAACTAGTTTGTTCAAAGCACGAAATAAGATGTTTACATGTGTATTGTTGCACAAATTGCACAAGTTTAAGTGATTGAAGATTTGTTAAAATATGCCATATAAAATGAGAAGTAAAATGCAAGCTGAGAGGTCAAAGAAGGCCGGTGCGATAAGAGATAGAGTATTGTTTTTCTATATCTTGCGATAACCGTAGTTGAGGTGGATCGACTTCGATTCCTCAAAATCATAGTAAGAGTTGAGGTTGGTCGGACCAATCATTCTCGCTGAGTCAGAGATCGGGAATAGAAAGATACATTCGTCCTAACCAATATATATATGTATATATAGGCGGAGACCTTATTCAGTGAGCTTGTGAGTCCTCATGAGGAAAATTATGAAATTAGAGGCGGACTAATCCCTCTTTGGTTTAAGATATTTTTTAACATTTATTAACGGGGGAAATGTCAATCATCCTTTGTGTTAACCTAAAGTGACTAATTATCTCATCATTCTCTTCTTTGGAGAGTTAAGAAAGAAATCAAACCATCTTCATTGCTAGCCTCAAAATCTTATAAGCTTCGCATGGAGCGTATTTAGAAGAAGGTTATCATTGACATAAAGGCAAGGCACTTTCACAGCTATGTGATTAGTAAGTATGTGATCTTACCAATACTCGCATAGAGTGTATTTAATATGGTTTAGGTTTTCATATTCTCAGTTATTTTGGATTTCGATGGTGCACATGAATAGATATGCGACAAAGTTTGTGATTCACATTTTTAAAATGTTTATTAACTCATATGAATTAGTATGTTAACTTAGTACCCTTCAAAACAAGTCAAGATAGATTGTATATTTTATTTGCTAGGTGATGAATGGGGTCTCCTATGAGTTAATTATTTAATTAAGAAAGGATAGAAAATGTGTTGATGTGACCCAAAAGAATCCCTGGATGAATCAAACAATTTTATCCAAATAAAGAAAAGAAAAGGATGTAAATACTTTTTTATTAACCTTGTATAGTTCCAGGGTCGAACTCGAGGAGGCACTAATAGAAACAAGGGTTATTAATTTTCAAGAAAATTCAATGAAGGCTCTTTTTCTTTTTTTTTTCTCTTTTTTGTCTTTTTATGAGTTATATATGTTTTTGTATTTTTTGCAAATTATTATTTTTTTAACCAAACATATAAAGAAAATGTAAAGAAAAATATCTCAAATACTTTTTTGTATTTTTAAGATATGCTAAAAATGTTTGAAAAAATCAAATAAATTTTTTTTTGTGTATTTAATTTTTTTACTATCTTGATGATTTTTCATATGTTTTATACTTTTTAGGATTTTCAAAACATGAAATTAACATAACAAGAAATAAATAGATGTTTTTGGATTTTAAAAAATAAAAGTTAAAGGAAATAAACCTGAAAACTATTTTATTGTCAAAAAGAGTTTTTATTTATCTTTTAAAAAGTATCTGAAATAATTTTTTTTTATTTTTTAATGATTTTATGTGATTTTCTACATTTTCTGTGATTTACTATTTTTATTTTATAAGGAATTACAAAACAGATTTTGTACAAAAATAAAACAACGAAAAATGCACTTAAATGAATTTTTTATAATTTCTAAATCACATTTTGATTTTTTATGATTTTTATTCTGCTACTAAGACAAAATTAGATGTTTTTAAATTATTAAAAATAAGAAAATAGTTTATTTTAGCACATAAAATTAGGAATGATAAAGCAACTATGCATGAGACATTATAAATTTTTATGGAAATTTTAGGGTATGAATGCTATTTATTTAATGCAAAATAGATAAGAACTTTAAATCTATAAATAAAGTACTAATATGCAATTATTTAATGTTTACAGATCAAATTATAACACAGAAATAAAATCTAGGACTAATACTATAAGAAGCATGCAATTACACATGATAAATCACGTGTCAGAACCATAGGGGTATATCTGCAAATACCAAAAAACTTCTCAACTTTTATTGAAAAATGAAACCTTCAGTATGAATGTTGCAAAATCAGCAGAAGAGCATGTGAGACAGCACGCGATTACAACTCGGGAGGACTAAAATGCAATTAAAAGGAAATGCGAGGGTTTATTTACAGAAGTTCAAACAATATCAAGATGACACGAGTCCTATCGAGGACTTATTAACAAATAAAAGAAGGGGCAGGGGTAGAGACATGAGACTATGAATCAGTGGACCATTGTGACCGGCTCCCTTCAGATCTGATCAACGACATACATTTGGGTGTGAACAGATGGCTTGGGTAGGATCTGGGCATTTTGTTCTTGACCTGACGCTTCTGGATGTGGACGAAGAACACTGAAGAAGGTTTGATTCGGTGATCTTCGATCAACTCGATCTCCTCAGACATGGTTCGGATCGAAGCTCCCAGAGACTTGATGAATCTTCATTTATCACCTTTATTCTTTGATTTTGGCATTCAAACCCTAGCTAAATGCATGTATATAGTATTAATTTGCCAAACTAAATACTTTATAAGTTGTACAAAATACTGCAGAAATCATTGTATAAATACTGCATTTTTTTACCAAAATAAAAGAATAAAGAAAAGAAAATGGGGCACCATAGGCATTGAGTGACCCTAGCCCCCGAGACTCAGTCATCATGTTGACTTAGTCAATAACGAATAAATTAGGGGGAGTTAGGGCGACGAATTGTACAGAAAATAGAGTCGAAAACCCTACAAAAATAGGCCAAAAAGTACTTTTTGGGACCTATTTTATTCTTTATTTTTTATTCATCAAATCAATAAACTCTGTACATGAAAGTTGTAAACAAAATATAAATAAAATAAAAAATTATTTCATAAGAAAATAATATACGATGTACTTGTTATACTCAAAATAAAAAGCCAAAATCCAAACTTCTCAGACCTATATCTTCTAAACAAAAACTCAAAATACATCAAAATCACTTTAATTGTATAACTTTTAATAAGTTATTTAATGAAGGTGATTTCATTGAATTTGGAGTTAAGATGTGAAAGTTAGGTTTTGGACCTCTATTGTACAGTATACACGAATAAAATATTCATTTTATTTATTCTTTATTATTTTTTTACATTTTTATTTTTTCTATTTTTTAAATATTTTTTATAATATATGTACATATTCAGAATAAAATAAAACCATAAAGTAACACATAATTAAAATAATCTATTTAAACACATAGATGAATATACTATGCATATACATGTATAATAAGTATGCGTATTTATTTAAGTGTGCATATTATATCAAAAAAATATAAAAATATATTTATGTGTATTTAAAAAAGTTATAAATATATAAAATATGTGTACAAAATAATAAAATATAAAATACAAAATAAAAATAAAATACATAAAATATGGATGAATATACTTATATTTTTACATGTAAAAAGTAATATATAATAAAATACCTCAAAAATAAATAAAAATAAGTAATAAATACTATATAAAATTAGGAATATTTTATATATTTAATAAAAATAATTAAATCATATATGATTTTATATTCATTTTTTAGATATTTTTGGCTTCAAATTTCCTGGTTGGTCCAAGTGGAGGAACCATGTGTAAGTATTGTTAACCTAGGTCAATTGTACCTCGCCCCTTGATGAATCTTCATTTCATCACCTTTATTTTATCATTTTGGCCTTAAAAACCCTATCTAATGCATGTATATAACATTATTCTGTACAAATTAACATCCATTGTTTATTCCATTTATTGTATATAAATTTATATTTTTCATGCCAAAATTATAGAATAAAGAAAATAAAAAAATAAATAAAATACCAAAGGTATTTTATGACCGTAAAACCCAAGACCTAGTCAAGAATTGATTTGGTCGACAAGGAATAAAGTAGGAGGAGATGAGGAACAAATACATAATAAATATCCCATTCTTTATTCATCAACAAAGCATTTTTGGGACTCATTTTATTCTTTATTATTTATTCCTAAAATAAAGGAACTTTTGAACATAAAAATTGTAGATAATAATGTATACAAAATTGAGTTGCACAAAAATAATATACAATGTACCTTTTATACTCAAAATAAAAGGACAAAATTCCAAATTCTCAAGCTCATATCTCCAAAATAAAAACTCAAAATGCATCAAATACACTTTAATTTTATATAACTTTTAATAAGCTATTTAATAGAGGTAGTTTCATTTTTTTTGCAGTTAAAGTGTGAAAGTTAGGTTCTGGCCCCATATTGTACCATTTACTTGAATATTCATGTTATTTATTCTTTCTTATTTTTACAAGTTTATAGTTTTATGATTTTGTAAATATTATTTATAATATATATACATATTTGAAATAGAATAAAACCACAAATAAAATACAAAAACAAAATACCACACATAAACACATAGATGAAATACATGTAATTTACCTATATAATGCACACCACTGTTTATTTAAATGTACAATTAACATCAAAAAAATACAATAAAAATATATTTATGTATAAAAAATAAGTTAAAATATATAAGATAAGAAAATAAAATAATAAAATCAAAAACACGAAATAAAAATAAATTATATAAAACATAGATAAATATACCTACAAATATACCCTTAAAATTAACTTGTAATATAAAACCCTTAAAAATAAATAAAAATAATATTAAAATACTACATAAAATACTCAAGTATATATGAATCTCAATTCCTAAAAAACATGTTGATTATATCCGGACAACAAGAATTCTAGTTCATCATGGGTAGAAACACTATTGTTGATATAATAACCTCGATCTGAAATGCTGATACGGAAAAAAGGAAACGGTTCGAATAACATCTACCAATATAACTGAAAACATTGTTTAAATACTTCTACAAGAGGGTTTTATTGAAAATGTTAGAAAACATCGGGAAAATAACAAATCTTTCTTTGTAAACATTTTTTATTCATTCAAAAATTAATAAAATCATTTAATATTTTTAATTAATTAATTTCAAATAAAGTCAACTATTTAGTCGCGGCACGGGTTGATGTGGCCCGATCACGTGGCGAGGTTTGTTGACCTCTGGTCAGTTGCCTCCCCAGCGTTCTAACTTGTCAAGCGTGTCTTTTCCCTAATTTTGTCATTTTTCTCGCTTTATCCATCAATCATTTTCGTCAAATCTCATGTCATGATCAACATCCATCATCCATGATTCTCGCCGAGTCCATAGATCTCATGTTCATATCTTACATTCTTCCCTAATCGCTGGTCAATAAGGGTGTTCCACCGTGTTCATAAATAAGAACCTGTGCTCCTTACATTCTTAATTATTTTACGAGCCCTTAAGCCCGCTGCCCTTGGTCTAGCGTGAATTCTAGTGACAAGGAGAGTTCCCCTGAGGTGTTGGTATGACTGAAGGAGGAGGGAGGTGCGCCCATGGTGGACCTCCGAGTACCTTGCTCCCTGGTCCTACGATCAGGTATAAGAGCTGCGCATTTACATTTTCTAGGTAGCTTTTAGTTTCTAGTTTCGTTTCCCGCATTTAGTTTTGATTTTTATCTATTGGTTTAGCGTAATTCAGTAGATCCGTAGTTCGTCAGAGAAGGCGTATGTACCCTTCACGGTGTAGTCTCCAACCATTGCATTCACCAGGTCGTAATGAAGGAATAACTTCCTTGGATAGGGCTTGTAGGCCTTATCGATCTGAAGGCAGCATTACATGATGAAATGCTATAAATTATCTAGAAAAACCAGGGTATAACGTACTTACATACCGTAAGCCAGGCTTCCTCATCATGTGTGACTAGTGTAGAGGAAATCAGGTCCTACCCCAAATGCTCTTCATCATTAGGTATACGAACGACGTGTAGTCCTTCTTTATTGTCTTCCTTCGATTGTTTAGTTTTGCCTTTCTTCCCAGTCTACATGTTGAAGTGTGCAATGATGTTATGCCATGCCGAAGGTGTAAATGACCCTCCAACCTAGCCCCCTATGTCAAAATGGTGCTTGCACAATTGAAGAAGACACTCATCCATCACATATGTCCATTTTACTCGGTGGGCAGGGGACTCGTCGTCCCCAATGTGCACCCCTGACGTGCTTGCACCTCCCATGGCCATCCTGTATGATTGTGATTAAATAGTTTAAGCACATTCTAATTAAGAGGTATCGCCTTAACAACCCAAATGCTGGATAGGTCAATGATTCTTCATGAACAAAAACCAAAAAAATTGGATAAGACTCCAAAATTATTGAATCCAATGAGGGGCAAATTCCTGATACACCATGAGTTGAACATCTCCCATCTAATGAGCAACACATAAATGCCATCATAGGCAACATAACCAATATGGCGTCAAATGAATAGCAAACACAACAAATGAACATCTCTACACTCATTAACATCTCAGAGCAACATCTCACAACAAATTAGGATATACCATAAAAATAATGCATCATATAGCAGCAACAAAGCATCCAATAACCAATAAAAATGCATCACAAAGTAGCAGTAGAGCTGCTCTCAGCTCAATCTCTAACCAATAGGCCATCAAATGAAGAGCAAACATAGCAAATAGGGTTCATACAAATCCTCCCAACAAGGAAGACATCAAGAAGTGTTTTTAATGAAACAAACATCTTGGTAGCATTGAAGGATTACATCTCTCAGATCAAGCTCAAACATCATAGAACAGAAATTGAGATGGACATTGAAAACCAACAACAATGCATCATATAGCGGCAGTGGAGCTGCTCTCAGCTCAATCTCCAGCCAACAGGGCATCAAATGAAGAGCAAACACAACAAATAGAGTCCATACAAATCCACCCATCAAGGGATACATCATGGGATTTTTTTAATGAAACAAACATCCTATCAACATTGAAGGATTGCATCTCTCAAATCAAGCTCAAACATCATAGAGCAGCAATCGAGATGGATATCGAAAACCAACAACCACTACAACAAAAATGTTATTTAGCAACAAATCAGTTTATGACAATTAGATGATTTGTCACTAATAGTTGAATTTACCAACAAAATAAATTTATTATCACTATAACAAATTTTCTAGTTGACGAATTATGTTAGTGACACAATTATGTGTCACCATTGATTTTTTATTAAGTGACATGTGCCTTTCATGGCATGCATCATTAAAAAATCACAGTTTTTTTCAAAATAAATGCATGGTGCCATTCGTGAAATTAAGGTCACTGATTTTTGATCTCATATTTTAGGTAGTTGAATTGTAGTTATTTTTTCTTAATCACTGATTTAATCTTTTAGTTTTAAAAATCCAATCTTCCAATGACTTGTAACACATGTATATAATAGCAGATTATGAGACAATTATGGAGTTCTCGGATGCATATATTTTTGACAAGTTCATTCTATATTGCATATTGCTCTTAATGTTGATAATGAATGAAATGTTATTTTTCGTTAAGATGTTGTAGTGTATATTAGATTCTAGTGATTCTTGAAGCATCTCTTTATTGCATATCCTAACATTCTTCATATGATTAGTTGATTTTTTTATTTTTATAATCAATTGAAGTGAGCTATACTGTATTGTATATGAACATAGATTGTGGATTTTTTTGATATAGACACATTATTTTTTAATAGTAAATATCCGCTAAAAAACTGACATTTTACTACAAATAAAAACAATGGTATTAGAAAACATCATATATAGTTTGCGTGACTATAAAAGTACCGTAATAAAATGATTTATATGGTATGGTGTCGTAGCATTTTAGAATATCATTTATAATAATATTTCCCTCAAAAATTAAATGACCAAACCATTCACAATAACATCACTCCTTTTATCATAATTGCTAATAAAAAAACTTAAAGCACATACCAAAAACAGCCTCCTTAACTACGTTCCCTTTCTCCCGCGTGCACCGTCCTTTTCCCCCTTTCCCCTCCCGCGTGCGCACTCCCCTTTCCCCTCCCCCACGTGCCCCCATTTCCCCGTGACCACGCACCCTTCTTTCTTTCCCAGAAATAGAAAGTCTTCCCTCCCATTACCCATTAATTATACTCTACGGTTGAGGAGAGATCTTTTCAAATCCTCTCTTATTTTCTTTTGGTTTGCTTCTCCTCTTCTGCACAAGGAATTCACATGAGGTTAGACTATATGCTTGATATGTTATGATTTAGAAAGTTCTTTTTATTTTAAAGATCTTTATTTTCATTAGGAGAGTCTGATCTTGCTGGATTGTTCGGAAGCTCGTCAATTCCATTGTGCTGACAAGGTATTCGATGTTTTATCTTAAAAGAATTCACATTTTTTAGTATCTTTGGCATGCCAACTATTTAATTTTTTATGCGATTGCATATAACTAGAACTTTATTATTTATCCACAACCAAATATAAACTTTCAAACTTGGTAATATGCTGCAGCATTAATCCTAATAATCTGTTGCAAGCCTGCAGCTGCTATTGTATCGTGATGATATTGTAGATCTAGTTGGTTCCATTATTTGTTGGTGCTCCCATTACTTGTTGTCCATTTCAATCTTTGTTCATGATTTTGGCACTTTTTAGGGGGGGGGGGATTGTGCGCATCATGTACGTTGAGGAGCTTGATATTAAATGGATATAAATACATGGAATATGATGAATACAGGGAATGGCTTCATCGGAATATACAGCTTGTTGTCTCTCGTTTGATCATATAATAGGCATAAAGGGCCATAGATTAACCAAGGTTCTGATAAACAATCTGAAGTGGATTTGGTTCTTAGATGCATATGAAAATGGACATAAATTAAAGTCCTCTAATGCGAATGAAAAGTTAAAGGTACAGATGCACAATTATTTTTCAAAGCTATTGTGTGAAGCTGTGGAGCAAGGAGGTGGATGCAATATCATATAGGTTATCATATAATATTAATCAAGTTACAAGGTGGCTGGATAATTTATTAATAAAGAAAAAAAAGAAAATAACATAATTACATTTCCATGTGCTGTCCATTGAATAGATTTGATGCTTAAAGTCCATTCTGAAATTAACAAGGCAAAAAGGGTTCTTAACTAATGTTTGTGGTAAAGTTTTGCCCATGATCAGAGAGGCCTGGAGATGGAGATTGGGTGCAATCTGTGTTACACACTTTGCCACAGCTCTGATCAGTGTGACATTGTCAATGATTTTTTTACTTCTTTTACATGGAAGGCATTTTTTTAGTGCAATATGTATTACACATTGTAAGTTTTGTCAAATAAGTCCAGTTGATCTTCAATAGGACCTGGCTAATCTCACATTGGAGAGAAATTTGAGTAACGATTTGTTGTAAGTATACAAACTTTTTCTCTAGTTTTAGATGTTGTAAATTATAAACATTTACTAGTGATACCGAGTTAAAATTTTCATATCTCTATTTAACTTAACAAACATTATTGGAGATATATTTGAATTAATTTTTTTAATAATTGATTGTTTTAATGTACAAATCAACCATCTTGTATCCATTGATACGTGGAAGTTTGTTATATATGTCCATGGTTATATACCTACACTTGTATTCTAAACACTAATCTATCCACGTCCATGGTTCATATCAAGAAAAATTGTCACGTTTTAGCTTTATCCAAAAAATTCACTTGCACTTCAACGTGAATGGTTAGAATTTGTAATTTCAGAATACATAAGCATGTGTTGTCCAGTCAAGATTCAACTAGACTTTAAGCTTATAGCACTTTATCCTTAGGCTCTAAGTCCTTGCTTTATGATTGTTTTGTCCTTATATTCATTTTTTTGAAATATGTTGTCATTAGCTTGTGTAGTACTATTATGATTTTACCCTCCTCATTTTACCCTTGTTTTATGTATGTTTCAACTATAGTTATGTGTTTTACGAAATATGTAGTCCATTAATTTACTAGATACATTGTTCCTTATGCCCTCTTTATTTACTTCCATTTTAACATGTTTAGTTTGAAATTTATATGTTTAATATTTTAGATAGATGCTTCTAATTTTGGGTTCAATCCTATTTAGGTTTAATTTTAGTGGATTATTCTGATGAGATTGAATCCATCATATGGCTAAAAAGAGAACCTAAATATTGTAAACTATTCAAATAGTAAATAACGAAATCCAATGTAACGTTCACCAATGGGCATTGATCATGACAAATAAATAGTGCATTGTATGGCTATTATTATTTTTAACAAACTAGATGAGAAATAATATCTCTTTATATATCCTTGAATATGAGGAATTTATACCAAGTAAACCTAGATTAATTTGATTACATTATTATTACATTATCTATTATTTTATATGTAACTAGTTATGCTTACCTTATTTCTCAGACCAGACCAACTGCAAAAGAATAAGGAATAAATTCAATTTATTCATTTATTTATATGCGCAAGATTTTGGTGTGGAAATATTTAATTGGAATATATATTTTAAAAATAATCATTTGATATCAAATAAAATGAATCGAGATAATTAAAATCCATCCAATCATTGAATATTGAAAATAAATGTTAAGGATGCCATTTGAGCATGTAGAAATATAAGAAGAACTCACCCGATGCGTGCTTGACAAAAGGAGTTTCTCCTCGACGTATCTAAAAGGCATATGCTTAACAATTAAATAATGCCCATGGAGAAAGTCTAATCTACGTAGGGCACTAGTGGGAATCAAATAATGCTCATGGGGAAGTCAACATTTGAATTGTCATCTATGATATGATATGATAATATACGATATGCTTATCTATTATATGCTTATCTATGATATGCTCGGGGAACTTTTTTTACAATTAGTCCTTATTTTGTAACATATGAATATGTAAATCTTGATTCATATTATGAAGAACTTTAATATGGCTCTTAATAACTAATTAAAATCCTCATGAAAATAATTTGTTCGAATTTTTCTTGAAGGTATCGTTATGGATAAGACTTGGATTCATGAAGATAGGAGAAGCTCCAAGTATCTTAATGGCATCAATCAATTTATCAACTTTGCATTTAGTAAGCAAGATGAAGTTGAAACCATCCTTTGTCCATGTACTCGATGTGTAAACTTACTTCATGTAAATCGAAAAGATGCATTCAAGCATCTAATATGGAATGGATTCCTATCTGGATATGTTAATTGGATTTTTCACGGTGAAGAAACTTTTGATTCACAAGGTGCACAAATGCAAAATGAAAGTAGAGAAGATTTAAGTAGCCTACAGAGTGATCAAGAAGAAGAAATGGATGACATGGAAAGATGTCGAGAAGAAGATCGAGATGATATTCATGATTTATTATTTGATACCTTTGTTGATATTCAGAATCCAAGTAATGAAAGTGGTGGACAACCAACTAAAAGAAGAAGGGATACAAATGATGGTTCTAATGATTTTTTTGAATTACTTGAAGATGCTGAACAAGAGTTATATCCAGGTTGTAAGAGATTTACAAAGTTGTCATTTATTATTCGTCTTTTCCACTTAAAGTGTCTACATGGATGGAGTAATAGATCATTTACCATGTTACTTGAACTATTAAAAGAGGCATTTCCAGAGGGTGAATTACTTCCCGAGTCCTATTATCATACAAATAAATTGATGTCTAAGCTTGGATATGACTACAAAAAGATTGACATGTGTCCAAATAAATGCATGATATATTGGGGAGAAAGAGAAAGTGATACATCATGCTATGTTTGCCAAATGTCTAGATGGAAAAAAGGTGCTCATGAGGAGGAAGGAAAGGATTTACAATCATTTAGTAAGAAAAAATTATCTCCAGCTCAAGTAATGTGGTATTTTCCGCTAAAGCCACGGTTACAGAGATTATTCATGTCCAAGAAGACTTCTTCACTTTTGAGATGGCATAATGAAGGAAGGAACAAAGGTCAAATTCTTAGGCATCCAGCAGATTCTCCAATGTGGAAAA
The DNA here is from genome assembly GCA_037367405.1 of Ottelia alismoides. Taxonomy (NCBI): domain Eukaryota; kingdom Viridiplantae; phylum Streptophyta; class Magnoliopsida; order Alismatales; family Hydrocharitaceae; genus Ottelia; species Ottelia alismoides. Next base: position 407,263 of record JAZKJV010004502.1, read on the forward strand.
CATTTGATGCATTACATCCTCAATTTTCATTTGAGCCTCGTAATATTCGTCTTGGTTTAGCTACAAATGGATTTAATCCTTTTAGAACCATGAGTATAAAGCATAGTACTTGGCCGGTTGTTTTAGTTATTTATAATCTTACCCCATTGTTATGTATGACACAACCATATATCATATTGTCTACTCTAATACCGGGACCATCTGGTCCAAAGGCACTTATAGATGTATTTTTACAACCTCTTGTCGAAGAACTAAAGGAGTTGTGGGTTAGCGGTGTAATAACATATGATGCTGATCGTGGTGAAAGTTTTAAACTACATGTTGCATTACTGTGGACTATTAATGACTTTTCTGCATATGCTGATATTTCTGGATGGCGGACTCAGGGTTATTTAGCATGCCCATCATGTAATATGCATGCAGAATCACAATATTTATCAGGTAGTCGAAAGATTTGTTACATGGATCATCGTCGATTCCTTCAAATGGATCATAAATTTCGGAATGAGACAAAGACTTTTAATGGCAAGCAAGAATTGAGGCAAACACCTAAAAGGATATCAACTTCCGAGATTTTTTCTCAAGTGGAGAAGATTCCTAAAATAATCGGTACACATCCGAGAAATAAATCGAACAAGTTTGAACCTCATTGGACAAAAAGAAGTATCTTATTCAAGTTGTCATATTGGAAAACCCATTTGATATGTCATAATCTTGATGTTATGCATATTGAGAAGAATGTTTGCGATAGCTTATTGGGAACTTTGCTTGGATTGGAGAAGAGAAATAAAGATAACATGAAAAGTCGTATAGATCTACAGCTGGTGAATATCAGACATGCTCTTCATCCCATCGTTATTGGCATTAAGACCATCCTACCTGCTGCAAGTTTTACACTGAATAAAGAAGAAAAGACCATGTTGTGCAAGTTTTTGAATTCAGTAAAATTTCCAGATGGGTATGCATATAATATATCGCGATGCATGCAAGTAAGTGAGTGTAATATATCTGGATTAAAGAGCCATGATTGCCATGTATTGATGCAACAATTACTTTCCTTAGTCGTACGAGTTGTTGTTCCCAATAAGATGGTAAAATCTACATTGATTGATCTCTATAATTTTTTTCGATGTCTTTGCTCGAAGGAGATTGATGCAATGAACATTGAGCAACTAGAGCAAAAGATAGTTATTATACTTTGTCAAATGGAAAAAATCTTCCCACCATCCTTTTTTGATATCATGGTGCACTTGCTCGTACATTTGGCTACAGAGGTTAGATTAGCTGGTCCAGTTCAATATCGGTGGATGTACCCAATTGAAAGGTATGAGTTACCATTGTAGGGAAATAAAATTATTCATTGAAATATTATTTATATTAAATAATTGATTATATGTGAATACATTTAGGTACTTGCTTACTTTGAAAAGATACGTAAGGAATAGGAGTCATCCAGAGGGCTCAATTGCAGAGGGATATCTGGCGGATGAATGCCTCACATTTTGTTCTAGATATCTTCGTGGAGTTGAGATGCGGTCAAACCAACCACCGCGGAATAATAGAGATGAATTTTCTACAATGGAGGAAAGCCGATCAATGTTCTCATAGAAAGGTCATGCATTAGGAAAGAAAACATCAAAGTTATTAGATGCTAGTTTATTACAACAAGCGCATCGATATATCTTGACGAATTGTGATGCAGTGAGTTCTTACAAAGTGTAAGATATCTAAAGATAAATTTAGTTATATTTTTATATATTACAAAAATATTGATATCGATATAATTTTTTTATGTAGGGAGCATTATGATTATTTAAAGAAAATTCATCAGCATACATCTGAAAAGGAATTGGATATGCTTCATAGCATCAATTTTGTAGATTAGTTTAGAAAAAAATGTAGGTCATCTTTCTAAATCCTACTTATCTTTTCTATTGGATAGTCTCTAATATATTTTAAATTTTATCTAGGTTGAAGAGAAAGGAAAAAAGGAATAAATTTCAGAATATCTTAAAGTACTTGCTCGTGGTCCTCATGACATTGGAGTTCATTTTGGTGGATACGTTATAAATGGGTATAGATTTCATACTTAAGAGAAAGAAAGAAGTAGAAAGACACAAAATAGCGGGGTTATTGTGGATGCCGATACAGATTGCTCATCACATTATTCTACAAATAATCTATCAAATGAAATTACATCCTTTTACGGTGTACTTACAGATATCATTGAGATCAATTATTTTGAGCAACTGAAATGTGTTTTATTTCAATGTGAATGGGTCGACGTTTATTCAAAAGGAAATTTGGAGGTTGATGAGTATGGGATGATACGTGTCAAGCTGGCACGTTTAGGGCATAAAAATGACCCACTTATTTTGGCATCTCAAGCTAGACAAGTGTTTTATATACAAGATCTCAAACAAATTGAATGGCACTTTGTAGTTAGAATAAAACCTAGAGATATGTTTGATTTAGAAGAAAATAATAGTAATGATGTTTCTGAGGATATCTTAGATAATGATGCAACTGACGAGACATATCCATTTAGCTCGTATAACAATGATAATGATGTGGTTGACTTTGATTTGATAAGAACGGATATAGATGGCATAACAAACACGAAAGACTTTTTTGATCAACAACATTGAAGCATAGCTGCTCATAAGCAAAACTTGGATGAGACTGAAGAAAGTGAAGAAGACCCTTAAATATCAAAGACTTCCAGGTTAAGTTATTGTAACTTTTTAAATAATTTAATACAAAGTTCTTAAAAATTTATAAAATCAATCATCTGACCATCTCACTATTTTCCTTTCTTGTTAATTCTTTTTTCAATGTTTGTAGGATGGCAAGAGCTACTAGATCTTTTATAACTAGCTTCATTGAAGAAGATGCACCTCGACTTCAATCAACATCACGAGTACTTCCTCCAGTGGGACATCAGTCTAAAAAAATATTAGGTGCATTGAACATTTCTGAAATAAAGGCAAACCAAGTTCAAAAGGATGCATCTTGTAAGCTTGGTAAAACGAACAAGATCAACAGTAAACATGCCTTAGAAGTTGATTTATTAAAGAATAAACAAGTTGTGGATGATGGCATTACCAAGGATTACTCTAAGGCTCATGATAGTAGAAGAGTTTCACTTAAAAGACCACAATCTTTAGGGGCTCATCATGAGGAGGTTATACCATCAAGATATGCATCTTTATCACCTAATGTGATAAACAATCCTGAATTTGGACTTGGAGAGAGGTAATATTCTAATAGCACTGTATCGTTTAATTTGCTTCATTTAATTGTAGTTACTTTGTTATTGTTTATGCTTGTTGCTGAAGTAAATATTTGTTTTATTATCTTGATGATTTAGACAATCCCAATATTGTTACTGATTCTCCTTCTGCATGCCTTGATCAAGAAAATCCATTATCTGAAGGTATGAATTTCATTATTTATTGAAAAATATTTCTATTAGTTTTATGCACACCAAAGTGTGTATTTGACATGTCTTATATTCTTTTGAGTTGCTTGTTCTAATTTTACTATTCACATACTATACAGACAATATTAATAAGCCTAAGGGACGGCGGGGTCACACTATATGCCTCAAATTATGGAATGCTAAAGATGGAAAAAGGATTTTTATAGAGAAAAATGAACTCAATCAGCCTATTGGAGATTCTCAAAATGATTTGACTACATTTTTGGGAACCATTGCAAGAAATGGAAAGCTAGCACCCTTAAACTACAAAGATTGGAGGTTGATGCCTGAGGAGTACAAGATAAAGATGCTAGAATTTGTGAAGGTACTCAATTTCATTTAATATATAAAGTTGATTTATATACTTACTACTTATTTTTTTATAGAGTAAGTTTGAATTTGAGGAAGAGATTGGGAAAGTAATTATGGATCTTATTGCAAGAAGCTGGAGATGTTTCAAATCTAATTTGAAAAAAGTATATTACAAACCACATTTACCTCTTGTGGAAAGAATTGTACATCGAGATCCGCGAGTTATAGAAGATCAATGGAAGTTTCTGATTGACTATTGGGATACAGAATCATCCAAGGTAATAAAGTACTTACATAGATGATCCTTGACTCTTATCCTTATATTATTCAATATCTTTATTTTATTATTCATATTTATATGATTGCAAAAACGTTGTGCTCTTAATACGAAAAATAGGAAAAAGCTGAAGATAAGTCATACAGCAGGAACAAGGAGTTTTGCATGTGTAAGAGATAAAGTACGTACGAACAAAGATTGTCTCAACATATTTTTTGTTAGTGGAAGTGTTAGTTAATTATATTTTTGATAAAAAAATAGATGTAGAAAGAAAAAGGAAGGAAGATAAATGAAATCGAGTTCTTTATGCATGTGCACACGAAGAAAGATGGCAAGCCAGTGGCACAACTTTAGACGCGATGATGGTAATTTTTTATTTTACTGAAAATTTCAAGACCATTACTATATTTTAGTACATTGACAAAATTATAACCTTATTATTTTTAGAAGCAATTTGAAAAATAAATTGAAAAGATGGGCAGTTGTGAAGATCTGAACAATGTAGCTGAGGTCTACAAAAAAGTTGTAGGAAAGGAGATAAAAGATGTGGCTGTATTACGTTGAAAATATTGGAGCCAAACAAATGTTGAAGAGTAATTACAAAAGCAAAAATTGCTCATGAATATGGAAACTCAAAAACAACAATTGGAATCCCAGAGCAAAGAGATCCAAATACTAAAGGAAAGTCAAAAGAATCTACAACATTTGTTTCAATCATTTGGTACTTCTCAGGTGAATAGTTTAATGCCTATGGAAACTTGACAGGTAATACATAAACAATAAGTATATTATCCATTAGCTTTAATATATATTTAAATCTTAACTTACTTTGATGTTCTTAGGAGACTTGCGGTGACGCGGGACTTAAATCAAAGTTTGGCCAATCAACATTTGTAGAAGGAGAGGTATGATAGTTTTCTACATGACCATTTTAGGAACTTAAATTTTAAGAACTTAAATCAATATTTGTTTTATGGATCCATGAATGTAGATAACTTAGCATTGCATATATGCTATGAAGCTGCATAATCTAAAACTCTAAACTAAATGAAGGAAATTATTTGACTTAGGTAATTTAATTTCCATTATTGATAGGGCAATAAATTTTCAGTAAGGTTGATATTTTAAATTTTGTATTAGACATAACCTTTTCCATTAATGATATATATATATATAAATATGATTTTTTAATAAGTTTTTTGAATCGAGAAAAGATTTAATTGACTTACATCTTGCAGGATGTGTTTCTTCTGAGTTTTAATGAAGTAAAAGTAGCTCTTGGACAAATACGAGTTACAAATCCAGCAGAAAAAGTTGGAGATAATGTACTTGGCTCTAGTTTTTTGGGAATTTATATAGAAGTTGCTTTAAAAGATGACGAAGCTTTGATTCGACCAAGTAGACAGCATGAGAAGATAGGAGATGCAATTGGTACAATCATTCCATGGCCAAAGAAGTTAACCATTCTAAGGTAATTTAAAATTTAAACATCAATGATACATTTATATCTCTAAAAGTAATAAAAATTCAATTAAATTTACTAGTCTTATCACGTTAACTTTGTTAAAATTTTGGAATTTTTCAGGAAGTGCTGAGGGGTAGAAGAAAGACAAGGAATTCTGCTAGAAGATCATCAATATTTCCTCCATCGAACTTCCCACATGTCCTTAAAGCTCTTCATAGGATTTAGAATTAGCTTTTTCGTTTATGATTAGTTAGTATTCCTTTATTTTAAGGATGAACATTGATATGGTTTCAAATACTTTGCTTACATTGGAAACTATATTTCAAATGATGGGAGTATGTTAAATAGTTGTTATGTTTAATCTTGATGGTGTCTTATTTTTTATTGCAAAAATATTATTAACTTTTTTATTCTAATTCTTGGAAAAAATAACAGCGCTAACATTATAAATAGACAAGTATTGCTTAATGAATGTATATAGACGTGCATACGGTTACAAATATGATCGAATAAGAGTTTGTTTAGCTAAACTATAATAAAAAAAGTCATGCTTTAAGTGATAATGAAGATTTATGTTTTAAAGTTGTTAAAATATTATTATGATAGAGATAATTGGAGCTATGAGTAATAAATTAATATTGAAAATATTTATACCTTTGATAATAATAAACTAACAAATCAGTGTTGATAAAAAATAATAGTGACGATTGAAAAAGATTGTGTGCAAAAATTATCTAATTGTCGCAAAATTATTTTAGTGACATAATGTTTTATTTAGTAATGAATAATATTTGTATCTAAAAGTTAAATATTAGAGACGTCATTGTGACATTTATATATGACCTTGTAAGTATTTATAAAGCGACAAATTAGCAACAAATGTATTTGATGTTATTGATAATAATATAGTAACAAATTTCAATTGTCACAAAACTTTTAGTGACATTGACCTTAGAGGCAAATAAGAGACAAATTTTTATATTGTCACTATAGTGTCATAGCGACGGAAAAATACTTATAGTGACAAATACTATACGCCTCTAAAATATACTTTTGTTGTAGTGAACAATGCATCACATAACAATAGTAGAGCTGCTCTCAGCTCAATCTCGATCCAATAGGGCATCAAATTAAGAGCAAACTCAACAAATAGGGTCCATACACATCCTCTCATAGCAAATTTGATATACCATCAAACAAGTCACAATAAATGTACATCTGAGAACAATAATCATGCATCATTGAGCAGCATCAATCAAACAACAAAGAAGAACATCCAAAAAAACATCAACAAGGCAGCATAGAGCAGCAATAGAGAAGCTCTCAGCTCAAGCTTCAACCAATGGGGCATCAAATTAAGAGCAAACACAACAAATAGGGTCCATACAAATACTCCCATCATGGGAGACATCATGGGATTTTTCTAATGAAACAAACATCCTAGCGACATCGCAGGGTTGCATCTCTTACATCAAGCTCAAACATCATAAAACATCAATCATATGGACATAAAAAACAATAACAATTGATGAATCCATGATTCATCTCCTTTATTCTTTCATTTTGGCTAAAATCCTTGGTAAAATACATGTAAATAGCCACTAATTCCATGTAATTAACATTCTAACCACAAATATTAATATTATATAATTAACACTTATTTTCACCAAAATAAAAGAATAAAGAGAAAAAGGAAAATAAAAATAAAAAAAAGAAGGCTGGATATAAAATATTCAGACTGATCCTAACCCCGAGACCAGGTCAATATTGACCAGGTCGACAAGAGAAATAAGTAGGGGGAGATAAGGATCTTAACCTATAAAAATACAAAGAAAACCAAGACCAAAAAAATAAATTATCCACTCTCCATAATGTAAATATCTCACTTATTTTATTTATCATCAAGACCACTTCAAACTTGAAAACTTCCTTCATCAAAGTTGTAGATAATAATTTAAATAAAAATACAAAATTGAGTTTGCCCAAAAATAATAATCAATGCACAAATTATACACAAAATAAAAAGCCAAAATCTAAATTTCACAGACCCATAACTTGCAAATAAAAACTCCAAATCACCCAAACTCACCTTTAATTGTATATAGCATCTCCTAAACTATTTTATAAAATTGGGTGCATAATTTTTGGGGTCCATATGCAAAAGTTAGGTTTTTGGCTCTTCTTGTACATAGTACCTATCTTCCCCAATATTCCATATTTTTATAAATTAATATTTTGTAAAAAAATGTCTATAATACTTGTTTATAATAGATAAAAGAATTAATAATAAAATTTTGTAAAAATAAAAATTACAAAATAAAAATAATAAAAAAATATGTATATATAGGTCTATATCATACATAGGTAGCTCACCTATACTTATACATAAATAAAACAATTCTTTATAATGTAGATATTATTTATAAATTATTAATAACATAAATCCAAAACTAAAAAAATTTTTAATTAAAAAAAAAATTAAATAAAATAAAAATAATAAAAAAATTGTATAGACATAGGTAAGATACCTATAGGTCCATACACATACACATATCTATTTAAAAATACAAAATAAACTTATAAAAAGTAAATAAAAATATATTTTTATATTCATAAAAATAATTTATAAAATTATATAATAAATAAAATAAAAATTAATTTAATAAATAATAACTATTATTACTTATTTAATTAACTTAACTAATTATATATTTACTTTATATTTACTTAAATTTTATTGGGCGGTCAACCGGTCAGCGGGTGAACAGTGCCCGCCCAGGCACTGTTCACCGTCTCCTTCATTCAAAACCGCCAGGCCCTGCGAGCTTCGAGCCTTCTCAGCTCCTTCCTTCTTCCTCGCGCCCAAGCTTCTCCTCCGTCCTCTCCTCCGAGCTCCAGCTGTCCAACCGCTCCAACTACCCGATCGTTCGGCTAACGACCCCCCTCCGGCCGTGAACCCGTCCAGATTCATCTGACCTTCTCCCTATAAATACATGTCAACCCCCCCGAGCTCAGATCATCTGCCATTTGCACTTCCTTCCACCAGAGCTCGAGCGAGAGAGAGAGAGAGGCCCGAGGGTGACAGCCTCCCGCGTCCCTGCTCCGCCGAGCGAGAGGGAGTCAGATCGGCGAGATCGCCGTGCCTTAGGCGAAGCCCTGCTGCTCCGCCGATTGCGCGCGCCCAGCCTCCGCGAGCCGCCGACGCGTCGAGGCGAGGATCCAGGAGCTCCTCCGAGCTCCATCTCCCAGGCAATCACATCCATCAGCTATTCCTTCTCCGATCAGCATTTTCTCCAGGTTAGCTTCCTCTCTATCTCCTTCCCTCCGATTCTCCTTTCTCTTCTCAATCCAGTCTCTTCTCCTCTCACTCCCTCTATTCTATAATTTCTCGTTGAAAATCCAATTCAATCGCCACGAATCCCTCCGATCTACGCCTTCATCGACAATCGAATTCCACTTCTCCACTTTCGTTTCCATTTCTGTCCACCTCCGATTGTATCCGACGACCGGAGTCTCAGAGGCTTTCCTTCACCTTCGCTGAGCCTCATTCATCCACTTCCCTTCCCGCTTCTACGATCTATCTGATCGAGGCTTAGAAACCTCGATCCAGAGGTGGTTTCGTAGTTGTGCAGGTTGCAGGCCATCGGCTCCTTCGCCTCCGACAAAACACGCCTACATCCGATCATGAACGTCGCCTCTGGGATCTAAGTCACACCTGAACGACGATCGAACGTTGCTTAGCTCCTGGAGCGTATAGATTGCGTGATTTGCACAGGTCCAGGTTCTCTCGAGGATACCGGAGCAGCTGAGGAACAACCGCCTCCAGATTGTCGATCGGAGTGAATCGATCTAGTTTTTGTCGTCGATCCGGTGCGGAAACTCGAGGCGCAGCTGTTCGAGCCATCAGCAGCGAGGATCGACCGGCGGAGTGCATCAATTTGACGATCGAAACTCAACATCGACCGCCTTCATCCCTGTTCATCGAGAGAGCTTCAGAAGCGTCCGATCTCAGCGTCGATCTCCAGATTAGATCCAGGCCGTTGCTTCGCGCCCAAATAATAACCGTCAGATCGGCGCTATCGAGTGGACCAGCACGTGCCAGGTGTCGACTGCAGAGCTGAAGAGAAGGGCGCGTGCAGGTCACGTGACTCCTGTGAAATTTACACATCGTGCCCTTGCATGTTTCTGAAATTACAATCAGGTCCTCGCCGTTGAAAGTCAGGTGCCGAGCACGTGAGATCTGAGAATTTTGCACGCAGGACCTCACAGGTTTTTAGAATTACAAATAGGTCCTCCCAGGCCAGCAGCTCGTGCTAGGAGTGTGACGACCTGGACATTTTGCAGGGACGCCCTTGCAGGATCTCGATTTTACATTTCAGTCCTTACAGGACAGAAGCACGGGCGAAGCGCGTGATGAACTGAAGTTTTGCACGCTCAACCCTCAACTTTTCTGATATTACAAGCGTGCCCCTGCCGGTGACCTTTTATTACATTTATACCCCTATTCCTTTATATAATACCCTATATACACCCTATATACACATATAAAACCCCATAAAAATTATAAAATACTTTTAAAAATCATATAAAAATTGTAGTTAGTCTATATTACCATATATTACATATTAGACCCAAAATAAAATAAAAATTAAATAATAAAATCAATAAAAAAAATACAAAATACACAAAAAATACATAAAAACTTGTAAAAATCATAACTAACTCAATAAAAATCCCCTAAAAACGTGCAACCTATCGTTTTAAAGGGAATTTCATCTAGTTTCTACAGAAAATAAAATAAAAATAATTTCGCATTAATTTCAGCTTTAAAAATCACAAAAACTACACTGTTTGCAATAAAAATTCCCTTTTTCCCTTTAAAAACAAACCAAAAATTAAAAAAATCTTAATAACCCTTTAAAATTCCATAAAAATAATAAAAACCTTTAAAAGCCTAAAAATTACAAAACTAAAATCAAATAAAAATTTAAATAATTTCTCATAATAATAAAAATCATAAAATAGATAAAAATTACAAAAACAATATAAAATTCATAAAATTCAAATAAAAATTCAGAAAAATTCCTAAAAATACAATAAAAATTAGGGAACACTTATCCTTAGGTTTTCCATTGATTTTCCTAGTTTAAAACAGTTTGCCTCCCTGAGTTCGACACTCCCGTACAAAACCGCTATACACTTTGTTTAGGAGTATAAATAAAATAAAGAAGATTAATTAAGATTAATCTTTTCTGGTAAGCTCACCTGGTCGATACAACGACCAATACTTTTTCTCTGATTTCTTTTGCAGGAATTAAAGAAGTGATCAGGTGGTGTTCATCAGATGGCGCCGTTGCCGGGGAGGCAGCGCTAGGAGATCGCGAGAACCTTAGGATAGATATTTCATTTTCGCGATTTTATTTCTCTGACTTTACGGTTTCTTGTTTCTGATTTGTGCAGCACAGCTCGAGCCGCGCAGCTCAGAACCGCGAAACCAATTAGCTTAGAATTTCTTGTAATTTCTTGTAAAAAAAAAGCATATAAAAAGTGTCGTAGAAAGGGGCCTCGTAAAGGCATCCCGACTTGTACGTTTCTCGGGGTCTGTTTCACCAGGGCTGTACTCCTGGGGGAGCAGAGCACCCACCGCGGCTTTTCTCGATCGCGATTTTCTCGACGGTTTTCCGCGGCTTTTCCGAGATAGGTGCTTGTTAGGTGTTTTACGATTTTTCCCTTCTCTGCGCATCGTAGGTTAGCTTAGTTAGATGTTTGCATAGGATTCGACACCTAGGTGCTTGTATCTAGGGCCAATCCCAAAAACACAAAAATACGTTAGACGATTTTTCTCTGAAAATATCCAAAAAAAGTGAAAACCGAAAATTAAAACAGGGACTGCTAACACTATCTGACTCTAAAATAAACGTAAGGACTCACTTGCTTTGGGAGAGCAATCTCCGAAAAACCGAATCATCGATCGAATCTCCAGATCAGCGAGAGAGAGACGACACATAAGGTAGAGCCAGAGTCCGGGCTTTTATCGAAATACTACTTAGTTCACGTCTTCAATCACCTTATCTTCAGTGGGTAAGCTCGGGTAGCCGGAAACGGTCCGAGTTTACTTAGCAGAGTGGGAGGTTTAAAGGACACTGCGTAAGGCTCGGTCCTTAAGGAATACGGGTAGCCGGAAACGGTCCGTACTTACTTCCATACTGGCTGAGACTAGGTGATTCCTGGCGAGAACTCGGGACAGTACGACGTTGAAGTCTTGGGCACCTATCTAATCTCGTTTATCTGAGAGAACGTTGTTTGCCAATCAATCATAAAATCGAAAAGATAAACGACCGAACTCTTACGGTCATCACCAGGGTTGCGTTGGTGAACTCGGGGTTTGTCTTGTGTTTGCTTGCAGAGTGAGTCTAATCTTCCAGATCTGATCAATAATCTCTCAGGATGATGGGCAGACGATCACTTCAGCCGACTCTTACGGCACCGCTCTCACACACTCGTGCCCATTCATCTAGATTGGTTCAAGAGAACCCCCTCTTTGAACCAGAGGATCATCCTCTTCCCTCTAAGACCCTGTCTCCTGGCTCGGTTCGCGAGAACCTTCTCTTCGAGCCAGAATCAGAACAACATTCTCCTTCCAGGCGTGACTCTGACCCTGGAAACTCTTTTCAGATTTCTTCTCCTCATCATTCTCTATCACCATCATCTCCAGATAATCAGCAGCTACATATTGACTTGGCGAAGCCTGATTTGGACTCTTTTTCCTTTCCAGACGACATGGCTGGCAAAGGACCGCAGACCACTTCTGTAGTGATCGATCAGGCTGCGATCAACAGTGGTCTACTTGCTTCCCTTGAAGCGATACAGAATCAGATTAGGGAGCAAGGCAGAATGATGAATGACGTCCGAGCTGAGCTGAATCAGCTTCGAGCACAGAGAGATCAGCCTGTAGCTGAACAACCTGAGGATCAAGAGCAGCCAGATGGACCTCCAGAGGATCAGAACCGAACGATGCAACAACTCTACAACCCTGGAGCTACTACGACTCATCGATGGATCCGTCTTCCTGTCATCCGAGGGAACTTCGAGTTCCGACCTCAGACGATCCAGCTGCTGCCCAAGTTTCATGGGCTTTCTACTGAGGAGCCGCACTTGCACCTTCAGGAGTTCGAGCTCATCTGCAGCACGGTGCATGATGCAGAAGTGAACGAGGACACGATCAAACTGATCGCGTTCCCTTTCTCCCTTTTTGACCGAGCAGCCTACTGGCTGAAACACTTAGGGAGATATGTTTCGACCTGGGCGGAACTGAGAACCGCTTATCTGAACAAGTATTATCCTTTAGGTCGAACAAATGCTGCTAGAGCAATGATTAGTAATTTCTCCATGATCGGGAACGAGCAGTTCCACGAGGCATGGGACAGATTTAGAGATCTGATTGATCGGTGTCCCCACCACGACCTTTCGAAGCCGACTCTTGTACAGAGCTTCTTCGGTGGGCTAACACCTGAGTTGCAGGGGCTGGTGAATGCCGCCTGTGGTGGTTCGTATTTCTCGATGCACGAAGATCGAGTCTGGGCCATTTACGAGAAAATGGCCGAAAATTATACTACGATGTCTCAGACTCGAGTCTACAACCAGACGAAGCCACCTACTTATCACCAGCATTCCCGAGTGGCACAGATTGAAGGGAATTCATCTTCTGATGTTTCTGTTTCTCTCGAATCCTCAGCAGCTGATATGGGGATCATTAGCCAGAAGTTGGATCGAATGGAAATCATTGAGAAAAAGTGCCAGAATTTAGATAAGATCAATAAGATTGATGATCTCGAGAAATGCATGAGTGACCTGAAGACACAGATTATGTGCCTTCAAGAATTGTATACAGATTCCAATCGGTCTTCGAGGTCACAGGCTGACTCAGGTAGCCGAGACAGAGGCATACTTCCTAGACCTCCAGTTCAGCACATTTACCATGTGCATTCTGAGCCTGCTCAACATCACTCGGCATACCCGCAGCTTCCGCAGGCACCATCATCTGACACCCAGATGGTGGTCTATCAGAGTGATCAGCCGTTGGCATCTATGCCCCCAGCATATCCTGAGATGTCTGAGCCATTGACTGAGGTCAATGGGATCTGGTATGATCGGCCGCAGCAACCAGGGATCCGTCGCGATCACCCTGGTTTCCGATGGTCTACAGGTACCTCTTCCCAGCCACAACCGCAGACTTTCACGGGGCAGCACCGAGATCATCAGCAGCAGCATTCTGGTCCTCGTCAGTATCCTCAGTGGAGGCAGAGCACTTACCAGCCTCAGCAACAGCAATACCCTCCACAGCAGCAGCCAGCACAGCAGCAGCCTCAGTATCAACGAGGCGACTCATCCGGGTCTCATGGACTTTTCCATGACAACCCAGCGCTAGAGTATCTCGCTAACCTCATAACTGATCAGCATGCTTCTTTTAGGCGAGAGATGGATGAGTTCAAGACCCATGTCACCGACCTCGTCAAGGGGAAGTCCGCCTTGCCTGCTCAGATAGAACCCAACCCCAACAATCTGAAGCGAAAGGCTGAGCAGGTAGATTTGATCGAGCCCACCCTCCAATCACAGGTATTATCCGATGACTATCTCTACTGTGATGACGCTGACTTCATCTCTCTTAGGAGCGGTAGGATTCCAGTAGGCGGAGACTCTACTAGGCTCGAGGACAATATCTCAGATCACGCAAGCGAGCCTGTAGACGACATTGATGGCGGTGCTGAAGCCGCAACCTTTGACGCTGAAGATGGTGGTGCTGAATCCACCAAGTCTGGAGAGCAGCCAGAGCAGAACGCCGATTCAGCTGCATTACCATTTTTCATTTCTTCTGATGATGATAGAAAATCACAAAAAAATGTAAAAAAGAGGAGAACTCCAAAGAAGAATAAAAAGATTGTTGATCCAGATCTTGATCTTTCTGCTAGCTCAAAGAAAGCAAGTCCCCGTTCTCCAAAAATCTTTGTTTTTACTTCTTCTGATCCTCCGATTGTACAGACTAACCCGGAGGATGTACAGATACCTTTCCCGAAAGCACTCTGCTTAGGAAAAGGTGCTAAAAAAGAAAACCCCAAAAAGATTCAAATGAATGATCTGACGAAAGAGATGCTTGAAAGGTTCACAATCCAACTCACTCTTTCGGAAGCCTTGGCTCACATTCCTCTTCTGCAGAAAGGCTTAAAAGAACGAACCACCGTCCGCAGAAAGAAGAAGCGCAATCATTGTTCTGAAATCCATGTGTTGACCAAGGAAACTTGTCACGCCATCCAGAATCGTCTCCCAGCCAAAAGATCAGACACGGGAGCGCCGTATGTTAGATGCGAGATCCTCGATCAGACTTTCGATCGGACTCTATTAGATAGCGGATCCTCGATTAATCTCCTTCCATCTTCCTTACTCGACAAGTTCGAGTTCGGGCCTCTTCGACCAAGCCGAACGGTCTTGCAGTTTGCTGATAGATCAATCAAGAGGCCTAAGGGTTTAATCGAGGACGTTATCGTCACCATTCAGGGTTTGCAATTCCCCGTGGACTTTGTCGTATTAGACATGGCGGTCCCTGAATGTGTGGCTGATACCCCAATCATATTAGGACGACCTTTTCTGGCAACAGCAAAGGCCGTTTCCGACTATGGTACTGGGAAGGTGTACTTTCGCGTCCAGGGCGAAAGTATACATATAGAGACGATCCAAGATCAGAAATCTAGAGCACCTGAATCAGAGAGAGCATCTGATGACGAGCCCGATAGTCATCAAGACTGTGACTTCGTGCAGACAGACGATGAAGCCATTTGGGCCGAACCGAGCATCCATTCTTTCATTACGCCTTCAAATGAGTCTGAGTTGCAGATACTAGATGAAGACGAATTCGATAGCACAGTCTCAGAGCAGACACAATCACAGGCTGAGGCCGACGATTCTGATGATGATCATTCAGATTTTCAATCTTGTTATTCTGATTCTGATCCCTCCGATATAGACGTGGATTTTGATTGGCAAAGTTTTGATGAATATGTTCCGCGTTTAATCTCAAATGAGCCTACAACCAACTTGGAGACTGAGCCTGCGCAACAAAGTCAGCAATCAGAAAAGCCATCTCCAGATCTTTCTGAGTCAGAGCAGGTAGAGCTTACGCACACTGATCTAGTAGCCTACACCCAGGCTCTAATCAAACCCGTATCATCCTCAGACGAATGGTCTAGCCGAGGTTTCGAATAGGGAGATCAAGACGATCTTACAGAAGGTTGTTCGCCCAGACCGAAAGGATTGGTCGCAACTTTTGGACTCGGTTCTTTGGGCATATCGAACATCCTTCAAGACTCCATTAGGCACATCTCCCTTTCGACTCGTTTATGGCAAGCCATGCCACTTACCTGTTGAGATCAAGCACAAATCCTGGTGGGCAGTGAAAGAAGTGATCTTTGGATTAGATGATTCGGGAGATCAGAGGCAAACTGAACTGGCAGCCCTGGAAGAGCTGAGAGATCAAGCCTTCACGAGTAGCCTGCATTACAAAGAGCGGATGAAAGAGTGGCATGATGCTCACATCAGCCACAAGCAGTTTGAGCCTGATCAGAAAGTTTGGCTATTCGATGCAAGACTGAAACTATTCCCAGGGAAACTTCAGAGTAAATGGAAAGGCCCGTACATTGTCAGAAAGGTGTACGACAACGGAAGCATCGATATATCTGAGTTGTCATCTGAGTCCACTTTTCGAGTCAACGGTCAGCGATTGAAACCATTTCTCGATCATGATCCGCAGACCGTTGAAGTTGCCCCAATCCATTTTGTATGAGATGATCTTTTCACTCTTACACTATGCATCTCATACCTGATTTTCAACGATCATCTTGTATATATTTTCGATTTCATTCATTCTTATTTTCATTTGTCTTACACCCTTAGGTTGATCTAGATTTTGCTATACTTAGGATGTGCTTTATCCTAAGTATAGGGGGGTGTAGACACTGTGTGATTGTTTGTATCGTCCTGTTCGATCACCCCTGTTGTTGCTTATACTTAGGGTGTGCTTTACCCTAAGTATAGGGGGGGTGATCTCGCTCATACCGCCTTTTGATTGTCGTCGTTTTTGTATCGTCTGCTCTCTCGCTTGTCCCTCACCTTTTGATTTTCATCTCTATACTTAGGGATATTTTACCCTAAGTATAGGGGGGACAAGCCGAGCCTTTGAGTTGTGTACATTCTCTTGACCTCGATCATCTTCGGTTTTGAGTCTGCTATCCTTAGGATCACTTGATCCTAAGTATAGAGGAGATGATCGACTTCTATTCATTCATTCGTTATTCTTTGTGTCATTGTAGTATAGGATTCTTTTCACCAATCTATACTTAGCCCGAGTTATGTCTTCCTTTGCCGCTTCTTTGGTCACTATGAGGACATAGTTCACGCTAAGTATAGGGGGGTGTCGTATATATATGCTATATATACTTTAGAAGCCATAACTCGTACTTTCTCGTATTTTTAATAATAAGGCTTCTTAAAAGTATGGGTTTATATTTTGGTTTTTTAAAAGCCGCAAGAAAACCGTAAAAATGTCTTATAAAAAATGGCTTAAAAAAATTGTAGATAAAAAAGTTGTAAATTCTTTGATAAAATCCTTAAAAATATAATAAATAAAATCCCCATAAAAATCTTGTATAAAAGCCGTATAACTTGTATATAAAACATGTATAAAATCCTTTGTAAAATACACAAAATCCGTGTAAAATTTTTGTAAATCAAATTAATTCACTAACTTTTACAAAAAAAAAAAACCCCTAAAAATTGAAAAGTTTAAAATCCAATAAAAATTTGCAAAATCCTTTAAAAATCACTTAAAACATTTAAGCCGAAAAATCTACCTCATAAAAAAATTGTTGCATTCATTAGCATTTTTCAGAACAAGTTTGATTCTCGAACCGCATGGATCTAAGTCCGAGAGATGGAGCTTGGTTTAGGCCTTAATCCACTTAATTCAAGAGGGACTTTATTAGGATCGGGAATTGAGACTCTTCAGGTCTTGTAGACTTAATTCTTTGAGTTCCATGAGACCGTGTTCGGAATTCAACTTGAAAGTGCCTAAGTAGGACACCTGGTGTCATCCGTTGAACTCTTCTCCATTTGAATCAATTTTGAACTCAAGCACTCTGCACTTAGCTCGACCTGCCTGGGGTTGCGAAGGGCAATCCATTTCGGTGGTGCGTTTCCATCCTTATCTGGTGGTGGTGATGTCTAAAGACGGGAGAGATTGGGGTTGAAATAAAGCTTCGGATGAGGGAAGGATCTGCTGGCACAATTTTTTCCAAGACCCCAAAAAATGGGCGGAATGAAAAGATGCTATATCCGTCGGGGCATAAAAGACCGATGCAGTGCAACAATCATTACTACCAAAGAAGCCAAATACACCAAATTCCAAAAATGACCACAATGGTCCGAGCTTCAGAAAAGCCTGCATGTCTTCGTGGAGACTTGGCTAAACTGGCCAAGCTTCACCGGAGATGTGATTACACTGATCACACTCCAGTTCTCTTCTCCTTCTTCTACTTCCTATCTTATTCGATTGTGGACACAGCACGACCTGACCTCAGAAGGAAATACCTCCCTCCTCGAGGACTGAGTTACTGGATAAGGACTCAATGGAAGTGTGTAGCTGTATGGGCGGTTTCTTCGCCTCTCTAGGGCGGGAAGAGCTAAAACTTTTCACACACAGTACTGATTGCTTTCAAAGTCGAAAAGTTTGCGTGATGGATAGGTGGATCTGAGCTGGCTGTTGAGGTGAATCTGGATAAGGATTTGTGGAACTTGAGGGCTGTCGAGGCTTAAATCCTAAGTCTAATAGAGTCCCGACACATCATTAATCCAAAGGTTTAAATCCATGCTCTAGATTTCGGATGAAGTGATATTCGGTTTAAAGAAACTAGCATGTTCTAAGTTCTTTTATTTTCCTTTTTCTTTTTCTTTTTGCTTGCACTTATTTATAGAATAAGTGTTTGCTAAGGGACTAGCAAAGGTAAAGTATAGGGGAATGATGAATCCATGATTCATCTCCTTTATTCTTTCATTTTGGCTAAAATCCTTGGTAAAATACATGTAAATAGCCACTAATTCCATGTAATTAACATTCTAACCACAAATATTAATATTATATAATTAACACTTATTTTCACCAAAATAAAAGAATAAAGAGAAAAAGGAAAATAAAAATAAAAAAAAGAAGGCTGGATATAAAATATTCAGACTGATCCTAACCCCGAGACCAGGTCAATATTGACCAGGTCGACAAGAGAAATAAGTAGGGGGAGATAAGGATCTTAACCTATAAAAATACAAAGAAAACCAAGACCAAAAAAATAAATTATCCACTCTCCATAATGTAAATATCTCACTTATTTTATTTATCATCAAGACCACTTCAAACTTGAAAACTTCCTTCATCAAAGTTGTAGATAATAATTTAAATAAAAATACAAAATTGAGTTTGCCCAAAAATAATAATCAATGCACAAATTATACACAAAATAAAAAGCCAAAATCTAAATTTCACAGACCCATAACTTGCAAATAAAAACTCCAAATCACCCAAACTCACCTTTAATTGTATATAGCATCTCCTAAACTATTTTATAAAATTGGGTGCATAATTTTTGGGGTCCATATGCAAAAGTTAGGTTTTTGGCTCTTCTTGTACATAGTACCTATCTTCCCCAATATTCCATATTTTTATAAATTAATATTTTGTAAAAAAATGTCTATAATACTTGTTTATAATAGATAAAAGAATTAATAATAAAATTTTGTAAAAATAAAAATTACAAAATAAAAATAATAAAAAAATATGTATATATAGGTCTATATCATACATAGGTAGCTCACCTATACTTATACATAAATAAAACAATTCTTTATAATGTAGATATTATTTATAAATTATTAATAACATAAATCCAAAACTAAAAAAATTTTTAATTAAAAAAAAAATTAAATAAAATAAAAATAATAAAAAAATTGTATAGACATAGGTAAGATACCTATAGGTCCATACACATACACATATCTATTTAAAAATACAAAATAAACTTATAAAAAGTAAATAAAATTATATTTTATATTCATAAAAAATAATTTATAAAATATATATAATAAATAAAATAAAAATTAATTAATAAATAATAACTATTATTACTTATTTAATTAACTTAACTAATTATATATTTACTTTATATTTACTTAAATTTTATTGGGCGGTCAACCGGTCAGCGGGTGAACAGTGCCCGCCCAGGCACTGTTCACGTCTCCTTCATTCAAAACCGCCAGGCCCTGCGAGCTTCGAGCCTTCTCAGCTCCTTCCTTCTCCTCGCGCCCAAGCTTCTCCTCCGTCCTCTCCTCCGAGCTCCAGCTGTCCAACCGCTCCAACTACCCGATCGTTCGGCTAACGACCCCCCTCCGGCCGTGAACCCGTCCAGATTCATCTGACCTTCTCCCTATAAATACATGTCAACCCCCCCGAGCTCAGATCATCTGCCATTTGCACTTCCTTCCACCAGAGCTCGAGCGAGAGAGAGAGAGAGGCCCGAGGGTGACAGCACTCCCGCGTCCCTGCTCGCCGAGCGAGAGGGAGTCAGATCGGCGAGATCGCCGTGCCTTAGGCGAAGCCCTGCTGCTCCGCCGATTGCGCGCGCCCAGCCTCCGCGAGCCGCCGACGCGTCGAGGCGAGGATCCAGGAGCTCCTCCGAGCTCCATCTCCCAGGCAATCACATCCATCAGCTAGTCCTTCTCCGATCAGCATTTCTCCAGGTTAGCTTCCTCTCTATCTCCTTCCCTCCGATTCTCCTTTCTCTTCTCAATCCAGTCTCTTCTCCTCTCACTCCCTCTATTCTATAATTTCTCGTTGAAAATCCAATTCAATCGCCACGAATCCCTCCGATCTACGCCTTCATCGACAATCGAATTCCACTTCTCCACTTTCGTTTCCATTTCTGTCCACCTCCGATTGTATCCGACGACCGGAGTCTCAGAGGCTTTCCTTCACCTTCGCTGAGCCTCATTCATCCACTTCCCTTCCCGCTTCTACGATCTATCTGATCGAGGCTTAGAAACCCTCGATCCAGAGGTGGTTTCGTAGTTGTGCAGGTTGCAGGCCATCGGCTCCTTCGCCTCCGACAAAACACGCCTACATCCGATCATGAACGTCGCCTCTGGGATCTAAGTCACACCTGAACGACGATCGAACGTTGCTTAGCTCCTGGAGCGTATAGATTGCGTGATTTGCACAGGTCCAGGTTCTCTCGAGGATACCGGAGCAGCTGAGGAACAACCGCCTCCAGATTGTCGATCGGAGTGAATCGATCTAGTTTTTGTCGTCGATCCGGTGCGGAAACTCGAGGCGCAGCTGTTCGAGCCATCAGCAGCGAGGATCGACCGGCGGAGTGCATCAATTTGACGATCGAAACTCAACATCGACCGCCTTCATCCCTGTTCATCGAGAGAGCTTCAGAAGCGTCCGATCTCAGCGTCGATCTCCAGATTAGATCCAGGCCGTTGCTTCGCGCCCAAATAATAACCGTCAGATCGCGGCTATCGAGTGGACCAGCCACGTGCCAGGTGTCCGACTGCAGAGCTGAAGAGAAGGGCGCGTGCAGGTCACGTGACCCTGTGAAATTTACACATCGTGCCCTTGCATGTTTCTGAAATTACAATCAGGTCCTTGCCGTGAAAGTCAGGTGCCGCAGCCGTGAGATCTGAGAATTTTGCACGCAGGACCTCACAGGTTTTTAGAATTACAAATAGGTCCTCCCAGGCCAGCAGCTCGTGCTAGGAGTGTGACGACCTGGACATTTTGCAGGGACGCCCTTGCAGGATCTCGATTTTACATTTCAGTCCTTACAGGACAGAAGCACGGGCGAAGCGCGTGATGAACTGAAGTTTTGCACGCTCAACCCTCAACTTTTCTGATATTACAAGCGTGCCCCTGCCGGTGACCTTTTATTACATTTATAACCCCTATCCTTTATATATATACCCTATATACACCCTATATACACATATAAAACCCCTAAAAATTATAAAATACTTTTAAAAATCATATAAAAATTGTAGTTAGTCTATATTACCATATATATTACATATTAGACCCAAAATAAAATAAAAATTAAATAATAAAATCAATAAAAAAAATACAAAATACACAAAAAATACATAAAAACTTGTAAAAATCATAACTAACTCAATAAAAATCCCCTAAAAACGTGCAACTATCGTTTAAAGGGAATTTCATCTAGTTTCTACAGAAAATAAAATAAAAATAATTTCGCATTAATTTCAGCTTTAAAAATCACAAAACAACTACACTGTTTGCAATAAAAATTCCCTTTTTTCCCTTTAAAAACAAACCAAAAATTAAAAAAATCTTAATAACCCTTTAAAATTCCATAAAAATAATAAAAACCTTAAAAGCCTAAAAATTACAAAAACTAAAATCAAATAAAAAATTTAAATAATTTCTCATAATAATAAAAATCATAAAATAGGATAAAAATTACAAAAACAATATAAAATTCATAAAATTCAAATAAAAATTCAGAAAAATTCCTAAAAATACAATAAAAATTAGGGAACACTTATCCTTAGGTTTTCCATTGATTTTCCTAGTTTAAAACAGTTTGCCTCCCTGAGTTCGACACTCCCGTACAAAACCGCTATACACTTTGTTTAGGAGTATAAATAAAATAAAGAAGATTAATTAAGATTAATCTTTTCTGGTAAGCCTCACCTGGTCGATACAACGACCAATACTTTTTCTCTGATTTCTTTTTGCAGGAATTAAAGAAGTGATCAGGTGGTGTTCATCAACAATGCCTCACAGAGCAAACAGTAGAGCTGCTCTCAGCTCAATCTCCAGCCAATAGGGCATCAAATGAAGAGAAAACACAACAAATAGGGTCCATACAAATCCTCCCATCAAGGGGAGACATCATGGGGGTGTTTTTAACGAAACAAACATAGTAGCAACATTGCAGAATTGCATCCCTCAGATCAAGCTCAAACACCATAGATTAGCAATCAAGATGGACATCCAAGACCAACAAAAATACATCACAGAGGAGCAGTAGAGCTGCTCTCAGCTCAATCTCCGACCAATAGGGCATTAAATGAAGAGCAACACAACAAATAGGGTCCACAAAATCCTCTCAAAGCAAATTTGGATATACCAACAAACAAGCCACAACAAGTGTACACATGAGAACAATAACTAGGCATCATTGAGCAACATCAATCAAACAATGAAGAATAACATTTAAAAAAACACCCACATGGACATCCAAGCTTCAACTCTCAGCTCAAGCTTCAACCAATGGGGCATCAAATGAATAGTGATCAACACAAATGAACACTTTATTAAATGCAAATCTCGGACCAAAAATTACAGTGTACCATCAATCAAGCAATCAACATGAACATCCGAGACCAACAACAATGCATCACAAAACAACCACATATTAGCCCTCAGCTCAAGATCCACCCAATAGAGCATCATATGAAGAGCAAAACACAGGGAATAGGGTCCATACAAATCCTCCTATCAAGGGAGACATCATGATGTGTATTAAATGAAGTAAACATCATAGTAGGACTGCTGCCAACAAAAATGGCTATATGATCACCACAATCCAAACAAGGCATGATATAAATGCAGCAGGAGACCATAGTATAATGGATCCCCAATTTCACCACCATTAACATTGCACTATCAGACAACCAAGCAATATGAACATCCAAGAAGAGCAACAAGGCATCATACACATACAGTCAAATGGATTAGAGAACCAAAATGGAGCATTGGTTGAGCAATTGCCTCACAATCCAACAAAGAGAAGAACAAATGTGCAGGCATAAGTAAAGGACAAAATGCACAAAAAGGTCTTGTGGTGTGCCATCGGAGGTCGATCTCCAACCCAATTCATGGGGTTGTGAAGTGTTATTGGAAACTCTAGACTCCATGGAGGGGGAAATGCTCGATATGATAGTTCAAGGGGATAGTGGAGGACATCATGCTTTAATGGAAAAGGGTCAAAAGGAGCCCCTACAAGGTCCAACCATCATATTGATGCCACAGTAAAAGCAACCTACCTCATGTTCGTCATTCACAACACAAGGTCAGGGCATGCATAGGCCAAGAATTGTGCTTCACAGGTGAAGCTACAGTCCGGGTTAGGACGATCTAGGAGCAGAGCAAGCAGCCTAGGAGAAGAGAGGGCCCCGCTAGGGGAGAGAGCGTGCGGGAGGGCTTCGTTGGAAGAGAGTGTATGCAGGAGGGTGGGAACCGTTGGCGCAAGGTCAGAATAAAGGAGGCACGAATAGGGTGAAGGGATCCCCACAGCAGGAATTATCATATGATGGCTGGGAGGAGAGAGAGAGCAGGAATAGGATCCTTATTCCAGGGCCTATTCCCTAATCGAGCGGGGCCCTTGCTAAAGAACACATCTTTAGCTTCTTGTTCTGAATATTGCTTTTCAAGGTTTTTATTTGTGATATAACCCGTGTCTGTTTATTACTACAAAACGTTTAATTCACCTAATGGAAAATATGTAACAACTACATAAATATCTCAATGGGTTATTTTTTTATATATATATATATATGATTAGAGACATTCGTTCAACGTTGGAGACCAAGAAAAGAAGGTTCTTGAAAACTGTCTTGGATTTTTCTTGGATGGTCTAGTTGTATTGTTGAACTGTCTATACGTAATGACGTTGTTACCATGATTCATGTGTAGAATGGACAATGGTTTTTGAGAAAAGATCCAAGTAATATGTAATGTTAATCTATCAAAGATTGCTGCTCATTAGGAATACATTTGCTCTGGATTCTCACAATTGTATCCAATACCCATATATGCTTGCAGAAAGAGAAAGGGATAATTACACCCATAACCCTGAGTAATTCCTCAATCTCAAACATAACTCTGAGTAATCGCGATTTACTCCACGAACCCTGAGTAATGGGTGTCTGTTACGGATGTAACCCTCCGTTACGTGGGACGTCATTGTCTAACCGGGGTTGGGTTACCACCTACCCCGCCCCAGTTAAGACGGGCCTACCGAGGTAGATCGGGCGGCTAGGATGAAATATACTTTTCTGATGACACGTGGGCGGCGAGGATGAAGAAGGAAGTCAAATCGGGCAGAGGGGAAGTCGGCCTCCAAGGGTTTACCCCCTCCCGCCCTCGATTGCGTCACCCGATACCCTCCCGCCATCGCCTTCTCCCAAGCAACGAAGAACCTCCCAGGCGACGTAGAAGCTTCCCGCTGACGAAGAAGAAGCGTTGCCGCCACCTTGCTGCGTTCGTCCCCAACCACTGATAGGCATCTCGGAGGAGAGAAAGGCGAATGTATGAGTCAATCAAGTTCTTTTGCTCCTTGTAGACCTCCGCTATACCTGAGCATTTGCATGCGATATTGGTGGTTGTAAGTGTCTCATACGGGACGTTGACGCGGTTCATCTTTTAGAATGGGGTGGTTCGAAGGCCGTGAAGGAATCCTGAGCATATGCGTGCGATATGGGGGCTACTTCAAGAAGGCTAGAGCACGCGGTGGAGAAAAGTATTTGTTGGGAAAGCATGCCGTGATAGGGACGGACCCAGACGTCACATGCTGGTTCGACATCATCGAGGATATTGCCGAAGTCGTCCCGTGGAAAGCTAAGGACTCACTGTGCATGAGCTACAAGGTTCCAAATTCTCATCCCAGCAGGTACGAAGAGCCAAGTTTTATGGTTGCTACGCCCTAATTATAAATCGATTATAGCCCGTTTATTGATTTGGCAGGTATGCGAAGTTGTCGAATGAGAAGGAGATGATGCACATGTTCCACCTGCATCAAGATGTGACACAGATTGAGCTTGTCGCTGAGTTTGACGAAGATTGTATAGAAGCACTTGCGGCGGTGGAAGAGAATGCAGCCGTGGACCAAGATCCAGCGACTGTAGATGTGGGTGAAAACCCAACATCTACTTTAGCCATGCTCGACAATGTGGTGACCCATATCAGTGGTGAGTCACTTCATCCTACCGCTTTCCCCAATTTTCCTGTTAGCGAAGAAGATATGGACGTTGCACCCGAAGATGGTCAAACAGGAGCAAATCAGCCTATTGATATTGAGGACGAGGTTGTGCAGATGGAGATTGACATGCAAAATGTCGATGTGAACATGGATGGTGATCCGTTGTATACTGATCCCTTGGCTGAGGAATCCATTGGTTACATGACTCCGTTCGAAATGGAGCCACCTATCATCTCTTCTCGGCAGTCGCGTGTAGGGAGATCACGGAGGGTATTGCAAGGAGCCACTCAATGCTCCAAGAGGAACACCAAGAGGAAGGTCGGTATGTCCCTCAACACAAGCATCTTCTAGTGTGCAAGATGCAATGGCCAATCGAAGGTATCTAATAATGATGAACTGTAAATTAGTTTTATTAATTACTTGGTATTACATGCAACTGAAACTCGTCTTTTTTAAGTGGCATTGGACTAAGGTCAGCGACATCTTCTAC